>JARHVA010001828.1:1995000-2027500 GCA_037957365.1 Torreya grandis | reverse complement strand
TATGATAGGAGTAATAATTTGGCCTTGATAGGTCAAATTACTAACAATTTTCATGACATTCAAGCATTGACCAGCCTACTGGTCAAAGATCTCAGAAACTCTAGATAAAAATGACAAACTTAGATATACACTAATGTTGAAAGTCTTTTGCAGACAAAGACACAAATAAATAACAACAAACATGTGCACATGTACACTTAGAGGAAGCAACAACAACAACTTGGAAAAGAAAAAACAACACTAAAAACATGTGCACATGTGAACTTAGAGGAATGAAACAATAAGAAGTCTATTATTTACAAACTAACCTCCAACTTGCTCATCCACCTAGATCAAAAAGAAAATTTGACAATTCACTTTTATGATGAGATGGATAATGATGTACGACATAATCCCTTGTAATCTCAGTGGTTGAAAAATCAAGTATCTTCTTTGCCAACTCCTTTGGCATGCTCATATGTGGAATAGTAGGAGAAAAGTAACCTCTAATGTAAACATAATCAATTTGTGGGTCTTTCTTTTTGTCAAGTTTCTTTTCTTCATAATCTAGTTGACTAGGCTAAGCACAAAATATACTTGTATTACCTTTTAGAATCATATCCATGTGTGTAGGCTCATCAAGAAGATGATATCCAATTCTAAAGATCTAAAACAAGTCCATGACAATAATGAACCCTTACGGTGGTAGAATTAAATGGATCCTCACTCATTTCTCTTTTATTTTCTTGACAAGGCTACTCTCTTTGGTTGCAATTAGACCATAGTCCCCTTGGAGAAGAGTATATCCTGCTCCCAAAACTTCAAACAAGTACTCTAATGAGATTTTTGGTTGATTGGTAATCTCTATATTCTCCAAAAATTGATCAATTTGATTAGTTTCTATATTAATTTATTCATTCTCTTCATAATATAGTAGCATTGCTTCCTCAACCTCTTAATAAACACTTACATCTTCTTCAACACATTCTTCTTGAAACTCATTTAAATCTACAAGCTCCTACTCTTCTTCTTTCTTCTGCATGTTGCTTTATATGGATTTCCAAGATGGAAATGTGTTAAATTCTTGAGGAGGGAGGGAAAGTACATGGGTAGCTTTAGATTGGCTTGACTGCATGATTTGGTTCCAAGATGGGAAAGATAGAGGCTCCTTTTTGACCATTTGATTTTGGTTCTCCTCCTCTTTCCTTGTCTACAACTCCAACTCTTTGATCTACTTATCAATATTCTCTTAGAATATCTTCTCTTTAAAGTGGTTAATGATCTCAATAGCAGGTTGTCCCATAACAATCTCTTTCTTTCTTTGATAGTTCTCTTGGATAGATCTCCAAGAAGGGAAGATCTAAGAAACACATGAAGAATTTGGCAAACTCAAAGGGGATCTTAGAATGGTCTATTGAGGAGGAATGGATGGCATATAATAAGGCTATGGTTTAACCTATTATTATTTTAGGCCTTTTAATTTATCCTCAATTATCTAAATGTAGCCACCTACATCCATCACATGAAAACCATCCTGCAAAGTGACAAAGGCATGAAGATCTAACTATTATTGATAATATTGATGAAGTTTATTATCAGTGTCTCAAGTTTGATAGGAAAAATTGGGATAAAATGTGCAACACTACATTATTTCAACAAATGGGACATAATATAACTAAATTAATATTCTCCCTATTGATTCCATAATCCCATGGATACATTGATTTACTAGTAGCATGTGGACCACAGGTGATCCCCATGATCATATGGATATTAAATTAGGACCCACATTTGACATGTAAGTTTAAACAACATTATTTTTTTGATTGGAATGAAACATTAAATAATTAGGCTATGTGTATCACCTTCACCTTTAAGGATAGGGAGATTTACTTACACAATGACAGATATGGCTACTCATCATCACCATTAACTTTAGGAATACCATTACACATAAACATCAAAGTGGTGGCCATGTGTCAATAAAATCCAAGAATAAAACATGTCTAAAGTGCTCTTACACCTTTTAATGATGAGTACTTTCTCAATTTGTCATCTCAAATATTATAAAAATACCTAAAAAATCAAAAAATCCAAAACAAAAGAAACACTTACACATCTTATTAGCTCCTTGGCATACATGTTATTAGTTCCATGTTGGTATATGGCATATAAATATTTTATATATACACATGTTTTTCACACATCATTTGAGTGTGATTTAGACATACATAGTAACATGATCTATGCAGTTTTTAATGTTGGAATTTCCCTCTACTCACATCACTAGGACATTGGGGGAATCCACCTCTATGATCATAATACATCTAGGTTATATTCTTCTATGCTCATCTTACATTATAATGTTTGAGCTTATATACCACACATGCCTTTTTCCATGCTTATATCTTTCATACTGTACTTGATATGCTATGTAATTAATGTTTTTTTGCTAACACATATCATTCATAGACTAGTATGTTATGTTTATGTTAGTTGATTATGCTTTCATTTATACACTTCCTTAACTATATTACCTTGATATTGTCTTGTTTATTTGAGCATTTTAATGTGATAATTTTTTTGTATCCCATATGCCTTTGTTTATCTTTTTGAAATTTTAATATGTCAATGCTTGTTGTATGTTGACAATTTAATGTGTCAATGCTTGTTGTATGTTGACATTTAGATATGTCATTTCTTGCTCTATGGACATTGGACTAAGTCATGTCTCTTTGATTGTGTGGTATTTAAGCATACCCCTTTTTTGAGGTATCCTTAGACCATTGTCTTTTGATTTAATTTTGAGTGATCTTGTGTGTATGCATGATTGCTTATTGACCTTGTATTGTTACTAGCTATACATTATCATGATTCACATCATGCATCTTAGGACTTAGTGTGACACATTCTTTGTGCTTCAATGATATATCTACCTAGACATGTTATCTCTATATGATACATGGTACTTTCATAGTTTACATGGTTATATTATCCTTTTGAGGTCAAGTAACTACTGGTTGCTACTTCTCTCACCTCAAAAGGGGGGCATATCAGTGGGGGCATGCCATAGAGGCATGACTTCCACATTTATCCACAAATTTAGATTGTAATGGGGGAATGTTTTGGAAACATGTTATCCACATTTGAACTTACATTAGTTATCATATTCAAACCTAGTTGGGGTATGTTTTGGAAACATGTGCTCCATACTTACTCACTATTTAATATACCTAGATTATAGTGGGGGCATGTTTTGGAAACATATCCTCCACACTAGCACTTATATAATTTTTTTTATTTCTCTATATATAGTGGGGGCATGATTTATAAGCATGTTCTCCACACTTACACATTTTTAAATTAGATAAATTACATATTTATATGATTCAAATATACATTTGTGGGATAATTATATGCATTGGTGTTGAGGTCAATATACCCCCATTTCTAAAAATTTGGGACCCTTGTGTTAAAATTATGAAAATTTATGCTTTGAAAATTGAAAATACATTTGATGGAGAAAAGTCATTACCATGTTTACACATTGATCATATTTAAAGATTATACACACCATGTTATAGCTGGTCTACTTGTTCATGGATCTGGTTAAACCTTGTCTAAATTTTGCTAACTTTGGATCTTCTTTTTTTTGGTTACAAGTCTAACAGATGTCCATTAGAGGAAGACAATGTTTAGGTTTCACAATGTTAATTATTTTATATTAATCTAAACTTTTACTAACCTTTGGTTTGTTAAAAGTCAAATTGAATCCATGTTTAAACTCCCTGAAATCCTCATTCAGAAACCCTAGCTAAACCCCTCATTTAAATTCAAATTTGATAGGAAAAAATTAAGTGGGAAATTTTAATATGCTATGGACTTAGTTAAATATTTATACTAAGGCTTAGTCATGTTTTTTAAAAATGACCAAACCTCAGCTTAAATTATATACTGGGTCTCTTTTATATCCTGATTCCTTTTTTCCTTTTATTTTAACATGGTTTAACATTAATTTTTATAGGGTCCTTTCATTATGTTCATATATTGGTCCTACTTTATTATTCACATGGTCCCTCTTGTTGTTAACTTAGACTAATGTATCAAAACTAATGCCCAATTTGTGTTTATTAACATAAATAAAACCTTAGTCTTAAGACTTTATCCTAAGACTTTCATATCTTGAGCCCTAACTTAAATCGTGTGCTTGTTTGTAGGATTGACAATCTACATTCACATAGATGCTAACGATCCAACGAGGTGAAATCATCATGGATCTAAATGGGTCCTTTTTAATCATAACATATATTTAGCCTAATTTTTACCCTAAGATTTTTATTGTATTTATTAATATAATGAAACCTTAGGATAAAGTTTATGTTATGACTTTAATCATTTGAAGGGTCTTCATTTTATTATGTTTAAGGATCTATTTTTAAAAATGTATGTTATACTTTAGTCTAAATTATAAATGGTCTTGAGATCACTTAATCTAACTATAGGATCTAATGATATTTGACTACCTATATCATAATCAATGATTCATGTACTTAGGAGAGATCAATCGAATTATGCATATCAATTCAAAGTTCCTATGGGACATACTATTCAGGAGACTTACATTTGGCATTCCCATACCCATCAATTGATGGTTATGAGGTTGTCACTGACATCCATGAGACCATCAAATTTTAGTCTCTATGGTTGATAGTGCAAACTTAAAATTGACATTCTCATGACCATCAATTAACATCCATGAGACCATCATTGACACCCATGAGGCCATCAAATTTTATCCCATATGGTTAATTTTAAGATCTTAAATTTGACATTATTTCAACCATCAACTGATGTCCATGAGGCCGTCATTGACATCTATGAGACATGAACCAATCTCATTTAGATAAATGAACATGCTTATCTTCATGTTACAGGATCAATGGGACCTCATTTGGCAAATAAACATGCTTAGGCTTCATGAATCTTTTATTAACCTTTGACATATCATATACTAAGGAAAATTGCATGGGAATAATCATGAACACCATAGACTTAGCTTAAGTAGAATTTAGTTTTATTTTTCAACATTTGAGTAAACTGTAGTCCAAAATCTTACACTTGGTCCCTATATATCCCATGATATTTGGTCTGTTTTATTGGCTCAATATAACTAATGCAGGGTCATATTGTTATAAGACTTAGCCTAGAGATTTTACCCTAAATTTTTGTCTTATTTATTAATACGGTAAAACCTTAAGATAAAAACCTTGTGTTAATCCCTTGTATTATTATTTGGGGTCCCCTTTTTACTTTGTTCTAAACCTAGCTTAAATACTTTAGCCTAAAATTTATTTCATGTTTATTAGAAAAAATCAAACCATAGTCTAAATTCTTTAACCTAAGTTCTTTGTGTATCTTGATCCTAACTTAAATATTTGTCATCTTTGTAGGATCTATGACCTGCCTTCACTCGAGCATGATTGATCTGACAGAGCAAGGCTGAGTCAAAATTTCAAAGGAGCTCTGAGTAAACATAGAATCACCATGTGGCAATAGTGCATTAGTCGATAGAACTAACATGGTGCAGAGCTCAAGAGGCCCACAAGATTTATAAGTGGCATAACCTCAGGGCATAATATAAATAATGGCTAATGGCATTCAAATCTCAAGATGGAGATTGATGATCCATGTTGATCCATGTAGAATGATCTAACAAAGTGAGATGAAGCATAATTTTCAAAAGGAAACAACCAATTTTTGAATATTAATGAGTAGCTTATTATGAAAATGCCATATAAGCACCAGAATAATGCCATATTAGCATAAAGTGACAACATTGAAGATCTTATGGGCACATAAAAGGCAAAAGCATAAATACGAGGGTCCAAATCAAATCTAAGACAAAATATCTTAAACTCAAAATTCATTACCATTAAATCTCAAAAATACTTGCAAAAATACCCTAAGCATCTAAAAATCCCTAATTCAATCACAAATTAATCATAATAAAGCCTGAGAAAGTCTAATTGCCACCTGAGCAAGTGTAAACTGATCCAGAGGTGAATTATAGACCACTAGTGAGAGTTTGAACAAAACTCACAATCATGGTAGCTCAAAAACAATATAGAGAGGACATAAAGCTTTATTTGACCAAAAATACTAAAGGGAGAGTCTTCAAGGATATCAAATTTGATGTTGTAGCCTTAAACACTAGAGATAACAACTGGTCTAAGCTTATTTGGACCATTAAGGAGATGAAAACCATTACAAAAGAGGATGAAAATATTACATCAGTTGTTTAGAGATACAATGACCTTATCGCTATTCAAATGACTAATCTTCACTATGCAGTGGAAAAACTAGAGGTACTACATTGCATTGATTTTATTGGTCCAATTTTTAAGGATTGTAAAAATTTATCTAACATTGATAGTATATGAGTTTAATTTATAGATAATTTCTTATATCTTCCCAATTACCTTGGAAAATTACTATAAGCTACCCAAGCCTCAGGTGGATTTACCCACAATCAAAGAATGGTCCAGTAAGAATGACCTAAAAACCATCCTTGCCCCATGGTTGTATTTAAGAACCTAGGTAGTCTCTTACCTCAATAGAAGGATCTCAATCACCTAGTTTAGGGATGGTATTAGGATGATTATGACATTACTAAACATATTATCTCAGAACCCCTCCACCACCTTTATTAGCAAAATCTAGGTCCCCTTTGTATATTTCATGGTTGAGAAGGGTCTTACTCCCCCTCTCAGAGAAATGATCAGTATCTACTTGAAACGACAATTCTCTATAATTAAGAAGAGAACTAGAAAACACTTTTATACAGTGTATTATCTTTTAAATTCCTTGCTAGCCACAACCAAAATCCCCAACATAAAAAAATTGTCACTTGATTGGAGACAAATAGTATCCCAATATTATTCAAAATTTCATATATTCAAGTATAGGGACCATATTTAGTTCATATGTGACTACGTATACCCAACCTTATTTGAAGTCATAACAAGGATCCCTATAATGAGGGTCAACCCTTTGATCAATAAGTATGTTGAACTCAATGGGGACATTTGGCTATACTTAGATTACACTATAATCTGGATAGAGGGAACTCTCAGCCAACCCTTCAAGTTACAAGTCCATGTACCCACAAAGTTTGTGGAGCAGAGGTAGTTTACCAATTATTACATGGTATAGATAGATTGTGCAAAATAAAAAGGAAAGGACTACTCCATTCCTTCCCATTGACTATATTATGATAGTGCTTCATAATTGGGACCATGTAGAGACTATCTCTAGGCATAGATCCTCCTTCAATTTGTAGATTAATGAGATGAGGCAATGGGACCCCTCTGAAAGGGTTGAAAAACATTTGAAGGCCAAGCAAATCAACATGAATTATGAACATTACCCTAGTGTCCATGATATAATGTACATCCAAGCTTCCTCATTCATAAAAGTCTTGGCAAGGTTAAAAAATCATAACATCAAGCTCAAAGCTAGACTGCTAAGAGAGCAAAATCCAAGTGAGGATCTATGGCAGATGGGGCTTTTATAGTACCATTTGTTACCAAGACTATCTTATAGACCTCTTCAATCTACACAAGGGCCTAAAGAAAAGAGACTTGAGGAGAGGAAACTTGGGTAAGTGGCATCTTCTTCAGCTCAACCTAAACTAGATTAATCTATTAAAGAGATTGACATAATTGCATTAGATATTGAAGATACAGTAGAGGATGCCTTGAAAGCACTAACTAGTACTTATGAATTAGATGAAGAAGTAGTACAAATGGAAGAACCTTAGTCCCAAACATTGGAGGAATAAAAAGAATAAAAGGGGAAGTAAGTAGCTCTAGACTTGGTCCCAGTTGCAATCCAACTCAAAAGGAAAGTTGAGTTTCCCCTAGTTCTAAAAGGAGGCAAGAATCCAAAGTTGACTTTCACTCAACATTGGAGTGAATTCAACATTTTTAGTGAAGACAATCCAATTTATGGCCTTGTCATTTTAGAATACTTCATATATGGAAAGTTGTAATAGGTTTTAACCATGCACCACCATTGGGATATCACAAATTCTATTAACATCCATGTGCATAATGAACTCAAGCCCTAGATTGTGACATTATAACAATAGGAAAAAGAGAGACAATTTACTACCCTTGAAGAGTCAAGTAGAACATAAGTGAATTCTCCTAGAACTTCAATTGGAACATAGGTGAATGCTCTAGAACTTCAAGTGGAACAAAAGTTGAGATCCCTACTCCTCAAGTGATAGAATCATTAATGGGAATCTGGTTCAACCCAGAGACAACTATCATGGAGAGAGTAATTGAGAAGAAATCCATGGTTGAAGGTGAGTATTTCACCTTTTAGAAGATTGAATCTTTTGTTGGTCTAACTTCAGTGGCAGGGCAAAATCTAGGATAAGATAAAATGTTTGAAGAGAAGATCCTTGAAGTAGCCCAGTCTCAAAGTGATCAATTGCAAATAATGATCAAGGGCATATTTTAGGAAAACAAGAATTTGAAAGAGTCTACTATATTATCATTTCATGAGGGTAAAATCAATAAATTTTAGGACTCAATGGATGACCTATTATCTCTTTCAAGGTAGTCAAGACTAGAAGAAAATAAATAGAGAAGCAGATCTCTAAATCAACAAGCCAAAATTGGCCAATGGCAAGCTACAAGTCTTCAAGTGGAAGACTTAATTAAATCATTGTCCAAAAATATATTCCCAAATTTTAGAACTATTAGTAGGTAACATTTGAATATTTCCATGGCCATATTAGTTGACAAGGTTGAGGCCCTAGATAACTAGTCCAAAAGAATGGATGACTTTGCCAAGAATTTCAAGCAGCTAGAAGATAAAGCACCTCATAACTTAGATAGATTTATAAAGGAGATAATATCCATTAGGTCACTGGGTATCATAAATAATGAATATTTAAATCACATAACCTTTTATTTCATGCAAGAAGTAAGAAACTAGGGGCAAAACTAGACAATAGGTGGCAACAAAAAAGTCATCAACTTACTCCTATCATCCAAGGAGAAAATGGGAGATGCCAGAGGCATCAAATGATATATGGATAAGATTCAAAATAACCTTTTAGACCTATAATATAATGGAAATAATATTTTTATAAATCCAATGGTGGATCTTCAATTTATCAATGAACAACATTATAGGTTGAAAATCATGCAGGCTAGGTAGCAACAACAGGGGACTTCATTAACATAAGGACCATAAATTAAAATTTAGTTAGGAATATTCTATGGATAGTAATTTTGTAAAATTTTTAAATAAAATATTATTTTTTAAAGGCATGTATAATTTTTATAAGCACATTGCCTATAGATCAGTCCATTTTGGAAATTCTAGTGTATTATAGAACTTTGATAGAAAAGGACAACTATCCTTCACACTTGTACATTTTTAATTTGAGATGATCGAATGACATGCTTCCTTGAAATATATAAAAAAAATAAAATTCCATGGTAAAGAAGAGGGAGTTTTTGATCTAAAACTAGTGTAAAATTTGAGCATTTAATACAAGCATAGAATTCTGAAAGGATTATCTCATGTTGTTTATGTGGATTGTTATATGGATTGCCTCTCAAGTGTCTATTCTAAATTTTAGATTTAAATTATTCCTATGAATTCTTGATGTGTACCCTTAAGTGAAAAATTGTTAACTTGTACAAATGTTAGGTTAATTGAAGGTTCCTTAATTTGTTTCATTTTATTTTCTCTACATTTTTAGATGTGCATCATCTATCCACTTAAAGGTGTAAAATCTTTAAATTAAAATTTGTTCTTATTTGAATTGTTTCTTATCTTCCTTAGAAGTTCACTTGGTATATGTTTTGATTTGATATTAATATATTTTACTACATATATTGGTTTTATGTGCATACCTGGGAAGCACTTGAACTTTGTCATAATATTTGAGATAAAGATCAGTCACATATTTTCTCTTTGCCCTACCCTTCTTTTGCTTCTTTTTTAACCAGTTCACTTTAGATTAAAGCTTCATTTTATATGTCCATCTTAGTTTATATTTTGACTTATACTTAACATAATTCACTTTAATTATCATGGATCATATTCTTATTAATAAATATTTATACCACATGGTGGCTCCCAACCACCAACTAGTATAAATATTGTGAAACAGTCATCTGTTCTACCTCTATTCCACCACAGATAAAAAATTATCACAAACTACAATTCATGCCATAAATTATTTGAATTATAAAATGAGATGTGTTTCTTAAACACTCTAGGCACATATGGTACACATTTAGGCATCAACAGGCAGGTTTTGATGGTGCTAGAAGGAGGTTCACTAAATTCTTTATAGATTTACAATATCTTTGCTAGTTTTTGTAAATTCTTATCAAAGATCACTTTAATCTAAATATTCATGTTTATTTTAGAATAATTATGTAAATTTTGGTGATATTCATGGTTTTAGATTGGTATTTGTGCCCATTTAGATAAAGATTGATAATATTTGAAAATATATGTTGGATTATGGTAAAGATAGTTCTAAAATTCTGAACCTAATAGATTTGACCTTAGTAATAGTTATTTTGATCAAAGATTCTTAGATCCTTTTCTCAATTGGGTTCATCTGATATTATAACATGTAAATGTTGATCTTAATTATATATATATATATATATATATATATATATATATATATATATATATGAGCTAAATTGATTAAATATTGCCATCCTTTATCATCCTTTATATGAATCTTTGAAAAATTTGCTTAATGTGTAGGTCTAACAATTTTTGTTTATAAATATTGATTTGACACATCATATTTCAAATAGGATTCTAAATTCTCAAGTTGGAACTACCACAAATCAGAACAAGGTTTTGTTTAGAGTCCAAGGAACTTCTGCTCAAATTAGAAGTCTATAGAAGAGCTAGGTGGGATAAATGTAAGTACAAGATTTCAAAGTCTTTACCAACTTCACCAATTTTGGGTGATCATGTATTCAACCCAAATCAAGGTATGGATTGGTTGGGTGGTTCTTATATCAACATGATAAGTGTGGTACATGACCTTCCCCATAACCCTAAGAAATATTTGTCAATATTTAGTCCTAGTATTATAACTATAGAGAAACATATTAATTCATTCAAAGTTGCATTAATATTTCTAAATGTAGTCCATAAAGTTGTAGCATGTAGACTATTTCCTTTTAATTTTAAATATGTTGTGTATGAATGGTTTTTAAATTTACATGAGAATTACATTAACAATTGGGAGTACTTTAATAATGTTTTCATTGACCAATTTGGCAAAATTATTATCCCTTGTGTCTTGTACCACCAATTCACCATGATCAAAGGGGATGAAAATGAACCTATAAGAGCATTTAATGCTAGGTTCCAAAAGATGTATAGCCTGACCATAGATCCCTACAAGCCTGATGATGAGTTAGCTCTAGAAATCTATAAAGATGTTTTAGATCCCATGACCTCTATTTTCATAAAGAGGGTTGTTGGACCTATGAATACTCTAGCCTTAGCTTATTCTGAATTAGTGATCATCAATGATCAAATGCAACCCCAAGTTCAAATAGATTACTTTATTCCCAATGTCAACCCACATTTGCCCACTCTAAATATCTTCGCCAATAATAACCAAAATATACTTGCTTTGAATCAAATCCCTACTTTGAACAAATTTCCCTTAAGTGATGCTCATCCTACTCAAAAATTAGGATTATTAAACACTACCACAAATGGATTTAATCCAAGTGATTAGAAGGATTTAGTACCAACCTCTAGTGTTAATAAAAATTAGGTTCATAATTTTGAGGCATCTAAAAATGAAAATGACTCTATCTTAAAATGGTCCAAAAGTTAAGAATTGATTTTCTTCAACTATAGAAACAAGTTGGTAATATTGGAGAGAGATTGGGTAGGAAATTTTCTTTCCAAAGGTTTAACAGGCCTAGTAACATGTTTACAACAATAATAAGAATAATGAATCTTCTACTGATAAGAAAATAATGGATATAAATCTTGTTGATATTGATTTTCTTGATTATTATAGAGTAAATTTCACTTATGGGTATGGTGAGATAGACTAAATTGAATTTTGCAAATCCTTTGAAGCCTTTTAAGAAGAATTGGATACATTTGAAGTGGTTCCTAAAAAAGATAATGGTGTAAGTACATCAAGATCTAAATTTTGTGACCAAGCCTTCATGGTGGAGATGTTTGAATTCCCTTTCCAAGAAGACAATGAACCCGATTATATTCCTCAAGAAGTCCATGCTTTCTAGTAGTTTTTGAAAAAGACATACCCCCTAAGGAACATAGAGTAGAAGTAGCCCCTGACTACTTCAACACCTCCAAAAAACTTCATTACTCCTCCGGATACTACCTTAGATATTAATCCATAGCCTCTAAAGGAAATCAATTCTAAACCTAGTATTGATGCTTTTAATTCTTCCAATAAAACCAGGTATAATATTGTGGAAGACATGAAGAAAATTAAGGTTAACATTACACTACATGAATTGAACTAAGCAAAGACACCTATTATTGGAGTTCTTGTCCAAAAATATTGGTAGTCTACCAAATAATGATAATGCTAATATTTCTATGTATAAAGCTAAGACTAAGTCCCCACCTTTCCTACTTATTGTCAGAATGTTTGACAAGAATTTACAAAATTATTTATTATATTCTAGTGCATCCACAAACATTATGCTAGTAGGCATTTGTAAATAACTTGGATTGAATCCTATTAAATTTGACAAAGTTTTCACTTAAATAGATAAGTCTAGAGTCAAGGTAATTGGGGAATTGCCAAATGTCCATATGTAGCTTTCCTCTAAGCCTAGAGTCTAGCAATTTATTGATCTACAGGTGGTAGACATACTTGATGCTTATGGGTTATTATTAAGTAGAGAGTGGATAAAGGCCCTAAATGGATATATGTCCACTAAATATTCACATTTGTTGCTACCATAGAAAGGAGTTCCAAATCATATCATAGTGGAAAGAGAGCCTCAGATGAAGCACATGATCATAGAATATAATGTTGTGAATGAAAGGTTTAACATGCTAGACTCTGATGAGATCAACATGATGGATTCTAAATTAGGAGTGTATACTCTTGAGACTTCTAAGGTATGCAATTATAAGACTTCTCATACTTTGCCTAAAATTTGGAAACTACATTTTGATGGTGCTAGGTTTAAGTGTGGATCTAGAACAGGAGTTGTTCTTACCAATCCTATTAGGAAAGAACTAAAAGCTACTTATAGACTTTATTTTACTTCTATCAATAATTTGGTAGAGTATGAAGCCTTGATTTTGGTATTATAGTTTTTCATTAGATATAAGGTTAAATATCTCATAGTTCAAGGTGACTTAGGACTTGTAGTCAATCAAGTGAATAGTAAATATCAGTGTAAATTGTCATATCTCAAGAGATAGAATTTTAGAGTCTAGGATTTTATAGAATATTTTGATGCATTCAACATTGTTTCCATCCCTAGGGAGGATAACAAGGTTGTTGATGAGCTTGCCTCAACTACAACCAATCTTATGCCAAACCATGTCTCTCAAAACTTTAGCATTGAGCTGGTTGCATGCCCTTCAGTTATAGATGATATAGACTATCTAAAATGTTTTAGCTATGACCAACAAATATTGGATTTCATGAACAACTCAGAAGTCTTTGAGGCCAATGTCATAGATGAGGCCAATGATAATGCTCTTGAAGAGTATGGTAGATTTGAGAACAAAGTCATTCAGTTGAATGACAAAAAAATTCCAAAAGGCATGATTACCTTGGAGAGATTATTTGATCAGGATAAACTAGCTGAGAACACTAAGATTCCCAAAGTAAATGGGAAGGACTATAAAGAAGTTGAGCTTGGACCTCAAGATCAACCTCAACTAGTTAACATTGGCACAACATTTACAAACATTGAAAATAAAAGATTCAAAGACTTGCTGACCAACTATAAGGACATAATTACATGATCTTATGATAACTTGAAGATTTTTGATCCAAAAATTCATCACCCATACCATAGCCTTGAAGGAAAACTACAAAACTAGAAGCCTATCAACCTTATTTTAGAACCTATGATTTTCAAAGAAGTCAAAAAAAATTTAGATGTAAAGATTGTATTTCCCATTAGGTAGTCTATCTAGTTTGCCAATTTGGTTCCAATAAAGAAAAATAATGGTGAAATAAGACTATGCATTGATTTTAGGAATTAAAAAAAATCATATAAAAATGATAACTATCCTTTGTCTTCTTTAGACCAGGTTGTACAGAGGAATTTATAGTTCTTCTATGATGTCCTTTCTTGATGGATTTTTAGGGTATAACTAGGTATTGGTGAATCAAGAAGATAGGATGAAGACTAATTTCACTATCAAGTGGGGCACATTTGCATACAAGAGGATGGCATTCAGACTAATGAACATAGGAGAAATGTTCCAAAGATCCATGGATCATGCTTTCCAAGGTCTAGTAGGTAAATTCATTATTATATACATGGATGATCTAATTATTTTTTATAAGAATAGGGAGGACCACATTATGCATTTACAATAGGTATTTAAAAAGTGTAGAAGGTATGAGTTTTCCCTCAACCCAAAGAAAATTATTTTTTGTGTTACTGAGGGAAAGTTGTTAAGCCATGTCATTACCAAGGAGGGAATCTCTATAGATCTGGATAGAGTAGAAGCTATATCAAAGATAGAGCCTCCTAATAGTAAGAAGGAACTAAAATCATTCTTTATCAAAATTAATTTTGTAAGAAAGTTTATTTTTGGCTTTGTAAAAATTTTCAAACCATTGAATGACATGCTAAAAAAGGATAACAAAATATCTTGGAATGAGGAATCTAAGAAGGCATTCAAGGACATCAAGGAGGAAATTGGTCAAGCTTCAGTTTTGATATGTCCACACTTCTCCAAAAAAAATTATCTTTACTCCTTTGCTTCTGATCATACTATTAATGTAGTTTCAACTTAGAAAATATGGATGTGATCATCCAATTGCTTTCATGAACCCAAACCTTAAAAATGTTGAGTTAATTTATTCATTAACTGATAAGCAATCATGTACATTAGTTAAAGCAATGAAGAAATTTAGGCACTACATTATTATGAATAAGGTGCATAACATTCTACCTGACCCTGTTACCAAGCTCATGCTAAGTCAGAATAATTAGGATAAAAGAGAGGTAAGTGGATTGGTTTTCTTCAAGAATATGACATTGAGATGAATAATACAAAATTATTAAGGTACCAAGGCCTAATTAAAATGATTACCAATTCTAACCCCAAGTTAAATGTCATGCGGTTGACTAAGAAAGTTTTTAGTCCAATGATTGGTATGATCCTATTATCCATCTACTGATCAGTGTCACTTGTCCTATAGGTATGACTAGGGAGAAAATAAGATCCTTAAGACTTAAGGTAGGCCACTACCTAATTAAATATGGAGTGTTGTACAAAAAAAAAATTGAAGGCATTTATCTTAGCTATGTATCCAAAGAAGAGGTAACTGAGATCATTAGCAATTTTCATGAGAATCTAGGAAGTAGACATCCATCTAGAAGGATAGCATCTCATAAAATCCTTAGAGCTAGTTATTATTGACCCACAATCTTCAAATATTCTTATAAGAATTTAAGCCAATGCCATTTATGTTAAATCTTTATCACAAAGGAGACCAAAGTAGCCATGCCACTATAGCCAATTATGGTGGATAAACCTTTTGCTTAGTGGGGACTAGATTTCATAGTGGTAATCAACCCCAATTCATTATAAGGTCACAAATATGTTCTAACTACCACTGAATATTGCACCAAATGGACTGAGGCAATGGCCACTAAGCAATGTAGAACTGAAAAAGTGATCACTTTTTTAGAATAAAACATATGCACCAAACTTGGAACTCTAATCTCTATAGTATGTGATAATGGATTATATTTTACATCCATTGAGGTGATTGAATGGGCATATGATAACACTATTATTCCCAATTTATTGTCCAATCATTACCCTCAAGGTAAAGGAGTATCTGAATCAACAGACAAGAACTTGATGAAGGCCATAAAGAAGTGTTGTAGACAAACCTAGAACATGGCTCAAGCTTCTCAAATATGCCCTATGGGTAGATATAATAAGAGTCAAGAAAGATCTCAAGGCATCACCATTTTTGTTGGTGTATGGATAAGAGCCCATATTCCCCATTACACTCAAGATATCAACACATCAGTTCATGCAAGAGTATATAGAGGATGATCAAGAATTAGCAAATTCAAGACTGCTAGACATTATTTAGATGAAAGATACTAAATAAGATACTTTTACTAATTTTATCAAGCACCAAGCCCCTGTAAAAAGGTGGTCTGACAAGAAATAAAATATAAAGGTGTTCAAGCAAGGGGACTTAGTTCTTCTTTAGGACAATGTATCTGAGCCTAAGGGTAATCACTCCTTTGTGGATAGGTCCATATCAAATTGTTGAGACACTTGGAAATAATACCTTCAAACTGAAATACCTATAAGGAGCATATTTCACACTACCCACTAATGTGAAGTACCTTAAGCATTAATTTTATGCTTCTCCCCTAAGGTCTTCATGTAGTAAATTGTAAGAATAGTTAAAGATAGAGTAGGTAGGCTTGGGTAGTTTCTTTCTATTATTTCCTTCCTATCCCTTATTTGCACATATGCTTATATATATTTGTTTAATTTTCCTTTTATTTCTTTACTTGATGTTTGGTGTGTTTACTTTCTATATCTTATTACTTGTTCCTAATGAGTCCTTTTAGATATCCCTTTGCTCAGATTTTATTCTAATTGCTCAAGAACTCCACATTTTAGGAATGCATGCATGGATCTTAAGTAAATGTTGATCATGGATCTAAAATATGAGCTTAATGATATAATCTATAGAAAATTCTAAGGACCAATAGATAAGTTAATTGTTCCATAAGATATTAAGGCATTATTTTGATCTAAACTTAATTTTAAGGAGAATTTCACAAATGGGATGAAAGCTTAAATTCTTGGAATATAATCATGTTTGTATTTAACAAACATCCTTGCTTGGGATGAATGTTGTAACCATAGGTCATTGTTTAAGGATAAAAAAATTGACCAAATCCTTAAACCTGACTAAAGTTGGTTCCTAACCTTTGCTAGGAATCCAAAATGGTCTAAAAATACAAAAATAAGAGCTTATTTCAAAATCAAAATCTTTCCAAGCAAAGGTGATTCAGGTAATCTCCACCAGAGCTATGGGTGCCTAGCTAGTAGTGGAGAAAGGCCTTTAGTAAATCCAAAGGATCTTTGTTAGGGATATAGATGCCTAGCTAGTAGTAGAGTAGTGCCCAAGCCTTTCCTAAGATAAATTATGGCTCCTAATGAATATCCAAACATGTTGTAAGTCAATGTTAGTGATTAAAGACATGAAACCTAGAATTTATCCCTTGAATCCTAGGGAAAATAGTAAGTGGAATCAAAGAACACACATAACATGGCTATGTTTTTATGATTGATCCTTATCCTATAGGTCTTAGGCTTGTTTTAAGAATAAATTGATCTTGATAAAGCTATTGACCAAGTGGAATAAGTAATCTAGTAATTTTTCTAAACCAGAGTCTTTAAATTCTAACATATTATTATGTTCCCCCTAAAAGTCACCATTTTTTAAGGTCAACATACCCCCCATTTATAAAAATTAGGGACCCTTGTGTTAAAATTGTGTAAATTTATACTTTAAAAATTGAAAATCCATTTGGTCAAAACATCATTACCATGTTTGTATATTATTCATATTTAAAGATCATCCACACCATGTTCTAGTTGGTCTACTTGTTCATGGCTCTAGTTTAACCTTGTTTAAAGTTTACTAATGTTGGATCTTATTTATTCTAGTTATAGGTCTAATAGGCATCCATTGGAGAGAGACAATGTTTGGGTTTCACAATGTTAATGATTTTATCTTAATCTAACATTTGGTATATTAAAAGTCAAATTGAATCCATGTTCAAGCTCCTTGAAACCCTCATTTAAAAACCCTAACTTAGACCCCTCATTCAAATTCAAATTTGGAAAGAACAAAATTATGTGGAAAATTTTAATATGCTATAGACTTAGTTAAATATTTATACTAAAGCTTAGTCATGTTTTTTTAACAACAACCAAACCTTAGTCTGAAATTATATACTAGGTCTCTTTTATATCCTGAGCCCTTTGTCCCCTTTTATTTTATCATGGTCTAACATTAATTTCTATAGGGTCCTTTCATTATGTTCCTAACTTGTTCCTAATTTATTACTCACAAGGTCCCTCATGTTGTTAACTTAGACTAATGTCTTAACCTTAAGGCCCTATTCATATTTATTGACACAAATAAAACCTTAGTCTTAAGACTTTATCCTAAGTGTTTTATATCTTAAGCCCTAACTTCATTCATGTGCTTGTTTGTATGATCGACAATCTACGTTCATGCAGATGCTAACAATCCAATTGGGCAAGATCATCATGGATCGAAATGGGTCCCTTTTTTATTATAACACATATTTAACCTAAGTTTTACCCTAAGATTTTTATTGTATTTATCAATACAATGAAACCTTAAGATAAAACTTATGTGATGACTTTAATCATTTAAAGGGTCTTTATTTTATTATGTTTAAGGACCAATGTTAATAAACTTATGTTATACTTTGGTATAAATTCTAAATGGTCCCAACCTCACTTAATCCTTTTATAACTATAGGAGCTAATGATATTCGAGTACCCAGATCATAATCAATGACTCACATACTTGATCAAGATCAATCGAATGACAAATATCAATTTAAAGTTCCTATGGGACATATTATTCATGGGACTTAAATTTGACATTCTCATGCCTATCAATTGATGTTCATTAGGCCATCACTGATGTCTATAAGACCATAAAATTTTAGTCCTTATGGTTAATAGTACATGCTTAAAATTGATGTTCGTATAACCATCAATTGACATCCATGAGGCCATCATTGAAGTCCGTAAGGCCATCATTAATGTCCAAAAGGTCATCAAATTTTAACCCCTATGGTTATTTTTGACCTTAAATTTGACATTCTTAAGATCATCAATTGACTTGTAAAAGGCCATAATTGATGTCTATGAGACCATGAAATTCAAGCTTAGGAACCAATCTCATTTTGATAAAATGAACATGTTTGTCTTCAAGTTTCAGGATCAATGGGACCTCATTTGGCAAATAAACATGCTTAGGATTCATTGATCTTTTATTAACCTTTGACCTATCATAGACTAAGAAAAATTACATGGGAATAATCATGAACAACATAGACTTAGCTTAAGTAGGATTTAGTCATGTTTTTCAACATTTGACTAAACTTTAGTCCAAAATATTATGCTTAGTCCCTATATATCCCATGATCTTTTGGTCTATTTTATTGGCTCGATATAACCAATGCAAGGTCATATTGTTATAAGACTTAGCCTAGAGTTTTCACCCTAAATTTTTGTCATATTTATTAAGATGATAAAATCTTAGGTTAAAAACCTTACATTAGACCATTCTATTATTATTTGGGGTCCCCTTTTTACTATGTTCTAGACCTAGCTTAAATAATTTAGCCTAAGGTTTATTAAGATGAAATCAAACTATAGTCTAAATTCTTTAACTTAAGTTTTTTGTGTATCCAGACCCTAACTTAAACATTGGGAATCTTTGTAGGATCTATGGTTGGAATTCACTTAGGCATGATTGATCCAACGAAGTGAGGATGAGTCAAAGTTTCAAAGGAACTCAAAGAAAGTACAAAATCACCATGTGTAAATAGTGTATTAGTCAACAAAAGTGACATGGTGTAGAGCTTGAGAGGCTCGTAGGATTACTAAGTGGCATAATCTTGGGGCATAATATAAATAATGGGTAATGGCATGTAACTCTTGGGATCAATATCAAAAATCCACATTGATTTGTGTAGAATGATCCAATACAGCAAGATGAATAAGATTTTTTAAAAGGTAATCGTCAAATTTTGAATATTAATGAGCAACTTGCCATGAAAATGCCACATAAGTGCCATAATGATGCCACATCAACATAAAGTGACAAAGTTGAAGATCTTATGTGAACATAAAAGGAAAAGGTATAAATACAAGGTTCCAAATCAAATCTAAGGCACAAACTCTCTTAATCTCAAAATCCATCACCATTAAATCTCCAAAAGACTTGTAGAAAAACCTTAAGAATATAAAAATCCCTAATTTAATCACAAATTAATCATAATCGATCATAAGAGAGTATAATTTCCACCTAAGCAAGTGTAAAATGATCCAGAGGTGAATTATAGACCATTAGTGAGACTTTTATTAAACTCACAGTCATGATGACTCAAAAACAACACACATATTTATTTGACTGTAGATACTAAATGGAGAGTTTTCAAAGATACTAAATTTGATGTTGTATCCTTGAACACTAGAGAAAATAACTGGTACAAAATTTTATGGACCATTGAAGATCTACCAAACATTACAAAAGAGGATGAAAATATTGCATCAATTATCTAGACATATAATGACCTTCTCACCATTAAAATGACTAGTCTTCATTATGCAGTGGTAAAACCAGAGGTACTATATTACATCGATGTTATTGATCCTATTTTTAAGAATTGTAAAATTTATTAATACATGATAGTACATGAGCATAATTTTAATATAATCAATTATATCTCATCCATTAATTTCAAAAATTACTATAAGCTACCCAAGCATCTAGTGGATTTACCCATAATCAAATAATGATCCAATAAGAATGATCTAAAAACTATCCCTGCCCCATGGTTGTATTTAGGAACCTAGGTAGTCTTTGACCTCAATAGAAGGATCCCAATCACCCAATTTAAGGTTGGTATTAGGATGATTATGAAATTATTTAATATATTATCTAGGATCCCCTCCACCACCTGTGTCAGCAAAATCTAGGTCCCCTTTGTATATTTCATGGTTGATAAGGGACTTACTCCCCCTCTTGAAGAAATGATTAGTATCTGATTAAAACAAAAATTCTTTACATTTGAGAATAAAATTGGAAACCACTTTTATATGATGTCTTATATTTTATATGTCTTATTATCCATAAAAAAAATCCCCATCATAAAAGAATGGGCACCTGATTTGAGACAAATAGTCTCCCAATATTATTCTAAATTACATATATTTAATTATAGGGACCATATTCAATTCATATATGACTATGTATAGCCAACCTTATTTTAATCCATAATAGGGATCCCTATGATGAGGGTCAGCTCTTTGATCAAGAATTATGTTGAGCTCATTGGGGACATTTACCTATATCCAGATTGCTCTATAATCCAGATAAAGGGAACTCTGATCCAACCCCTCAAGTTACGAGTCCATGTACCCATAAATTTGGTGAAGAAAGAAATAGCTTACCAATTAGTACATGACATAGATCAATTATGTAAAAGTAAAGGGAAAGGACTACTCCATTCCTTCCCCTTGACCATTATCAAGACTATGATTTATAATTGGGACCATGTAGAGACTATCTCCAGGCACAGATCTTCCTTCAATTTTCAGATTGATGAGATGAGGCAATGGGACCCCTATGAAAGGGTTACAAAACATTTAAAGGCCAGGTAGATCAGCATGAATTATGAACATCACCTTAGTGTTGATGATATAATGTACATCTGAGTTTCCTCATTCATAGAAGTCTTAGTAAGGTTAAAGAAGCATAAATTCAAGCTTAAAGCTAGATTGGTAAGAGAAAAAAAATTCAAGTGAGGATCTATGGAAAATGGGTCCTTTGCAACACCATTTATTATCAAGACCATATTATATACCTCCTTAAGCTACACAAGGGTCTAAAGAAAGATACCTGAGGAGAGGAAACTTGGGGAAGTGGCATCTTCTTCAACTCAACCTAAACTAGATTCATTTATTGAAGAGATTGACATAATTGCATTAGTTTTTGAAGAGATAGTAAAGGATGCCTTTAAATCACTATTTAGTGATTATGAATCAAATGAATAAGTAGTACAAATGGAGGAACCTCAGTTCCAAACTGAGGATGCAGAAAAGGAAGAAAAGGGGAAGGAAGCAGCTTTAGAATTGGTCCCAGTTGCAATCCAACCCAAAAGGAAAGATGAGTTATCCCTAGTTCCAATAGGAGGTAAGAAGCTCAAGTTGAATTTCACTCAACCTTGGATTTAAGTCAATTTCTTAGTGAAGACAATCTAATTTATGGCCCTACCATTTCGAAATAATTCATATATGGAAAGTTACAAAGTTTCCAACCATCCACCACCATTGGGTTATCACAAATTATGTTAACATCCATGTGCATGATGAACTCAAGCCCTAGATTATGGAATTATAACAATAAGAAAAAGAGAGACACTTGACTACCCCTAGAGAGTCAAGTGAAACATATGTTAATGATCCTATAACTTCAAGTGGAACATAGGTGAATGATCCTCAAATTTCAAGTGGATCATAAGCTGAGATCCCTACTCCTTAAGTGATAGAATCATCATTGGGAGTCTGGTTCAACCTAGAGATAGATAACATGGAGAGAGTAATTAAGAAAAAATCCATGGTTGAAGGTGGACAATTCACCTTTCATAAGATTAAACCTTTTTATTGGTATAACTCTAGTGGCAGGGTAAAATCTAGGACATGATAAAATGTTTGAAGAGAAGATCCTTGAAGTAGCCTAGGCTCAAATTGATCAATTGTAAACAATGATCAAGGGCATATTGAAAGAAAACAAAGATTTGAAAGAGTCTATTATCTTATCAATTCATGAGGACATATTCAAGAAATTTGAGGACTCTATGGCTGACCTATTCATCTCTTGAAAGGTAGTTAGGATGAGATAAATTAAATAGAGAAGCAAATCTCTAAAGTAACATGTCAAGTTGGCCAATAGAAAGATGCAAGTCTTTAGGTGGAAGGCTTAATTAAATCCATATCCAAAAATATAGTCCAAAATTTTATAACTATTATTAGGTCACATTTGAATATGGCCATGGCCATATTAGTTGACAAGGTTGTGGCTCTAGATAGTTGGTCCAAAAGAATGGATGACCTTATCAAGGAATTTAAGAAACTAGAAGATAGAGCATCTCATATCTTAGACAACTTGATAAATGATACCATAGCCTTCAACTCATTGGGTATCATAACTGATGAAGAGTTCAAGCATAGAACCTTTGAATTCATGCAAGAAGTAAGAAACCATGGGTAAAACTAGATAGCAAATAGCAACAACAAAGTCATGGGCTTATTCCTATCATCCGAAGAGAAAATGGTAGATACCATAGGAATCAACTGAGATATGGAAAATATTCAAAATAACCTTAAAGACATATAAGGTCATGAAAAGGATATTTTTAAAATTGAGTGGTGGATCTTGAATTTATCAACAAGCAACATTATAGGTTGACAATCCTATAGACTAGATAGCAACAATAGGAGACTTCGTTAGCACAAGGACCCTAGAGAAAAATTTAATTAGAAATATTATCTTTACAGTAAATTTTTTAAATTTTAAAATATAATATTCTTTTGTAAAGGCATGTGTAATTTGTGTAAGCACATTGCCTATAGGTCAGTCCATTTTGTAAAGTCTAGTGTATTATAGAACTTTGATAGAAAATGATAATTGTCCTTCATACTTGTACATTTGTAATTTGAGATGGCTGACTGGAATGCTTCCTTAAAATATATAAAATGAGTATTTTCCATGGTAAATATGAGGGAGTTTTTGAGCTAAAACTAGTGTAAACTTTGAGCATCTAATACAAGTGTAGAATTCTAAAAGGATTGTCTCATGTTGTTTGTGTGGATTGTTATATGGCTTCTCTCTCAAGTGTTTATTCTAAATATCAGTTTTGAATTGTTCTTTTGAATGCTGGTGTGTACCCTTAAGTGCATAATTGTTAACTTGTGCTAATGCTAGGTTAATTAAAGGTTCCTTAGTTTGCTTCATTTTATTTTCTCTACATTTTTAGTTGTATATCAGGTATTTGCTTAAAGGAGTAATTATTTAAAGTAAACTTGGTTCTTATTTAAATTATTTTTCATCTTCCTTATAATTTCATTGGGTACATGTTATGATTTGAACTTAAGATATTTTAATTCATATATTTTTTTGAAGTGCATACCTAGGAAGCACTTGAACTTTGTCATGATATTTGAGATAAAGATCAGTCACATCTTTTTTCTCTACCCTACCCTTTCTTTTGCTTAACTTTTTAACCAATTCACTTTAGATTAAAGCTTCATTGTATATGTCCATCTTAGTTTAGATTTAGACTTCGATTGAGTGTAATTCACTTTAATAAACATTGATTATCTTCTTATTTACAAAGATTTAGAGGTCACAGTGGCTCCTAACCACCAACTAATATAAATATTGTGAAACTATCATTTGTTCTACCTATATTCCACCAAAGATAACATGATTATCACAAATTGAAACTCATGATTTGAATTCTAAAATGAGAAGTGTTTCTTATACATTCTGGGCACCTATGGTACACATTTAGGCATTAATAATTGGTACCATTTTTATACACAATTTAAGTATAAGACATATCTAAGGTGCATATGCTATGCAAAGTGTGCCTAATATTTCAAAATCAAATTAATTTCATATTCTAAACACTTTTAGGGACTGTCAGCACCCACCAAGTTGGAATTTTACAAACTATATTGAGCCAATCTACTATATAAATTACCTTAATTTTGGTATGGTTGAGGTGATTAAATCACTCAATCTTACCAAGTTTATAGGTTGGACTTGATTAAATCATCTAACCTCACTGGTATTATAGTGTGAGATGACTTGGTTCAGTCATACTAGGTTATAATTATTATTGGGTTGCATGGTTGGACTAATATAAACTATTGGGTAGTAACTCATATTTTTTCCAAGGTTGGGGAAAATCCTTCCAATCTCTCTATATATCTTTAGATATATGCACTTTACATATTTATATTTTTCTTAATCTTAGTTTTAGTGAATTGGTATAAGACATTTTTTTGATTTTGACTATTAATCTTAAATCGCAAACCTCAAATTACTCCACAATTAATATATTCAAATCAATCAAAGAATACAATGCAAAATGACATAATGTAAATAGACATAGATTTGCATGGAAAAAATTTTGAGAGAAAACCATGGAGAAATATTCCTTTTATATATAAATATTTTATAATTTTTGTAGGCACCAACCTATTGGAGACAACAATCACCAAACCAACCACCAAATCAGTCAATTTGTGAGCACCCACCCACTAGAGAGACTGATCCCCTTCACCAAGCACCAACTTGGCCAATTCAAAAGCACCAACCCATAGGAGCACCAACCCCAAGACTATGAGGCAAAAACCCCAAGCCAAATCAATTCCATCATTTGTGATTGCCTCTTCAATCGAATGATGACTTTACTTTTCTTACACTTTCTCATTAATTTTCTTATATACTTTCTGCTCTCTTATCTTTCACAATTCTCAAAAAATATTTTTCATTAAAATAAATCTACCCTTCATAATTATTTTCTTAAGATATATTATATTTCATTTCCTACTCTTCTTTATCTCTCACACTTATATGATCTTCATTCAAATCGAATGCTTGTTATACTTCCACATCTCTTCTCCCTTATATAGCCTTTAAAGGATGTGTCCCATCCAAGAGATACCTCTTCACCAAAAGATGTAACCATTGGAATTTCCATCAACATTTACATTGATAATTCCATTAGCATTTCAATTGACAATTCCATTACCATTTCTATCGACATTTCTGTTCACTTCCTGCAATAATTTTGTTCACTTCCAGCAACACTTTCGTTCACTTCTGACAACAATTATGTTCACTTCCAAACACTTCCATTTACTTGCAACAAAAATTCCATTTGACATTTCCATTCATATCCATTACAATTCCTTGGACATGAATGATAATTATTCCAACAATCTCCCCCTTTGTCATTGATGGTAACTTTCTAAAAAGATCTTCTTTTTTGTAACTCCCAATCTTCTTTTCTATAACTCCCCCTTGTTGTAAATCCCTATACTACCATTCTCCCCCTTTGACATCAATGGCAAAGGGTCATTCAAGGAGCTTAAAAAAAAGTTTATCTCCCCCTTAACCAATGCTTCTCTCCAGAATCTATTTGATAACTTAGATTTATTCAACATAGTTCTATCCATCTCTTGAATAGTTCAATTTTTCCTTTCCACCACTCCATTTTGTTGTGGAGTCCTTACAACTGAGTATTGTATCTTAATTCCATGATCTTCACAAAACTCAAGGAATTCATTTGAAATAAACTCACCTCCTTGATCTGACCTTAGGCATTTTATTTTCAACTTGACCTATTTCTCATTAGCTTGACACATGACTCCATAGATCTACATTAGTGCTTGATCTTACCTGAAACCATACATACCTTGTCACTTGAACCTTGGACCTGACCTTGATGATTCCCTTCATGAATTTCTCATAATGTAACATATCCAAGACCCAACATGCATCCACCATGTTTCCTTTTTCTATAAAGTGTCTCCTTGAACCCTAGAAGAAACACCCCACATAAAGGGTCCTTGAACAAAGTGAACCCAAGAGATGCCCACAAATCCCCTTTTACTTCCTTGATCCTTTTGCATCCATTAGACTAATTTATTTTTCTTAGAATCCATTTAGGCATATCTAACTTCTTTGACTCACTAACCTCAAAATCCATGATGTTGTTTATTTTCTCAACTCTTGCAACTATTTTACCTCCCAATGAACTATCATTAGAAACTAATAATATGAAATCTTGACAAGGATCATGATCAATTGTAACAAGAGATTCTCTTTGATCTGCAGGCTACTTAGGACTAGTATTCACTATCTTTTCTATAACTCTTGATAACAAGAGTTTCACACAATCCTTCCTATCTGATTATTTCTCTACTATAGAAAGTAATTCATTCTCACTTTTAGACTCAATTTGATCAACCTTTACTATCTTAGGTCTCCAAACTTGATTTTATCCCTTCTCATATCTTCTAGGGGCTCCATACCATTTGACATACCTTGAGGATCTCTTTACTCCACTTGGACATAATTTAACAATATGGCCAACCTTATGACACCAAAAGCAAGAAACATTTAGCATACCTTTTTCTTGAAGGTGATTTATATCTCTCTTTGATAGATTGATTCTCCTCAAATAGTCTCTTGCCCTATGTCCAACATGATGACAAACAAAACAATGACCATGAAAAGAATTGGAAAAACTGAAAGCATTGGGCTACCTGATTGGATTTTTCAAATTGCCCTTAAAACTTGTATCCTTCTCACCTTGGAATAATATCTCATGATCTTTCTCAACTTTGATTATGAGCCTATGATGCTTATATTTCAAAGAACCTAATTCAGTCTTCTACTGATTACACTCTTCTTCTTTCATTTGTAGCTGACTTCTCAAATCTTCCTCAACTTGTTTAACTTTTTTGATTTCATTTTTTAGATCAATGATTACCTTGTTTAATTCCTCAAGGACTTATGATGTCTTCACTTTGAAGTCTCAATTCTCTTCTTAATATTTTCAAAGGTATAACTTTAGTTTCTAATTATTCTTCTTAAATGCTTTCATTTCTTCCAACACGCAAATAAGTTCTTCTTCAAGGCTCACTTCACCTTCTTCTTCCATGTCTTCATCTTCCTCCAAAATATCTTTACTGGTGGTGGTATTTTATTCAATAGCCATGAATAGAATCTCTTCATTATTACTCTCAACATCACTTTCTTTGTTTTCTTCAGATGAGCTACTATACCTCTTGGATTATAGGATTTTATTTTGTTTCTCAAATATTTTCTTGTCTTTGCTCGGCTTGAATCCCCTTTTGTACTTTGGTTTGTTTCCCTCATCATCTCTATTTTATTTATGTGGAAGTTTGGCTACAAGGAGACCAATTTTACCACAATTAAAGCATTTAAATGGTAGATTTCCTTTATATTTTCCCGATCCTTTCTTTAGCTTCTGAATTAATAGAGCTTCATTTTCATCTTCTTCACTACTTGAATTTTCACTTAATTCTAGTTCTTTGATCTTCTCTTTCTTCGAGACCTTAAATGATGCTTTCATATTCGACTATCTCTTAGATTCAACTCTCATTTCATATGCCACAAGAATTCCATAGATTTCATCCATTTTCATCATGTCTAAATCCTTCATTTCTTTAATGGTTGAGACCTTCACATCAAATCTCATAGGAAGTGACCTCAGTACTTTCTATAATATAATCAATTCTTCCATTTTCTCACCTAGACCTTTGATGGTGTTGACTATCTCATCCGTACAAAGAAGATAGGCTACAATTTTTTCTTCATCTTTCATATCAAGACTTTAAAACTATTCTATGCATTTGAATCTTTTCCTTCTTGACTTTTTCATCACCTTCATAGATATTTTGAAGTTTATCTCATATATCTTTTACTACCACACAATGCATAACTTTTATGAACTCTAATTCTGATAAGCCACACAAAATGGCATTCATCACTTTTACATTATTCTCACATGCCTTTTTTTTGGTGGCATCCATTGGTGTAATTTTTAGTGTTGTGTATCCTATTACCACTACTTGCCAAATATTAAAACCTAGGGCCATCAAGTAAGTCTTCATCCTTATGCTCCAAAATGTGTAATTCATTCCATTGAACAAAGGAGACTTGTTAGTGGATAAACCATCCAACACTTGAGATCCTACCATATGTGATTTCCAAGATCTACCTTCTAGCAGTTGTGCTGACACTGAAGGAACTAACTCTGATACCAATTGTTAAGCACAACCTTATACTAAGAGGGGGGGTGAATCAGTATAAGCTTTTTTTTTTAATTTTGACTATTAATCTTAAATATAAAACTAAAAATTACTCTACAATGAACATATTCAAAGAAATCAAAGAATACAATGCAAAACCACACAATGCAAATAGACATAGATTTACATGGAAACCCTTTCGAGAGAAAACCATGAAGAAATATTGCTTATATATATAACTCTTTTACAATGTTTACAGGCACCAACCTACTAGAGACACCAATCCCCAAACCAAGCACCAACTCAATCAATTTGTGAGCATCCACCCACTAGAGACACTGATCCCTTTTGCCAAGCACCAACTTGGCCAATTCACAAGCACCAACCCATAAGAGCACCAACCCCTAGACTATGAGGCATCGACCCCAAGCCAAATTGATTCCATCATCTATGATTGCTTCTTCAATTAAATGATTACTTTGCTTATCTTACACTTTCTCTCTCATTAATTTTCTTATATACTTTTTGATCTCCTCTCTTTCATAATTCTCAAAAAATATTCTTCATTAAAATAAATCTACCCTTCATACTTATTTTCTTAAGAGATATTCTATTTCATTTTCTACTCTTCTTTCTCTCTCACACTTATATGATCTTCATTAAAATTGAATAATTTTTTTACTTTGACATATTTTCTTCCTTATATATCATTTAAAGGATGTGTCCCATCCAATATATACCTCTTCACCAAAAGATGTGACTATTGACATTTTTGTCGACAATTTCGTTAACATTTCTATCGACAATTCTATTAACATTTCCGTTGACATTTCTGTTCACTTCTGACAATAATTCCATTCACTTATAATGACACTTCTGTTCACTTCCATCAATAATTTCATTCACTTTCAACAACAATTCCATTCACTTTCGAACACTTCCATTTACTTCGAGCAACAATTTCATTTGACATTTCCATTCATATCCATTACAATTCCTTTGACATCAATGACAATTATTCAAACATTATACTACTCAATCATTTTAATGCTTTAAAATTTAGATTATATGCACTAATTATATACTATAACATATTATTGGTTGTGGCCCACTCACCAATAAAGGACTCAAGTTAGACTCAAGTAAAGACAAGGTATGTTACACACACCTAGTTATGCATTCCTTTTCCTTTAAACTAACAATTTCATTAATATATTAATGGGGGGAAATGTAGACACTATTTTTTAATTCTATAGTACCTCAGTCTTGTACACTTGGAAAAAACATATCATGGATGTACTTTTAGCTTTTAGACCTCGTTTACTACTAAAATACACACATACACCATCTCTTTATGCCTTAATTCTTATATCTTAGTCTGACCTATGTATATTGATGACCCAAACCTTTTATCTTGACCAAAATGTTATAAACCTCTTATCTTCCATTCTATAAGTTCTGAACTCGATCCTATTTTTTCATTACCTAGACACTTGTGTCTTATTCAGATGCTTGCATCAACATAAGTTTTCTACCCTAATGCAAGTGTCCAGTGTCCTAAAGTCATCCAATTTGAAAATGAAATTTATTCCTATGGTTATACTAAGTGATTTAATTTGAAATATTCTCTAAGATGATTTTTATAAATATAAGATCAACCCTCATTCATTACTCACCTAGAGGAACCTAGGAAATACCTAAAGAGACCAAGGAAACTTATCAAAATCATTTTATAAAGAACTCAAGTGACCAAACACTTTCCTATTTTCTCACATTTCCATATCAATCATATGGATAACACATCTATGGGTCTAAATTACTAAATAAGTAGCCCAAGAGCTATATTTTCCAAGTTACAGGCTAAGTCACAATTGTACTTTCTTATCACACATTGCATTATTCACACATAAACCAACATATAAGGGAGAAATACATAAGTTTAAGGCCCTCTTCAAAGTATTAGTTATGTAGGCATCACACATTGATAGAGGGGTATTTTGGATAGATTAACACCATGTGCCCACTAACCTAATTTTCCCACAACAAATATGAATATGAAGAACTAAGGTTTAACTATTTGTCAAGGAGAGATATTACATGACCTAGCTATGAATTTACTAAAGTGAAGATGACATAAAACCCATAAGCATGTAAGTGATCAAATATAGTTTCATTAGGTATTCCATACTAGACACCTACATCTAGGTCAAAGTAGAATCGATCAAACCATCCCAAGTCAACACAAGTGTTTGCAGCTATAGAGGTCAAATTTATATAATTAGTCAACTATTTTAGAATCCACATCCAATCAATTTTATACTTATTCCATATATAGATCTATATGAACATCAAAACTAACTAAATATCTTGTTTCATTGTAATATCTAGCATAATGATACTTATATTCCTAACATCTCAGTATAATAAATTTACTATATGTTTATCTAAGTTTTAGAAATAATTGGCCTACTCTAGAGATAGTCTACCATACTTGTGTCCTAGGATATCTCTTCCCATTTTAATCCTATATTTTCCTAATCTATAGTTTAGGGTTAAACAATAATATAATTTAAAATAAATTCAACCTTAATAAGAAAGATCTTAAGTCTATTAAAAAAATTTAGAGTTCCATACCTAAGGGCACTTTCATAATCTTGGAGTTACTTCCCTTACTCATTGGTAAAAAGATTAACATTAGCCTACTGACAAACCCTTTTTTCATTATTCTCCCAATTCGGGGTATAATATTTTGAATCCTTAGCACATTCAATATGACATTCTCAACCACCATTGAAATATTTGTTCCAGCTAGGTGGTCTGTGCTAGAAGGTTTTCCACTATATGGGATGCCTTTATTGAACCCAAAAAGGCTAACTTTCTCTAGTGTCTTGTTTACCAGGGTTTGCCTATGGGTGATCATCTTAAGCAATAGGGGTCTCACATCCCATTTTCCTAGCTTATCACTAACCAAAAATGCTCAATCATCTTGTTTGATTTTGTACTCATGGCTAGTCAACTTAGAATTGGATTCACACCCTTTTCTATCCTTTTATACCAAAATGATTTACCTATAAAATGGCTCTCTTGGGGGAATCCACCTCGTTACCTAAAAGATACAATAGATTTTGACAAATTTTTTATGTTGATATTATTTTTTGAATTTGGAAAGCTAGAAACAATGTTTTTTTAAATTGTGAACATATGGAAATCAAATTTTTTGTAACTAACAAAGTTTATATGCTCTCTAATTTCATCCCCTAGATTCAGATTCAAATGGACAAGGTTCATTTGGAGCTTAACCATATTTAACAATTATTAGATCACTAGGGAAATTCCCCATGATGGTCAACTAAAAGACCTTGAATATATCATGTACTTTTTTAAATCCTCATGGGCAAGGATGTGATTTTTATTGGTAGTATTCTCAGAGCCATTGTAGGATCCCATCTCCTCACTCTCATCAATTGTTCCCTCACCACAACAAATTTGGTGGTTCTAATAGAGGAGATGATGGGGCATTAGGGATTCTATCCACAAGACAAGTTTATGTGCCTATCCCTTGTTATTTTCCCCTCTTGGTAGGCTGGAGAAATTGAAA
>JARHVA010001828.1:1967500-1990000 GCA_037957365.1 Torreya grandis | reverse complement strand
TTTTCTGAAAAATGTTTTTATTTTTATTTTTAATATATATTCTTTTTAAATAATTTTTTTATGTTTTAGATAAATTATTAATATACAATTATTTTTACTTGATTTTTATTTTTACATAAATATTTTTAATATTTTTAATTTTTAAATAAATAATTTTATTTTAAATTATAAAATTTTGAAAATATTGTATGCCTATTTTTAGTTTGAAAATTTAATTTTTTAATAAATTATGATTATATTGAATCTCTAAATAAGTTTATGCTTTTTAATACATAATTAAAAAATAATAATAGACATTTTTCTTAGAAATAAACAATTTTTTAAATTATTATTTTTCTTAATAAAAGACAATATTCTATTTGTAAGTAATCTTTTTTTCAAATACTTTTTTGGTTATTTTAATTAATATTTTTTGATATAGAATAATATTTTAAACCATATTTTTTTTGTTTGATCAGTTAAATAATTAGATTGAAGGGACATATTCCTTTTACAACAGATAGCTAGAAGATATTCAAGACATAGCAATAGAACAAAAATGGACCAAAAGATGGAACTGGTAGCTAAAACCCCCTACCACCAAACTTACACCAAAAATTAGCCAAAAAACCTAACAACAAAAAAGAAATAGATCAGAACAAACTAGTCCAAATCAAAATAAAAGACCAACTGCTTGGTCTCAGTACTACCACCTCTGTTATTCCTACCTTTAGTTTGACTTCCAACAAACTGATACTTAACAACATCTTATCTTTTGTGATTGAGGCTAGATGATTGAAGCTCCACTTTTTCTTCCTTAGGATCCTAGGGAACCTCCTCCTCTCCACTACTCTAAGAAGGTTTTCCTTATGGAGTGTGAACTAGATGATATTTACTCACATTAGTAGCTACCACCTCATGACTAAAGAACCCATTAAGCTTCTCTAATTCTTCCTCAATTTTGCCACATAAAATCTTCTGAATGAAAATATTTGTGTGTAGATTTTAGAAGGAATCCATGATTTCTACTTTATCATTGGAGCCATATACCCCTTTGCCTTTGTTATCTAGTAGATGGATGAAGATAGGGCACCCTGTATCCAGTTTAGGATCCTCCTGAACATGTTCAGCATAATCTCCATCATTATGATCCTCCTATTCATTACTTGAATCCAACCTAGTAAAATACCCTTCCCCTTCTTTAGAATTATCCTTCTCACTATGAGTGTTGATAGCTTCAGTGATTATCTTGGACCACTGTAGCTCTCCACACTTGATCAGCAACAAAATAAGACCTTGATGGATTAAATCAGCCTATGAGTTCTTTGTAAAATTCAATACTGAGGCCTCCAAGGATTGCAGTAAAAATAACAAAATGTTGATTATATGGCCTTTGAAGTGGTTGAGAAGGAGGAAGTGATGGGAAAAATCATAGTATGTTTTCCTTCTAACATGGTATACCTCATAATTTGGAGGAAAACTTTAGGCCATTTCCTTGGTAGTTCAGTCCTCATGAAACCCTTTTGTGATGATGTCTTGGGTTGCTTTTTTTCCTTCTTAAAGAAAATTCCCATAAGCTCCTCCTTTCATCTCTTTTCTTTGAAGGATTTGACATTGTTGGATTCCATCCCTATTTTTAACCCTATTAACCATATCAATGAGAAAATTTCATGGAGTAACTCCTTAATCATATTAAGAATATAACTATTATTTCTAACCAATGCAAATGTATTTCATAAATTTATTTTAAGTTTAAATTATATAGTCTTTAACTAATAATAGTAGTAATTGGTTGAAATAATGTACAAATGGAAATATTTACTCTTATGTGTTGTTGGCTTGTGTATGCATTCAATATGTGTCTTGCTCCATATTTAATGGGGTGTCTATGTCATGTTGGTGTTTCTTGATTATAAGGAATGGGCTCGTTATGTTGGTGCTTATTGGTTATAATCGACGACTCCATTTTTATTCAATTTATGTCATTTTTTGGTTTTAATTTTTAAAAAAAATTTAAAGGAATTTGACAACATTATTTATGCAATATTGTATTCCTTCATTGTGGCCTTTTTCAACCACCAAAAAATTACAATGTGCAGGATTTTATTGATGACAAATTCTTCTTTTTTATTCATATATTTTTTATTGATGTGTGTGTGTGTGTGTGTGTGTGTGTGTGTGTGTGTGTGTGTGTGTGTGTGTGTGTGTGTGTGTGTGTGTGTACATATACATACATACATATATCACAAATTGTAGTTTTTTAATACAAAATATGAATTGCAAAAAATACAAAACCTCTCTCATAGGTATTTTGTAAATAAATTTTCTCTCTATTTTAGACTGCAAAAAATATAAGACCTCTCTCATGGGTATTCTATAAATAAAATTTCTCTCTATTTTAGACTACCCATATGTATGTATCTATATTTATATGTATGTATGTATGTATATATACATATATACATACATATACATGTATATACATATACATATACATACATATACATATACATATATACATGCATACATACATACATACATAAATGCATAAATATTCATGTGGGTGGTCTAAAATAGAGAAAATTTATTTATATAATACCCATGAGAGAGGTTTTGTATATTTTGTATTAAAAATTATGAGTTGTGTAGTTAGTGTGTTGTAAACAAATGATGTGCCTCCTTAAAAAACACATGTTCATGTATGGTTGAAGCAAACTAAAAATTAAAATTTATGTTAGTTTAATTTTGTATTTTTTCTTGAATGTTGATGATATATCTTTGATATACTTGGTGTGTATTTTTACAAAAAAAGAAAGAAAGTTTGGCATAATGGAGAGTGTTTGTAGTGTGCCACTCTTTCATTTTGGATGTTTTTGACCTAAAAGTAGGGGTAATTTACAGAGTTTTTTTAATAATGTACACTTATTTATATCCCTATATTTTTTTTGTTAAAATATAATTTGAGTGGTTATATTCATTATATATGTGATTTTTTTGTGAAAAATGACATAGGGAATTATTACATCTTTTGTTGTTTGTTTCTCAAAAAATAAAACAAAAATGGTATATATTCACTCCATATATTGTAAACAAAACATGTATTTTTTTGTCCTTATATTTCATCATTAATGTATATGTAGGATATATTCATTATATATACATGTTATTTAAGAACAATGCCATATATATGGCTTGAAATAGACATGGATTAGGTTTGTGTTTTTTTCAATTTGTATTTTTACTTCATATATATATATATATAAACAAACATTTGGAGCACTAGACTATTGCCATCAATTTTAAAAAGTTGACACAAGGCTCAAGTGAAGGAGATTGAATAGTTAAAATTTATTTGAATGTAAGTCTCAAGTAATATTCTAGAGAATTTGGAGTATAGTTGATTATTCTAATCTCTTTCATTTCTTTGGATTTGAATGTCTTTGCAGTTGTAGTTTTCTCAATACATCTTTACAGTTGTGAAAATTGTTTTCATTTATTTTCAACTTCAAATATCATCTATATCTTCTTATTTCATACATATAAAAGATGTTTAATTTTTTTTTTTATTATTATTATTATTATTATTATTATTATTATTATTATTATTATTATTATTATTATTATTATTATTATTATTATTATTATTTTGTATATTTATGTTTAAGTGTTGAAAAAAAATCACTCCTTCATTTCAAACATCTATTGTAGATTAATTAGTAGAGGTGATTATTCTTCACAAAGTTTTTTTTAAATTTGAAAAAATCTTGAAGTCAAGAATGACTATAATAACAACATTATAATACAATAATAATCTAGCTTTCATAAAAATCTAAATTTATAATTTCATACCTTAAAAAAGTTAACCTATGCATGCTTTCTAAAAAGAAAAATAAGTTTTTATTTTTATTTTTAACATGTCCATGAATTTTGCATGTAGTTATACCTATTACCCATGCTTTCTAAAATGAGATTACATGCATGATGCATGCACTTGCTATTTTATGATAGTTATTAAAAAGGACTAAGTACTAAGATATTTGATTGGGAAACTAACCATTATTTTTTAATAATAAAACTTAATAATACAAAAAAGGGAACTTAATAATATTTGTTAGATGGAAAGTTACCTTTTCACTCCTACCTCACCCTCCTTTTTTGGTGTAATTCTAGGTGACTAGCTTAGAAATATGTACATTTATTTTAATAATATATTCTAAATATTTCATGTCCTTATTCATGGATAAAATTTCCATTGTTTTGAATGGGACTTAAGCTCGAATTTTTCCATCTAATTCACCACTTGGTTTCCTTATCTCAAGGTATGATTCAATTTCACTCCCTCAAAATAGTTTTAATTTTTTTTTAATTAAATTATCCATTTAATTCTCTAATTTAGATTTTCATTGTTATCCATGGCTATGATGAGCATGAGATAATTCCATTCTATAGTGATTTACTTGATGTTTTCTCTCAAATACAACTTTATCCCTAGAATAAGACCCTCAACTTATGCTATGTTATTCGTGTTAATTCTGATATAGATAGCTTTATATGCTATCACTTGACCCTTGTGATCTCTTATAACAAGCCCAGTGCCTGACTCCCCTAGGTTGTGTTTTGATGCCCCATAAAAATTCACTTTTAACCACCCCTATTCTAGAGTTTACCATTTAACATTTTTCCTTCTCATTTATTTTTCTACTTGTTTTTTGGTTTCACAACTTCATAGAAATTTATAACCATTCCCCAATTTTGGATAATTTTAATTTATTCTAAAATGGCCCCCTTTTTTTTCAATTGATTTGAGGAGAGGGAAATATGACTAATACAACCTTATAGTTATATCCATACTTTTTCAAGGAGTTTGTACCTACTATTATTCTTGAAGATTCTGGTATTTTCTTTAATCCAAAATTTCCAAGTTAAAAGACTTGGCGCCACTTCCCATATGTCCTTTAAAATGTTTATCTTATTATTACACTACCACACTTTTAGGTGATATGGGAGATTGTTATTTATATTCTAAAACATGTTATACTAGTTTATAAAATTGTTCTATAGCATTGAAGAATAATTATAATGAAGAAGGTGCTCAACACTCTCTTCACTATTGTATCACATAACACATTACAATGGTCCATAAAATCCTTTATTTTTTAAGTTTTCTCTTGTTAGAATCTTCTAATCTATGGCTAGCCACATAATTTATTTTTCCTTCCATCATGATCTCCAAATTTGTTTCCATAAATATTTTTTGAAGGCATTGGGATGAGTTTCCATTTGAGCTTCATATCCTTCTTTCAATGAGTAGACACATGTGCCCTTCCTATTCCAATTAAGATTTTTTTTAGCTCCAAGGAACCCAAAATTATTGAAGTATTTGATTTAAAGTCTTTTGGGATTCATTTTGTGTTCTGAAAACATTTTAGAGAGTTTTCCAAGTGAAGGTTTTATGGTCTTACTCTGTATTTTTGATCTAATACTTTGTCACTTTGTGTCCTCATTGACTTCTAGTTTCATTTCTACTATTGTCTAAACTCAGTTCCTATCTTATTGGATTTTTAGTGATTCACCTATCCTCTCAAAAATATGTTGTTTCCCTATTTTTTACTTGTCTAAATAGACATTTTAGAATAATACCTCTTCCTTCCCTTATGTTATTCTAAATAACTTATCTAAGAGGGAGTTCCTTTGTCATGAAGATTATTTTTGGGTTCCTTTCATTGAGTTATTTATCTCTTAGCAACCCACACTATCTTTCTATGAGATTGTCTCCCATTCTCCAAATTATTTTAGCTATAAGAGCCATGTTTACATTTTTTAGGTTTTTTATTCTAGCACCCCCTTGTGTGATTAGTTTGCAAATTTTCTCCCAAAAAAGGAGAGGTAATTTGTCCTTGTCCCTTATTCCTTACTATAGAAAGTTTCAAATAATTTTATTCATCTCACTCAAAATTCATAAGGGGCCCTTCAAGAGAGAGAGAGAGAGAACCAATATATGATTATACCTTAAAATATCATACTTATGAGAATGATACATCCTACATATGTTAAATGTTTACCTTTATAGACAATTAGATTTCTTCACGTATTTTTCATTAATTTATTCTAGAGATTCTTCTTTTAATTTCCTTTGAAGAGTGGGAAGCCCAGAATTTATACAAAATATACACCTCTTCAAATTCCAAGATCCAACTGAGGAAAGATTAAAGATTAGGAGAAACATTGATAAAGAAGATCTTGTATTTACTTATATTTATTTATTGACCTCATGATTTTTCATAGTTTCTTAATAGATCCCTTATTTATTTGACTTATTTTAAATTTAGGAGAATGAAAAGCAGTGTATCACCCATAAATTGAAGATGCGAGTAGATGGTTTCTCCATTTGTCACTTGGATCCCTTTAATATTATTTTGATCTCTTATGAACTTTATGTGTCTTCCTATGGCCTCTTCTATCAGGATGAATATATAGGGGGAGATAGGATCACATTATTTGATCCCACTTGAGGAGAATAAATAATATTCTAGGATCTGTTAATCATCACTAAAAACTTGGAGGAGTGATAACCTTGAATCCATATTCTCCATTCTAGATTGAACCCTAATTTTTGGATAATTCCATCTAAGAAGGACCAATTAAATTTATCATAGGATTTAGATATGTCCAATTCAATAAACATTCCTTGTCTCTTACTAACATTCAAGGAGTGGATGATTTCATGGGTAATGACAATACCATCTATGATTTTTCTTCCTTTGATGAAGCCTCCTCATTCTTATGAGATATGCTTAGGAAATGATTATTTTTAACTAGTTGGAAATTATTTTTGAAATGATTTTATCAATGGTATTATGGAGAAAAATCAGACAAAAATCCTTTGGGGTTCTAATTTATATTTTTTTAGGGATGAGAATGAGGAATGTGGAGTTAAATTATTTTAACATTCCTTGACATTCCTTAGAGTATTGCACCACTTCCCCAATTTATTAACCTTTGAGATCCTAAAAGTGTTGAAAGAATAGATTATAAAAATTATATAAGCTCAGAGAATAGTATCCTACCATCTCAAATACCACTCTCTTGGTTTTTTCTAGAGAGATATCTTCCATCAGGTTTTGATTATCTATTTGAGTGACCAGCTGAGGGATTTATCTCTAGAAGGATTCTTTGTCTTCATAATTCTCCTCATTATCTTGATTTGTCATATCTTCTCATTACCTCACTAAGTATTATTTAATTTTTTTGGGATCTTACATACTAGTTCCTTTTAAGGTTTCTAATTACCAAATATAGTTCTTTTATTTTTTTAATTCTATATGACATATGAAAGAACTTGGTATTTTGATCCACCTCCTTGAACCATCTTACCCTAGATTTTTGTTTCTAGTATATTTCCTCCTTTTTTTAATAATATTAAAGTTTCCTTATTACATCCTCCTCTACTTCCAACATATTTCTAGAATTACACCTTTCCATTTTCATCTCATATATCTCTTCATTTATCTTTTCTAGCTCTTTTTGACCTAAAGATATTTTTGAATTCGAGATGATTCCATATTTTTAGGGATTTTTTCTCTCTAAGTTTTTGATATAATATATACATATTAGTCCCATATTTTTTATTCAATTATTTCTATCATTGGATCACAAAATCATCTAGGTCAAGATTATCTAGCCATATTTTTTGAATCTAAAGGGAGCTTTGACTAGTTACTCATATTCTAAAATATGAAGAGTTATCGACCAATGATTATAGACTAATGTTTTGATCACCTAGTTTATATTATGTTATTGTATTCAATATAATTATTTGATACTCTTTAGGATAATTTCCTTGTCCAACCTTATATTACGCCAAGTGAACCACCCTCATTTAGTTTTAAGATCATATAATTTTTTTCCTCCATGAAGTTGTGGAAATTTAGGTAATTATTATCTCTCCTCTTTCCTCCCTTATTATCTAAACTATTAATTATTTAATTTATGTCCACCCCAATCATAAAAAAAAAATTCCCTTTTGATTGATTTTATCCTCCATTTGCTCCTAGGCTAGTTCTCTTTCTTTCTTATTATGGGAACTATATATGTTTACCATAACAAGTTGATATTTACTCTCAATGAAATTGATTTGAAAATAATATATTTTTTGTGGATATAAATGATTTTGAGGTGGATAATGTTAGGTTACCATAGGAAATCCACACCTCTTATTGTGAATGTGGCATTAATCCTTGCAAATTATCTTCTGAGACTTATTAAAAGGTCCAAGTTATGATCTGATTGGTTTTCTAACTTAGTTTCTTGGAGAATTAATTTATATGGGTTATGTTGGGTAATAATTTTCTTTAATTTTCTCTTTTTAGAGGAGGAATTGAGACCCATTGTGCTCCAAGATGTTATCTGTATTGGGAAAGATTATTTTGCTTGGTGCTCACCAAGAGGGTGTCTACTTGATTTTGAGTCCCTGCTCTAATATCTTCCATTACTTCTTCATGCCTCTTTTTATTTTTGTTAGGTCTCCCTCTCCTCCTCTTTCCAAATTTTCCTTTATCATTAATATTCATACTCTTCATGATTCTCATACTATCCTCATCCATTTATGAATATGTCTCATCTTCTTTGTCCAATCTTGTCCATTTTTATTTGTGTTTTGGGCCTTATATTATGGTATTTTATCTAATATGATAAAATTGAAACCTTTTTATATTTTATTTATCCAATATTTTTATTCTTGGTTCTTTGATTATATTCTTTAGATCCCCTTTAAATCCATAATATATTGTGATGTCTTCCATCTCCATGTTATTGTGTTTGTCCTAGGACTAAGTGTATGCAATAAATTAAATTCCTTCTATTGGGGTCAATTTTTCATTGATGGCATTTTGGATTTCCTTTATCATGTATTTTTTGACCATTTTAATAGTGTTTGTGATAATATGTTTTCTTTTTAGCTTTATGAATCCATTTGAATCATTTGTAGTTGTTTCAAGAGATTTCTCTATGGTGCTATTTTTTTTGTAGATTTGGGCATTTTATAATGATATGCCCATATTCATGACAATTTCTCTAGTTAAATGGGATGCTCTCATAGTATAAATATTGTATTCACTACATTTATCCTATTTTTAAAGTGATGTTATTTGTAAGGGCTTGTGTGAGATCTAGCTCCACATAGATTCTAGCTTATATGGATAGGCCTTTGTCATGATGAGGCTTTGATATATGTATAGGTTTAATAATTTTATTAATAATTATTTCAAAGACATAATTAGACCAAATTATTGCATCAGATATTACATTTGAATCCAAATAGGTTTCATATTTATGAGTTCATTTGTGGCTTTCAAATTCTATTAAATGATCATTTTTAAAGGGGGATAAATCCCCCCATGGAGGGTTCATCCTATAGCCCACCAATCAACATGGTTCCTTATATAGATCAATCCATAAAAAATATGAAAAACATGAGGGAAATGTTTCAAAACCTAGTTGAGCTCATTCTCCCTTATAGCACACACAAACTTTCTCAAATCATACATTTTTTTAATGATATTGTATATTTAATCTTTGTTGTAATAGTATTCCATTATAGATTGATTTTTTTCTTAGGGATTTATTATATGTATTTTTAAATTGAAATGTTGTTTTTTAAGTCTCTATTTTAATAGTAATCCATTTTTTGATATTTGATAAATAAAATAAGTTTAATTGGAATTCAATTTCAAATCAAATAAGTGTATAACCACACAGCTAGGTATTTTGTTTTTAATATTAAAAAGACCCATTCCTAGTAATGGATTCTATTATTAGGCAAGTCCTCTCTCCAAGAAGAATTGAATTTTATTTCCATTCATTTGAAAATGTAGAAATTTTTTTGCTACCATTATATACCTACATGTTATTAGGTTTGGGTGGCTAAAACTATCCAAAAGATGATGTAATGAAGCAAAACAAATGATGCAACACTAGTAATTATAACATCCAATAATATTTTTTCAACATGTCTCTTGTGATATATTTATTGATGAGGAGAATGTAGAAACTCATATTTAATATTATACACTTGAAAATGTATAAATTGACCAACCTTTGACCTAATTGACTTTTGCTCACATAAATGACTCTTATTTATCATTCCTCATAGTCATTTACTCTCATATTAGGTCTGACTATTCCAAGTTATTGTTAATGTTACACAAGGTATTCATAATCTCTAGTTAAACACATTTATATATTTTTTATATTGTCTCTTAGACTCATGCCATTTTAATTATTTTTTGGATATGGTTGTGACTATTAAGACTAGAGTTTTATACTTGTCCACATAGGCCAAAATTGTCCTTGTACCCTTTAACAACTAGTTTTCAATATCATTTTTTTAAAGGGCTATTTAGTACATTTCACTTGATGGTTTAGAATAAATTACCTAAAGAGATAGATATATAGACATATCAAACCAAAGATTATATATATATAGCACCTATCTATAAATTTATCAAGTACTCATTAGAAGTACATCTACACATTGAGAGCAACTTGTCTAAATTTTATAAATATGAAACCCACAAAAGGAGAAATCCTAGAGATTAATCTGAATACCATTTATAAGGTTAAGTCACAGGTTTTCAAGTGTTAAAATACATACACATGATTGTACTACATACTATCATGACACATGATTTCACACACTTAGTTAGGTGGGAGAACCACATATGGTTTGAATTACCTATTCAAATTGTTAGATATGTAGGCAATGACTAGTCAAAAGAGGTGTCTAAAATTAGCTCAATCCATCCCTTTTACTCTTTTCCCCATTCACCACTAACTCATTGTATAATGTAAAGAGCTAGGGTTTTGTAGTAAAATAGAATTTTTAGCACTTGATTTAAGGAATATGAATACATAAGAACCTTCATAAGACATAGGCACATCTTAAAAAATTGTCACATAATCATCATATTCAAAAAATATAGTTTTGTGCTCTATAAAATAATTTTTCACTATGCAGGCTCATGCATTTATTGAAGCATAGACGTGTCTAGGCTCATAGAGACACTATTTCTAGATCTGAGTGTTTACATGCTTATTCTAGTGCATTTTGATGATTTTGTTGCTAATATAGACCTATATTCATCTAAATCAAACTAAGTGCATAATCTACCTAATGTTTTCCAATAATAATAAATTATATTTAATTAGTTAAATTCATATTTATGTGATTATGGTATATATTAAGAATATGAATATTTAATTAGTTTTATGTTATTATAATCATATTAATCCTAAAAAAATAAAACATATTGTTAGACCCATTTATTATATTGAGCACAATAAACTGAATATTCTTTAGGGTCTTTTTTTAAATCTTAGAATATTAGATTTTTGTGTTAGGGTTTTCTTTTCAAGTTTGATTTTATAGCAACTCTACCTAGATTATTTTACCAAAAATTCCATATATATACAAAAATCACAATTTCAATTTCTAGTTTCTATTCATCATGAAGAAAATACAATAATACATTAGAATCTTTCTCATAAGTTCCAATGGTTTGACACAAAACATAATTCTGTCAATGTGAATTATAAGCTAAAATAATATAAAGCAAAAGGTAATATAAAAAATGATTCCACTAAATAAAGTACATGGTTCCAAATATACAATAGTCTTCCCAGGATCAAACTTATAATGTCATAATTAATATAAAATATGTAATATGACATGATATAAAATCATCACCATATGAAATTTAAGCAAGTATAAAATTATTTCCTATAATAATTTAATATCAATGAGTATGCATCTAATACATGTTTTAATCAACTGTTTGGAGGGATAACATCATATGGGTGTTTTTTCTCCAACCACAAACCAATGGTCCCCCACAATCCTCCCCACTAGGCATGACCCTGCCTTTCACAAAGGGGAAGATAATCATAATGAAAACATCTAGATCCATTTGAGAAAAATTGAAAGTAAAAACCATATCACATGCAACCAATCACATAAAACACATGTATGCCTTTATCTATTATGGCCTCAAACAAGCATGCAACCTATAATGTATTGTGCACTAATAATGTATACAAATATAACATTACTATGGCTAAAGCATTTGTAGAATTCAGACTTCAGAATAATCTAGGTCATTATCCACTTATACAATGCTCTCTACTTATCAAGAAACCATCAAAATATTTCTAACTTGGCTGAGGATGAATGATTCATGAACAGGCACACCACCTCATCACTCATCATCCCCCATGTTGGAAGGATGTTTCTTGTAAAAACTAGACAACATAGAGAAATTACTATAGTTGCAAACACATAAAATAGTTTTGCAATCCACCATAATATTTATTTATCATTTTGAAATTTCAAAATTGAATCAGAATATCTTAACACATATTTCTGATAGAAGAAATTAGAATACAAATGATGTTACATATCTTATTAATAGCATAATATACACATATCCTTTTTATACATTTACACACTTAGGTTTGTAATAAGGCTCAATACCTTTTTTAACACAATATCAACCCATAGGTGTATGCATATACTATATACACATGATATTTTTAAACATTATGATTTACTAATGTTGTTTTTCTTTCAATAACCTATTGAGTTTAAATCTCCCTAAGTGCATGCCTTAAAGGGTACATCGAGAAAGGGGTGGGTAGACTAATGGTGCTTCATGAGAGACATTATTGTATATCTATTTTGTTAATATCCACTACACTTCCCCCAAAATTTATCCCCTAAGAAATATCACTCTTCATAACCCCTAACTATATCAAGACCCATGTTTATTAACTACATCATCTTGACTCGATGTAGTTTTCCTTATTCTCACTAAATTTCAAACTAATTTAGACTAGTTTGATGGTCTAAAAGTTATGATAGATGATTTGCAACTAATTTAGCCCTAGTTAACCTAGTTCAAGGTTAAACCATCATATTTTAAACTACATTAATGTTGATTTATGGTGTCACCTAAAACTTTGGATCATTCATCACTATAAATATAACTCCCATTTCATTATAAAAGGGAGGAACATTCTTTTTTGCATTGTCATTACTCACAATTATACTTAAGTCTACATTTGGAGAAGCCACTTCTTAGATATTGTCTTATATGGGAAAAGATTATATTATGAAGTCTTGTATGTAATACAAGGATCCCATTTTATCTTAGATCTTGGTTCAACATTTATGATCCTTACAACCATAACAATTTCCTACAAAGCACCCTTGGCCAAGGGGAAATTAAGGCTTGACATAAGTTAAAGGTCAATCCTATCTCATTTTATATATTTTGGTGAACCTAACATAAGCTAAACATTATATTTTATCTTTAATAAAATTATATCAACATGGGTCAATAAACATTTATACTTATGTGTTTTTTAATAGACTACATTGATGTAGGTTGATCCAATCTAATATTTGTGTATTTTTAGGAAACTTCATCAGTTCAGGTCTATATAGTCTTTTTTATCTATATTTTTCTAGAAGTATTCATCGATCAAGGTTGATCCAATCAATTATTGTTATTATTATTTATGAAACTTCATCAATGTGTGTCGATACAGTGTTATTTCTCTATATTTTTCAACAAGCTACATCAATGTAGGTTGATATAGTCTTTCACTGAGATATTTGTATTTTTATTCAGTAAATAAACTATATCATCTAAGGTTGATCTAGTTTCATTTAACATGCATCATTTTACCCAAGTATATCAACCTAGTCTGATATAGTTATATGTACTATTATTTCTAGTCAATTTGATTAAGTCACTAGATTTAGTTTTGTATCAATTTTTTTTTAATTCTATCAAATTTAATCTACTTAGAAAACTTTATCGATCATGTCAGATCTAGTTTATTATTCATGTTTTATCTACATTTAAATATTCTATATTAACATGCATTGATAATTGTATATTATGTGAACAACTACATTGGCCTACATCTATATAGTTCTATGTGTTTTCATTTTTAGGATAAGCAAGGCAAATTAATTTTTATTTTCAATAATTAATCAAACATTTCCTTTCAAGTTGACTATTTATTTATTTATTTTATTTTATTCACTAAATTTTTTAAATTTTAGTTTTGACATTGATCTTCAACTTTTATTTTATCTTTATTTGGCTTTCCCTAGAAACTATGTTTCGATAGTTTTCAAACTACTTATCTACTATCGTGAAGGGATATGTAGTGTTCTATTTACAATCCTTATCTACTATTTATAGACATCATGGTGTGAGGGGATTTCCATAATATTCATATCCATAATATAATTTAAAAAAAAACTTTGGTTTTTATGTACCTCATGGTGTTTAGTAAATGCACATGATTCCTTTTTTATTGAACCTTACCAAAACAACCATTCATCTAATTTTGTAATGCACTAGTTATCCGTTAGCTTTGGGAAGTTACTCTCATCTTATCCTAGAAAACAAGTTTAGTGGGATATGGTAATATTACTTTCTCCATAGTTAGTGCTCTAAAATATTTGGCTAACACTATCCAATAGATAAGGAAGTATCTTTGAGAGCCTACAAAGTAGTCACAACCCTTTAGTACATCTACCTAATCTTAATTTTGAATAAATAGTTATAAAAAATAATTAAATTTCTAATTTATTACTCATTATTATATTTTTTATTATAGAGTGTATCAATCAACATTGATTCAATTCTATGTTATGTGTTTCAACTACATTGGCCATCATTGATATAGTTGTTTATGTGTGAATAGACTACATAAACCAACCTCAGCATAGTCTAATAAGTTTACTTTACTTCTGCCCCTCTTTATCAGACTATATCAACTAGGATAGATACCATTAATTCATCATACTTTTAAATTTTTCCTAGATCTAACAAAATTGACCAAGCTCGATATAGTTTTATCTTAACCTCTAAGTTTGGGTAACTACATTGATTACTCTTGATATAGTTTTATGTTAACCTCTCAAAAAATATAACTACTACAACTAGGATTGATATAGATTTATCTTAACATCTTAGTCTATGTAATAACATCGACCATGATTGATATACTATATTTTTTTATCACTATTTATAATTATGCTTTACTGAATGCATAAATTAGGGTTGATACATCCTATGTTTTACATCTCTACTCATGTAACTACATAAACCATAGTTGATATCATACATTTCTAGTTTACTATTTCTTCTTATCCTCTATTGACTACATAAACTACATTTAATATAGTCTATTTAGGTTTACAGTCCAAACTGATATACCATGTTAGGTCAGTATAATTCATTTTATTTAATTAATCACATACCCTATCAATTATCCAATCGAATTTAATTTCATGAAATCACCCATAAGAATATTTCTTAATAGTCTTTACCCATTTATATTTTACATGGGTTTATATTTCCTACCTACTTTGTCCACCAATGAAGACCACACTCCATGGTGTAACCACTCCCAACAATCATCTATATCTATCAATTATAACATGGTTTAAATTACTCAAAATGATGATCTATATTATTCCCATATCTTCAAAAACTTTAATGTTAATATCAATTATACCCCTAATATGAATGGTATTTTATCCAAACTTCCTTATTTCACCATTAGAGTAATTGATACTAACCTTGAAAACCCCCTTGTAGGGAATCTCCCTATCACTAATCTAGGGAACTCTCTTCCAACCAACAATTTGGTTCCAACACCCACTAGTAATCAAAATGCACCTATTGATACAACTTAAATTCTTTCACAATTGGTTCAACAAATCAATGTTATGCAAACAACTAACAACTCCCAACTGCTCCAAATTCAAAATTATATCTTGAAAATGCAAAGTCAACCTCCAATCATCTTGTATTAACATAATCATAATTTTGTTCCCCCTCATCTTTAATATATAAATGGGAACATCATTCCTCAATATCTTATCCATAAAAAAATGATTAAACATCTTAAAAATTAACCTTTATCTCCCTTTATTGTATCTATAAATATTGGAAACATTTATATAACTATTACATATGCTAGGACTAAGGACTTAACAATTTTCCTTATATGTTTTGGTAATATTTACAAGGAATGGGTCTAAAATAATACCTTTTATAATACTAAAATTCTTGCCAAAACATTAATGGGAGATGATTTAAAATGGTATAATAAAATACATCAACACTCCATTATACATATAGAAGATTTAATTAATGCTCTAGTAAAGGAATTTCAACACACTGATCTTTTTGAAGATAACATTAACCATTTCATCAATGCTAAGCAATTACTTAATGAATCTTCTCATACCTTCGTAAAAGATGGAAATTATTATCTCAAAAAGTATATCATAACATGAGTGATGATATTATTTTCAAACTCTTCATCACTGCCCTTAAACCTTCTCTTCAATACAAGGTTTAGATTTTCTCTCCCCAAACTCTAGAAGATGCATTTGATCAAGCCAAAAGACAATATTTTTCTCATGACTCAATTTGAACCTTATCATATTCTCATCAAAGACTCTTTCCAAACTTAAAATAATGTAATAACCATTACCGAATCTAACTATATGCCTCTCCAAAACAAAATAAGAGAAACAAAATATGATATTCATTTAAATCATTCCCACCCACTCTTGAATGTGTTCAAAATGAGTAAGTTATTATCTCCATCTAAACATTTCATTCGCACTACCCCCCTCATGGTATCATCCTAACAATTTTTTTTGGTTCTATGTCGATGTTGGTCATTCTCATGAAACATGTCGTGTACTTTTAAAATTTGTGGTTTATTTAATGTTAATAGATGATTTTGATCATGATGTTATGATCAAGACTCGTCATACCAAGTACCTTAAAGCTTCTCAAAAGAGTATTTTTCCAAATCTACCAATCATAAATCTCAAAATAATTATTACAATCCCAATACATAACATCCAAATGAAATGTTTTTAATATTGATGTTAATTATGATTAATATTATACTAATTTTTAGTACGTGAACATAACTAAAGTCAATTATCATCTTAAGTCTACTCATAAATATCACATCACCAAACCTAATAATCTTTCCACTAAAGATCAACTTCTTAAAGATACTAAAACTACTCCTCTTTCATCTTCAGAACAAACCACTAGTGATGAGTCATCCCCATAAGTGGAACCTCAACCTAGTTCCTCCACTCTTACAAATAACACCATTTCTAATCAACCTAATAATTATGTTAATTCCTCTTCCAAACCTCATTGGATTTTTTTGGATGAACTTAACTCTATGTCTTGAAAAATTACACTCGTAGAACTAGTCATAACTTATCCTTAGCATTGAAAGTTCATAATGAAACAACTGTAATACATCAACAAAACCCTGTCTAATGATTCCAAGATACCTAATTTATATTTTTATGGGCCCCTCCCATACAAGTTTATGACATTGAAACAATTTATTCTCACACAAAACCAACCATAAAATTCCTTGAAGATGATATGATTAATGATGAAATTATTTTTCAATATGATGATCCACTACTCTTTATTAAAATTAGAATTAATAGTATCTTAATTATAAAATTATTGGTAGATGAAGCTTCAAGAATTAATGATACCTCTCTTTGGTTAATCTAAAAAAATAGATATTCCAAAGAAAGCCTTAAACAAACTCACCTTACTTATTGTGGATTTGATAAAACCAACCAAAAACCACGTGGTTGTATTTATATTCCCCTCACAATTGGACCCAAAATAATTTGAGCCAAACTTATGGTCCTTGATCTTCCTTTATCTTATAACATGATTTTAAGTCATCTATGGACTCATTGTATGAGAAAAATTACATCTTATGGTAGCCAATGTATCAAATTTATCCATAATAGGTTAACATTATAAGCATGAATAAGATCCAAACCCTTGGAGAATCCAAATTTTAAATCCTAAATCTCAATTCTGCATTCCTGTGATTATTCACATTAATAATCCTCCTTTTTCTAATTTTGTTGGCATGCATTTTAATTTAAATGTCACTCTTTTATATTATGATGATGATAAACCCAATGAATTCCAAAATATATGAAATACCACTCGATTAACCCCATACATAGTGGAATGGCTCCCTCCTTATTTACTTGTATGAGATCTTAGCATTCTTTTAATTGATGATATTAATGCCAGTCATCCCTCAAGCAATGCATATGAATCTTTACAAATTTTGATTTCACTTGTAATGAATATGGGGTAGCCAAACTCTTTAAAGATATTTTAGCCATGTGTCCTTGTACTTTTAGTAACATAAGTGTGTATATTACTGATACCCCTACTTAGACTAATGCATGAATTATTTATCTGTATTATGATGGTACCTACATTATGGCCTAGGCCTAATCATGATGCTTGGATGTCATGCATTATCAAAATAAATTAGCTAAAATACATGCCTTCAACCATGACATTCATGTCATTCATATATCATATTATATTTAATCACTACTTTAAGGTTACGTACCTCCTACCAATCTACCCTTAAAATTTACTTCATGGGTTATCCAATAAATATTTAAACCTAAAACATTTGATGGTATTGATCACCTTGATACTGTTCAACCTAATTTTTTAAATATAAATGATATTAACAAGATTGATAGTGTTCACACTATTTTCACCTTTTCCACTTTATCAACCAACTTGACATAGTTAAATCATTAGTTTCTTACTAAATTATCCACAATGAATACCTAGATCAAAAAATTGTTTCTAATTCATCATTTTTAATAGCTTATATCAACTAATTTGATATGATTGAACTAGTTCTTGTTATTTCTAAAACCTAAGGTAATTTCACCTCCCATTACCATATCCGATTGCATTGATCAACATGATACAATAAAATCAGAATATTTGCCTCTCTTTCAACCTCTTCATAGTATTTTAGATGCTAAGGCTATTTATATCCAACCAATACATTCTAAGTTTGATAGCAAAGGTAATCAAATTCTAGATCTTGAAGTATATGTCAAATACTATGGACATATACCCATGATTCCTAATGATGAATCTATATTGGAATTAATTCATGTTTTCAAGCTTAAAATTCCATGCCAACATCACAAGCTTGGCCATTTCAAAAAAAAGGCTCATTGTTTCAATAATTGTGTTGCTAGTATTTATCCCAAAACACATCTTCTTTCTAAGTTTCATCTAGCTCCATATTATATGAAGTCAAAATAATATAGATCTACAACTTATCCTACTCAGTAATATCCAATATCAAAGAAGGTAATAAATTAGTAATCCACTTATCAATACTTTTTTATATTTTGGTCATGACCAATTATGGATCTGCTAAACCTAACCAAGGGATCTCTTACTACACAATAGCAAAGGAGCAGTTTCCAAGGCCTCTATTCAAATGTCATCATGTAATAATCCTACCTAGGTATTATAATTTGATAAATGTAAATTATCTAATCTAATAACCAAATATACAAGTTAATCTGTTAAATGAACATACAAGCTAATATAGTGCTCACCAAATCATGTTGCACAAATGGGGAAGATAATAAATAAATAAAGATAATTTTATTCAAGATAATATAGAATTAATTAAGCAAGGAGAGATACAATTCAATATATTAGTTATGTAAAATATACATATTAGATTAAAAATATATGAGTATACTTGCCTTATTGAAGTGAACTCTCCCTGCTTCAATCTCTCCCTTGGCCAATGGTGATTTATAATAGGTTGTTATGGCTTGTACGAATCATAGGGATATATCAACTCTAGGATATAAGATTTATCCTATGCATTCAAGACCTAAACAATATGAATGCTAATACTCCAAGGAAAAACCCAAACCAATCAAACCTTCAAAAGATACTATAAGTAGATTTGTGATCTTTATGATGTGCAATTGAATGATCATTTATTCAGAAATGAAGTGAAAGGGATATTTATAGCCATGGATTTATCTTAAGCCCTCCTAGAAATTTAGTTGATAAGGTCAACTAGGTCAATCTTTTTTGGTAAGAAATAAATCTGTTAGGCATCAAATTATTTACTTGGGTCAAAAGAGTTATGTAATATGTGCTAGATCTTAGCAAGGTTGACTAGGTCAATGTAGTAATAAAAATTGAGTAAAAGGGGTGTTTACTTAGATAGGAGATATTTTGGATGGTAAATTTCTTAGGAGAGTGTATAGGAGATTTTTAATTGACTATGGAACTAGATAAGGTTAGTTTTTAGTGGTTTTTAGTAATAGTCTAGGGGCTAACAATCCTATAAAACTCCAAAGGTCTACCAACCCCTTTCCCAATGCACCATTTAAGGTGTGCACTTAGAGATATTGAGACTCAATAGGTTATTACAAGAGAGAAAGTGTAAATAAATGATAAACTTTAAAAAGATTGTGTATACATATACCCCACTTGAATATTATCATGCATCATGTAATTGTAACATGGGATGGTGCTTTGAGAAAGAACATAACAACACACAACACTGAGCTAATAAATTATAGTAAATGGTGGGAAATAAATGAAATTAAATAATTGAAAAATACATACCTTGACTCACATTTTATAATATAAGTTGCATGAAATGAAATTAGAGGTGTCCAATGTGTGGAACATTAGGTGCACCTAGAAAATAAGATAAAATTCTTTTTTTTTGCAAAAATATGGTTTAAGTATAGAAAGATTCTTTATTTTATTATGATTTTAGAATTTTTTATGGTTTTAAAAAAGATCTTGTGGAAACATATTTATGATTAAGAAACTAATTTTTTTGTAAATAATTGATAACTAAAGAATTTGTAAATCTGAAATATAAATAGGACTTTTAACCATTCATTTACAAATTTACTAGTTTGAGAAAACCAAAACTTTGTGTGACCAAAAAAAGTGATGAGAGAGACTATGGCATGCAGTAAAGGAGCACAAGGTGGAGGATTCATAGTAGTGGTTGCTAGCATGATCAAGGTATGAAATGTATTAAATTTTGATTTTTTTCAATTTTAATTGGAAAATGAGGTAGATTTGAAAAAATAGGTGCCAAGGTAAATCCATGTAGTAGAATTTATCCCAAAAAAATTACGGTAGAAAAGAAAATAAGACCATCAATAGGTAGGGGTTGAAAAAGGTCATTAATGGTTAAGGCATTAATGAAAAATGGGTGAAAATTTGTTACAATAACTGAATAGGATTGGTCAGGCTGATGTAGTTATAGATGAATAAGTTAATGAAGGTGATTACTTGTATAACAATGGTACAATGTAATTTTTTGATAATTTTTTAAGTGTGTATATTTGAGTTGGTATAGTTTAACATTTATTAGGGGCCCAATCATGTATACCCTGGTTGATGTAGTATTTTTTTTAGGTAGCCTCTATAGTTTAAAGGAGTGGTTGACTTCGTATAAAGTAACCAATGTAGTAGGATTAATTGGTCAACTATGTATCAAGTGGCCAGCATAGTTATGTTAGCTGGTCAACTTCATATGAAGTGGCTAATTTAGATTGATTTTTAATATTGACAGACATAGTTAGATACCTAGACAACTTAGTATAATGTCAAATGTGGATGACCTATTTATATACATGGTCAATTTAGCATAAAATCATTTTGTGGACAACATAGTTAGTTATGTGGTCAATGTATTATAAAATGTAAATAAAATGTCAAAGTAGGTTAATGAAGTAGTTAATTTTCATGTATTTTAAAAATTTTATGATGTAATTTGATTATTATCTAATTTAAAGGACTAATATGTGATTTGTTGCTGTATATTATGTAAAGGTGACATAGACTAGTATTTAGTGGATGTAATGTGGTTACCAAACTTATTAGAGAGATTGGTGATCAAATATCATGAATATTTGATATTTTTGGGCTTCAAATGGATCATAAAAATGTGTCGTATCCCACTGAGTTTTGACTTAGTCACCATATTCTCAAGGACATGGGAAAGACTAGCCAACACTTTTAGATGGGTGGTGGATGGGGTTACTATCGAGGTGGGTATCACCCAGTGCCATGTCCCTTTTTCTAATTAATTACCACTTAATAATTAATTAATTTTATCTCCTATTATAAGATAACAAAGGGGAAGGAAATTTGATCAAGTATGTAATTAAGTGTTTATCAAAAATTGGAAAGATCGAAGAAATCAATAGGGATGAGGATAAATATTAATTTATTAATATTTTTATTAGCTAAAGTGGAGTGTGATTTTCTAGAAGATGATAATGATTAGTTTCTAAGGAAACTTACCAATTTTGGAATGGATTTATAAGAGATAATATTGATGGGGTTCTAAGGAAACTTGCTATTTTCTTCTTGCATTCTTATCCTCAAGATAAGTGGGTCAAATTTGGGAAAGTTTCTATTACCTATGTTGGATATAGAATATGGAAAGTTGCTATTACCAATGATTGGAGATAGAATATATAATTTTTTTTTTCTTTTTGACATTTTTTGAATTTGGGATTACTACCCAAACACTTATTTA
>JARHVA010001828.1:1947500-1962500 GCA_037957365.1 Torreya grandis | reverse complement strand
TCGTAAGGGGTTAACTAGCTTATTTTTTATTTATTTTTGTTTTTTAGCCTTTGAGGCCTACTACTCTTTTGTATAAAACTTTTATGGTTCCTGGTCCTTGTAAAACTAAGTCATTTACTTGATCAAATAAATAAAATAAACATAAATATGTTATGGCTTTTGGTTATAGGATATAAAATACCTAGAGATTGTATCATGTTGTTAAATAATTAGGCTCGCCTATAAACAAATATGTGATATCAAGACTAACCATTTACATGATTAGTACGAAGGTGATGTAAGGAGAAAATGGAGATCAGAGAGATATGTGTATATAGTGATATAATGAGAAATATGTTTGTTAACTGATCATATGGTAAATATAGAATTTAAAGGGGTGTGGGTTTAGAACCATGTCATAATAATAACTACCTTTATTTGAGCACCATGACATAACTAGCATAAAATATAAATCATCCTAAATTAAATAAATGATAATGAAATTAATCCATGAAACATGAAATTTATCCATGAAAATTAAATTAATCCATGAAAAAAATTAATCCATAAGACTTTTTTAGATGATAAGTAAAACATAAGATCAATTTATGATCATAAATCAAGTCTAAATCATGTGATAATGTAATAAATAATGTGATGAAACACCATGATTTGTTCACAAATAATGATAAATTTATTGGTAAACACCATCCAAAACATCTGATATATCTTTATGTAGTTGAATTATGATGTTAATAAGCATCTCATCAAGATTTTTAGAAATTTGTGAAAAGAATTCCTGATGTATCATCTCTATAGAGAAGGTACATATGTTATAAAAATAATTATGCTCATGAGGCATTCCCTATAGAGGATGCTCAATGAGAGGAACTAATTTTGAAGTATGACTAATATCCTCAACTTGTTGAGGAGATGTAGGCTATGGAGAAGGATGAACCTTTGTCCACAAGTGTCTTAGAGAGTGCAGATGAGCTGATGAAGGTGTAGGCCATGGAAAATAATTAAAATGATGTTGTAGCACTAAACATATATTTTTATGGTGTGTAATACATTGATGCTAAATATAATAAACATCCACATATTTAGCGATGTATTCTAGAAGTATCTTAGGAGGTAGTAGGATCTTGTTTGTAGATTGTGCCTTCTCTAGACAAAATGTATCAATGTATTGCAAAAACTATCAGTAATGACTAGAAAAATGATTGTATACCATGAAATCAACAAATAGATCTAGGATTTGAATGTTAAGGTCAATTATATTTAGTAGAAGTAGAGCCTAAGGTTGGATACTACATACATGAATATTTAGCCCAATGACTAACAACTCTATGGATCTCACAATATGGTTCATCTTCCCATCTTGCCAATAGAGTGTCAAGCTAGGGAAAAGGTAGTATGCCTTCACTAATAGGAGAAAAAGTTAGAATAGGATCATGTATAGCCTAGGCCATATCACAATATGATCTCATAATGGGTTGATGTAGTGTAGCCAACTTATGTGGAGGAATTAAGCTAGAAGGGCCATATTATCTAGTGAACCTATAAGGTCCCATCATATCATGGTCAAGAAGCATAATCTAAAGAGACTCATCTATATGTATATGAGTAGTGTGTGTGCTTCATATCAAGCCTTTGATCATTATAATAAGAAGTAATACAAAGAATTATATAAGGATAAGGAACTACAAGAATAGAACTAAGAAAATGTTAGAAAGAAGAACAATATCTAAGTATCTCTAAATTTTTAGCTTGAGCAAAGCCAACTAAAAATGGATCATCTAAGGAATATCCATCATCATAATCAAGAGTGTAAATTTCAATAGTACATTCATAAATGATTTTATTTTTGAAGAGGTATGATGAATGGAGAGTTTAATTTTTTTTAGAGTGATAAAAATTTCATCTAATGGTTTTTTATGAGGTCGAGGTCAAAGGGAAAGAGGTAGTTGAGTGTTTATGATTGGAGACAGATCAAAGGTTTTGATTTTCAAACTGATCACATCTAGTTCATCACGATATAAATCTAAAAGATTAGGTGGTATGTTTCCTATTAATTATGGATAACCATTTTAACCTCTAATAGAATTGATTAGATAATTAAAGTGTTATTATTCTTGAAATGGGATACTAGGTAAAGGTTCAAGGGTAGGGATTTTTAAAACACCTCTTTCTTGGAATTGTTCAAAATTTAAAGGATTAGTATCTCTTTAAATATGGTATATAGAACCATTATAAGGAAAATTAACACATTGACATGTTGATAAGGTTACTGCTCTCATGTGATGCTTCTAGGTTTGAATGGGTAAATGCTATAAGAAAGTAGAAAGATAAATATCATGACTTTGACATGCACTATGATAGGGTAAACTATGATAGGGATATGAACATATCCTAAAGGAGACATTTATCATCTATCAAATCCTTGACATGTAATTTGATTATATTTGAGATTACATTCATAATATCCAATTATTTTAATAAAATCAAGGGAAGCCATGCAAGTACCTAAACCTTCATTAATTAATGCATGTTTAACTTGGATATCTCTTATCTAGACACTAATAAATAATGGAGGATCATCTACACAAATAAATATCTCATAAGGAATCATGGAAGAGATAGGGAAAGAGAGGTGTCTACCATTACATCAACATGGATACCGTTTCTTCACATTGTTGAAGGATGTTATCTCATTCCCCGACAAAGTAGCTTCTTGCCCCACAAGTAGGGGATGAAGAATGTTCATTTTGAATAAGAGTTGCATTGGATAATTATGATGATAATGAGAATTTATCATGAGTTATAAGAAAGGGATTTGAGATGGGAGGTGTGAAATTTTAGCTATAGGATCCCATTCAACATATCCTATTAGAACTTTATTAGATTAGGGTGCATAGTGTTGTAGTAAATCCATTGAGGGTGTAGCAGAAGTGCATTGAAATTAATGTTGGTAAGGTGTGCTTGTTTTATATTTGTTTAATTTGGGTTTACTAGCTATATCTATTTGTGTTATTTTAGATGGCATGGTTGAATCATTATATGTGTATTGTGTTTAAGAGGAAGAAGTATCAATAATAGAAGGTTGTGGGATTCATGAGTGAGGTATCTTAGTTGAAAGCGGAATGTAACTTGTATCGATGATATGTGAGGTATTATCTAATTATATCTATGGATTTGACACTTGTGATTTTGTTGAATTTGGTGAAGTTATTTTGGGTGCCCCAATTACATGAGGTCATATGGATAAGAGTCTTGAATAGTTCAAAACTTTGGGAAACTTTTATAGGTAGAATTTGGATAGTGATCGATATAAGAAAATAATATTCTCATGTTATTCATATGAACAAAATTATCATAATTTATGTTAGGATCCACATAACTTTAAACATCGTTAGTAGTAGGAGTTTGGCTAGTGTTATCTTGATGATTATGAATGGGATCCTTATCAATAGCTAAATGATAATTTATTTGATTCAAGGCTTCATATTTAGTTTTTATTTCATGGGACTCAAATGTTATTTCATAATCTTGTTGATGTGTATGTGTGAGTGATTCATGATCAAAGCTAGGTTTTGTTAAGTTCAACATACCCCCATTCCTAAAAAATGGGGACCTTTGTTTCAATTTTTGCAAATTTGTACCTTAAAATTGAAAATTCACTTGACCAAAGTACCTTTGGCATGATTTTAGTTAATTATTTATTTCAATTTCACCCACAAATAGTTTGGTTGGCATATTTTTTCATGATTCTAGTTTCATATTACTTAAATTTGTTAACATTAGATCTCTATGTTTTAGGTTGCAAGTCTATTGGAGTCCATTTGGAATAAGCAATGTCTGGTGTTCCATATATTAATGTTAATTTGATATTTTACTAATTGTTGGTCTATTGAAAATTAAATTTAAGTCATGTTTAATCATCTTGAAACCCTCATACAAATTACCCTAGCTCATGTCCCTTTGAATCAAATTCAAATTTAGTGGAAATAGTTTATGTGGCAACAATTAATCATGTCATGGACTTAGTTTAATTTTTATCCCAAGGTTTAGTCAAGTTTATTAACATGACCAAACCTTAGTCTAAAAAATTTATGTTTGGTCCCTTCATGTCTCGAGCCCCCATTGGTCCCTTATATTTCCACATGGTCTAACTAACCACTGGGTCCTTTTGTTATGTTTTAGACTTAAGCTAAAATCCTTGACATAAAACTTTATGCCATGTATTTTATTATGTACAAGGTCCCCTTTATCATGTTTTTTAAAACCTAGCTTAAAGATTTTATCCTAATGTTTTATCATGTTTATCAACATGAATAAAACCATAGTCTAAAATATTTAACCTGAGTTCTCTATATTTCTTTAGTTTAACTTAACATTATTTATTTTTTATAGGATTGATGGTACATGTTTGCTCAAGTGTATTTGATCAGATGATGCAAGATAAATTAAATAAGTCAAGAGTCTTGATCAGTGATGCACATTCACTAAGGCAAGTTGATGCAATGGTGCATGCTTAGAGTTAGAAAGTTAAGTTACAGCCCCAAAGTTAAATTCTAATCATGTCCAAAAATATCATCAATATTTGACTAAGCATACACATTATGATCGATGGTGTGTAATAAATCAAAGCTTTAATAGATCCCTGAGATAATGAGAAGGTGACAAATATAACACTCATGGCCAAAGAACATGCAACAACTAATGGCATGTGATCTTGTGGGTCAAGATCTAATGGAGCATGTTGATCTGGACAATCAAGATCTGATGATGCGTAATGAATCTTGAAAATTTAGGAGTCCTAAAGATAATTATGAAGGTGACAAGTGGCACAACTATGTGTGATAATTTAAATTTTGAGCATCTTCCAAAGATCAATGGTACATGGCTCGCATACCACTATGATCAATAGTTCATGGAGCAAAGGGTATAATATAATGGATTGACATCAATGATGTTCATTTTCTTAGTCATAAAGTATCTAATGGTGCAAGATCAAGGTGGATTTTTTAAAAGATAATAGTCAATTTTTAAATATTAATGACAAAAGTGCCATGAGAATGCCATAGGGATGCCATGAAGCTTGTCATTTGAACTATCTATCACCATTAAATAACTAATAAAACCTTTAGAAGAGCCTTATCACACACTAAATCCTTAATTCAACCTTGTATTAATCATAATCAAGCCTAAGAGATTTTAATTATTATCTATTCTAAAATAATTCAATCCAGAACTGAAATAGAGACCACTAGTGAGAAATTTGAACAAATTCATGGCCATTATGGTAAATTACAGAAAGTCATTACTTTGAACCATCTTTGGTTAATACAAAATTCCATCAACATCAATGTGTATGAAGAGCTTAGTCCATGGATTGTGGCTCTACAAAATGAATAAAATAAAAGAATGACTTCCCCATGAGCATCAAGTGAAGCACAAATAGAAACCCTAGATCCAAAAGTGACTCAATCATTAGTGGGGGTTTAATTTAATTTAGAGACCACCAGCTTGGAAAGAGTGACAAAAAAGGCCATAATTTCTATAGAGGAATTCACCTTTCAAAAAGTGGAACCATTCACTAGTTTGACTCTAGTGGAAGGACAAAGGCCTAGTGAGGTTCCTATCTTTAAAGAGGACCCATCAAAGCTGACTCAAGCAAAATATGATCAATTACAAGCTATCATAAAAAAATTATGCAACAATAGTAGAGTTTAGAAGAGACTACTATCATTTTAATCCAAGAAGATAGATTCAATATATTTGAAGACACCATGATTAAATTATTCAATTCTTTAAGTTAGGTAGAAATAAACAAGAGGAAATAAGTAAGAAAAATTCCATGGCCATAGGGCAAGTTGTCTAATGGTAGGCTGATAGTTATCAAGTAAAGGATATGATCAAAGCCTTAACCAATAACTAAGTCCCTAAATTTGGAATAGTCAGCCTAGCCCATCTGAACATGGTTATGGATATATTAGGAAATAAGATTAAAGCCCTAAGTAGCTGGTCCAAGTAGATGGAGGATATTTATAAGTATCTCAAACAATAGGAAGATAAGATGTTACACATATTGGATAGCTTAATCAAAGATGTCACCTCACTTATTAATTTGGGCTTTATCATTGATGAAGAGTTCAAGCATATAAATTCTCAATTGATGCAAAAAGTAAGGAACTAAGGATAAGGAAAGATATGGGTTAATAATAATAAGATCATGGGCCTACTATTGTCATTTGAGGAGAATATAGGAGATGTTAAGAGCATCAAGCAGGCCTTGGAAAGAGATATATAGGACGTCAATAACCTAGGAGATCAGGAAAGAGTATTAATCATGAGACCCATTATTGACCTCTAGCTAATCAATGAGAAACATTATAGAATGAAGATCCTACAAGGAAGGCAGAAAGCTACAATAAAACCAAGGTCCCAAAGTTAGTTAGATTAGGAATCTTTTTTTGCAACTAGCATTATATATTTTTTAAATGGAATATTTTTTTGGTAAAGCCATGTATAGCTTGTAAATTACATTACCTATAGGCCATTATATTATAAAAGGTCATTTGTTTTAGAATGTAATAAAAAGGATAGTTTTCCTATACACATGTACAAATATAATTTATCATTACTAACTGACATACCTCATGAATTGTCTATATAAAGAGGTATTGATAATTGTACATGGAGAGAGTTTTTTGAGCCAAAAACTATTTTATAACTTTTGAGCAAATTAATACAAAGCAAGGAGTTCTATAAATTTTGTCCACATTTTATTATGTGAATTTTTATTATGGTTTCTCACTCATTTTCATGGTCTAAATCTTAGATTTGAATGGTTTTTGTGAATTTTGGATGTGCATCTTTAAGTGCAGAGTTGCTAATTTGTGTTAATTCAATATTAGTTGAAAACTCTAAGGTTTAATTCATTTCCTTAACTCTTTTTTCATATTTTCTAATGTTATTTGATTTTAGGGGTGAATCTTTAAAGAAAACTTTGTCCTTATTTGTACTATTTCATATTATCCTTAGATGTTTGCTTAATGTGTAATAGGATTTGAACTTGTGGTACTTCATGTCATTTATTGGTTAAATGAATGTTGATAAAAAACTTGAACTTTGCCATACTATCTGGGTTAAAGATCAACAACATATTTCTTCTCTACCTTACCCTTCCTTTTGCTCTTTTTTATTAATCCACTTTAGATTAGTTTCATTGTGAATACTCATCTTAGATTAGTTTTAGACTTAGGTTTTGAGCATAGTTCACTTTAAATAGCATAGATCATCTTCAAAATCAAAGATCAAATATTAGGCTAAAGTGGCTCCCAACCACCAACTAATATAAATTTGTGAAATAGTCCACTTATTCTACCTCTATTCCACCAAAGATAGTAGGATTATCAAAATAGGACTCATGTAATGGATTCTCTGGAACCCAAAAATGAGAAGTGTTTCTTAAACACTAAGAACCACATGTGATACACTTTCAGTCATCAAGAGGGACATGTTCCACTAGCACTAGAAGGAGGGATAGTTATATCTTTATAAAGTTCAAATATCTTTGCTCATTTTTGTGATTTTTTCTCAAACATTAATATATTCTTTGCATATTCATGTTTCTTTAGCATATTTGTGTAAATATTAGTGATATTTATTATTTCAAACCACTCTTTGTGCTTATTTAGACAAAGATAGATGATCTTTGAATTTTGATGTTTAATTTTGGTAAAGATAGCTTGATATATGTGGATCCAATGAGTTTGGGGTTAGTAATAGCTATTTTATTCAAATATTGATAGATCCTTTGCAAATTTGAGTTTATTTTAACTTAAACATGTAAATATCATTCATATTTATGTATTTAGACATATCTTTGAGCTAATTTAGTTAAAGATTGATGTTCTTTGCCATCTTTTATACATATTTGTACAAAATTTATTTAATGTACAAGTTTGATATTATTATTTGTAAATATAATACTTACACATCATATTTAAAATAGGGTTCAAATCTCTCAAGATGGAATTTCAAAGGATAAGGACCAAGTCATATTCAAAGACAAGGGTTCCCCTTATTTCATTAAAATTTCATAGGAGATCTAGGCAAGACAAAGGTAAGCATAGACTTTCAAAGTCTTAGCAAACTTCACCATTTTAGGGTGCTCCTATGTTCAATCCCTATCAAGGTATGGATTGGCTAGGTGGTTATTCAATCAATGTACTAGGTGTGGTACATGACCTTCCTCATAATCTTGAAAAATGTTTTCCATCATTTAGCCCAAATAGTGGTGTCACAGTTGAAGAGAACATTAAATATTTTAAAGTTTCTTTAAGATTGATAAATGTAGTTTATGAAGATGTAACATGTATACTATTTCCATTTAAATTCAAATATGTTGCATATGAATGGTTCTTCAATCTTCCAAAAAATTATATCACTAGTTGGAATGATTTTAACTAGATATTTATTGATCAATTTGGTAAAATCATCAGTCCTTGTATTCTTTACCAATAATTCATCATAGTGAAAAGGGATTCTAGTGAAATAACTAGATCCTTTAATGTTATATTTCAAAAATGTTTAGCAAAATAATAGCTCCTTATATACCTGACAAGGCTTTAGGCTTAAATATCTATAAGGATGCCTTGGATCCCATGACTTCTACGTTTCTCAAAAGATCTACTCAAGTCATTAACACATTAGCCTTAAATTATGATGAATATATGATCATTAATGACCAAATGCAACCCTAGGGCCAAATGACACATAATATTCCCAATATTAATCCAAATTTTCCCATTTTGAATGGCATTCCCAATGCCAATCAAAATATGTCTTCCCTAGATAGACTTCCAATTATAAACCAACTACCTTTAAGTCATGCTCATCTTGGCTAAAGCTTGGGATTATTGAATAATGCTGCAAGTGGATCTCATCCATAAGACCAAAGAGCTCTAGTGCCAACCATTAACACTAGTAACACTCAAGTTCATAATTATGAGGCTCCAAAATTTGAAAATGATTCTATCTTAAAGATGGTTTAAAAGATGAGTACTAACTTCTTCAACTAAAGAAGCAAGTTGGTAATAATGGGAAAAGTTAGAATAGAAGTTTCTCATATCAAAAGTTCCATATGCCTAATAATAAGTTTCATAATGGTAAAAATAATAAAAATTAATCATCAGGTAAGAATAATAACCCTGAGATTAATATTTGTGATGTTTTATTAATTAGAAATTGTAGGGTCTACAATACTTCCAAGCATGGTGAGTTAGACTATCTTGAATTTTTTAATGCTTTTGAGTTGTTTAAAAATAAGTTGAATAGTCTTGAAATTGGATCTAACAGAGACAATTCTATATGTGCATCTAGATCTTCTAAGTCATCCAAATCTATAGATACAACCCTTATGATGGAGACCTTTGACTTTCCATTTCAAGAAGAGAATGAGCCTATGGATACTCCTGAGGAGGTGTATGTCTTCCAATAGTATTTTAAGAAGACCTATCCTCTGAGGAATAGGGAAGAAGCAAATCTTGATAACTTTAACTCCACCCAACAACTTTGACACTTCTCTAGATCCTGAAGCTAGAAATAACCCTAAGTCTCTAAAGGTGAGTACCTCTAAAAATAATGTTGATTCACTTAGTTATTTTTATAAGGGTGGGTATAATATAGTTAAGGATATGAAGAGGGTTAAATCTAACATCACACTACATGATATGACTCAAATCGCTAAGCAGAGAGACTTGTTACTTGAATCTCTATCAAATAATCTTGGTAAGTCACCCAAGACTTCAAATGTTAATATTGTAATACATAAGAACAAATTAGATGTCCCACCTTTCTTGATAACAATAAGAATCTTTTGTAATAATTTTCATAAATATTTCTTAGACTAGGTGCATCTACTAACATCATGCCTAAAGGTATTTGTGAGTAACTTGGTTTGACTCCTATTAAATATAATAGAGTTGTGACTCAATTAGATAAATCTAGGGTGAAAGTAATTGGTGAGTTTTTGAATGTTCAAATGCATATTAACTAGAAACCAAGGATATGATATTTCATTGACATCCAAGTGGTGGATATTATTGATGAATATGGGATGCTACGAAGTAGAGACTAGACCAGATCTCTGAATGGTTATATGTCTACTGACTATTCCCACATGTGGCTTCCATGGAAGGGAGTTCTAAATCAGATTAGGATAGAAAGGGAACCTAAAATGAAGCATATTATTACTAAATACAATGAAAATAATGAGAGGGTTAACATGGTTAACTCATATTTGGGTGTTTACACTTTTGACACCCCTAAGGTATGTGACTCTAAAGAAATTATTATTATGCCTAAGATATGGAAATTATATTTTGATGGTGCAAGATGTAAGTATGGATCAGAAGTAGGAATTGTTTTAATTAATCCTATTGGGGAAGAATTCAATACTTCTTAACAAATCCAATTTTCATGCATTAATAATCTAGAATGATATGAGGCTATAATCTTAGGTTTACAATTTACCATCAAACACAAAGTCAAATAACTACTAGTTTATGGTGACTCAGAACTAGTGTTTAACCAAGTAAGAAGTAAGTACTAGTGAAATATATCTTACCTTAAGAAATATAATTTTTGATAATGGGACTTGGTATATTAATTTGATGCCTTTGACATTGTCTCTATTCGTAGGACAAAGAACCAAGTTGCTGATGAGCTAGCCTCAACTGCAACTAATATTATGCCCAACCAAAACTCTAAACTAGGAAACCTTAGTGTTGAATTGGTTCCTTATCCCTCAATCCCTAATAATATAAAATATTTGTAGGTGTTTAGTGATGACCAATATATATTAGACTTCATTAATAGTTTAGGATTGTTTGAGGCCCACATCATTGATGAAGATGATGAAAATACTCTTGATAGAGTCAATGTTGATGACAAGACCATCTACCTGAATGATAATAAGATTCCTAAAAACATGATTTACCTAAAAATATGATTTGAAATAGATAAAATACCTAGGAATATCAAGTTTCCTAAAGTAAATGGGAAAGATTACAATGTTTTTGACCTAGGTTCCCAAGGTAACCCCAGCTAGTCAACATTGATACAACCACCACTAGTGAAGAGTTAAGGAGAGATAAAGAGATATTGATCAAGTATAAAGATTTTATATCATGGTCATATGATGACCTAAATATATTTTATCCTAGGTTCATAACTCATACCATAACACCAAAAGAAACTTGCAATCCTTTTAGGTAAAAATAAAGACCTATCAACCCTGTCCTAAAACCTTTGATTTATAAAGAAGTCAAGAAATTATTTGATGCAAGGATAGTGTTTTCCATTAGGCACTCCACTTGGGTATCTATCCTAGTTCCTATTAGAAATAAAAATGGGGAAATCAAAATATGTGTAGACTTTAGAAATCTAAATAGAGCATCTAAGAAATGTAACTATCCTTTGTCTTCGCTTGATCAGGTTATTCAAATTATTAGTGGTTCTAAAATAATGTCCTTCCTTGATGGTTTTTTAGGATATAAATATTATATAATCAATATGCACCCCTATAGAGGATTATTTAGGCTCCATATAATTGAGCTATAATATGGTCAAAACCCCAGGTTGTGGGTCACCTATGGTGGGGTTGGACCTTCAGAGAAGCCCAACTTCCTCTTGATAGATCACCTATACTAATGTTTGAATTGGTAAAAGGCATATAAAGGTAAAATATGGATCCTAATAAAGATAAAAAGGTGATACACCAAATTAAGTGATAACTCACATGATTATGAGAGATGCACTGAATAAGCATAAGACAACACTAGCTCACACAATCTCAAAATCTAGCTAATTGCATAAGTATTTTAGACACTAGGTTTAGGGAAGTAATGAATGAAGATATGAGGAGTTCTAAGACTCTCAAAAAGCTTGAATTAATGGTATAAATAACACAAATTCAATCCTAGAATCAACTAGAGAACACCCTAAAGTAGTCAAGAAAGAAGGACAATAGGCATAAAAGATTCTCCTACACAATGACATCATGTACAAGCTTACTAAACATAGTTCAAAAGCAAGAAATGGGTAAAGAAAGTGTTTATTAGTGTTTAGTTCCTATAATAAAGGGTCTAGATTAAGGGAAAATTCCAATCAAATATAGTAAAAATATAGACTTTGATCAGTTTAATCAAATTAATTGCATATCGAAATAAATAAAATTTTCTAGAAAAATACGCTGAAATAAATGATTTAGGGGTTGAAAACTACTGCATAGGACTAAGAAGATGTCAAGAACCTAGATCTATATTTCATTTAGTGAAAGGATATGAGCACCAAAATAGGACACCCTAGGGTCTAGTGCTATAGTCCTTTTCTACTATTATTGTCCTAGAGACCTGAGTTTTTTGGGTTTTGTCCATTGTCCCCATGTGAGCTTGTATATGAAAAATCAGATGTTGAATGTTGATAGAGTTCACTGTAAATATATTTCAATCTTAAAACCCTATGTCTATCTACACACATGAAATAATAAATACATCAAAAGCATAAGGGGGGAAAACTAGCTTAGGGGAAGTATGATCACATGATCTAGAAACCCTATTATCCTAATCGCTACCTACATTAACCCTCAAACTAGGGTCTCAGGTCAAATGTAGTTATCCCTTAGGAAATGTGCATAATCAATTCACATCGTAGATGTAAGAATGAATTTTTTCCTAGGCCCTTCCTTGATTAAGCATGTAATTCTATGTGTGACGTAGAATGTTGAGTTATACTATTGATTGATTTTAATTATGTAATGTGACAAAGTAGTAAATGTTAGATATAAAATGCTTTATGAAGTCCTTTATATAGGAGACTCTTTATTTCAAATTTGGGAGATTTATTCACATTTGGATGACATTAGGAAAACTTAAGGATGAAGCTAAGAAGGGATTAGGACTCATTAAGTGAGGGAAATTGACCATTGGAGATAAAAATGCTATTGGATAGGAGCATTGGAAATGGACACCCTAGGGTCCAATACTATAGTCTAATCCCAACACCCCTATCCTATAGGCTTTGGAACTAAGGAGATGGAATTATCATGGTAAACATGACCTGGATGAGGTGGAATAACCATATGAAAATCTAGAGATGACTGGGAATAAGCAAAAAGGTGTCTAGAGAATGAAACAAGACCAAGATGAGTAAAACAAAAGACATAGCTAATGTGAACAAGGCTCATATTCTCTAGTCAGAGTCTCTTATGAAAGGACTATGAAAAGACATGATATTTGTGGTTTCTTGACCAATTTAGGGTGTATACATTTACCCCTTTTTTATTCTAGTGATGTAATAAAATTAAGTTTTAGATTAAAATAAAGAAGAAGGAATTCATACATGAACCTACTTGTGTGGAGATGAATATAGTATAAAGGGTCCAACTCACTTCCTAGCCATGGAAGTGGATGTAGAGCTAAATAGTGTATAGATAAATAAAGAATCCTTGAAATAGATACCCCCTATACTAAATCTATAAGTGGAATTCATGTAATATGGAGAAGGAGGGCAATGCTTGCCACCTATGTTGAATCTGACTGAAATGAGAAATGATCAAAGGCCCAAAACCAATGTCTTCCCTCTATCCCATATAAAATCATGAAATTTGGAATGTGTGTATTGAATCTATATGTTATGAAGAGCAAAATATATCATGCCCCCACTCTAAATATATGAACTAGAAATGAGAAATTCTTAGAGGCCCAAAACCAATGTCTATCCTCTATCTTGCACAAACTCATGTAGTCTGGGTTTGGGTAATGCAATGGACCAACCACTATAGATGATTGTGTAATCTAACTTAGTGATAACCTAGGTACAATTGGGTGTAATATGAAACTCTAGTCAATGTGTAAGAAAATAATGACATATATTTCCATTCCATCTATATAATCTTGGATGATGAAGAACATGAACATCTATGTCATGCCCCCAAACTTGGTATGTGAGTGATGCATATGTTTAATCTATTAATCTATATAACCACATATGATATGACCTATCGTGCCATGCCCCATGTGCAAAACTAGAGATCAAAACACTATGCTCTGCACTATGCCTATAATCTACTATTTGGTGATGTAACTGTGTCATTTTATATGAATATATATGTGTAAGATGTGTAGTAATGTATATGCCCCCAAATCTAGTATTTAAGTTTAAATCTATATCAAAGTCACTATGAATCCATATAATTTGAACCATTGTATCTAAATAGTCTGTCTACCTATAAACTAAAGGTATATCCCCCTGAATGTCTTGAGTAATGTTGAGTGACCCATGCAATCTAAATCACTATATATTTCAACTAATCTAAGCTAAATCTAACAATATGAATACTATAGGTGTAATAACCATGGTGTATCCACTTATGAGAATGGATGGGTATGTTGGGTAAGTGTAGGAATAGGAATAGTAGGAATGATGCCCCCTTTTGGGGAGAGGGATGAAATTTATGATAGAGGAGGTTGAACCAAAAGTGATGACTAGTGGTAAAATGATATAAACAAGGTTGGTATAGTTTGAACTGATTGAGAAGTTATTTGATTGATTAGACTGAGTTATTGAAATTGGAACAAGTTTTTGATTGGTGATGATCAAGGTGTGTTTTTGGGTGTAAGATAAATATAGAGATGTGCATGTCATAATAGGAAAATTAAGTAGTAATATATCTTATCTCACGTGATATTGAAGGTATAAGTATCACAATTCCCTAGAATAAAATGGTTTAAAAAATAGAGTTATCAGGTTCAAGTTATGGGCAAAATAGTATTTTGCTTTGATTGAGTAAAGTGGGTTGATTCTCGATTCATTTATGTATTAATGAGTTTGAGATTTGGATCTCTAGAGTGAGATATATTTTGAGGAGATAAACACCTATCGTGACCCAGTTTGAGTAGTTGGTAGCCTAGGTTGAGGCTAGTGGTGATGTCAGCCTAGTGAGTAAGCTTA
>JARHVA010001828.1:1900000-1942500 GCA_037957365.1 Torreya grandis | reverse complement strand
TGATCATTAATTTTAGCCATGAAAATTCTAAATTTAGAAATTAGATCATAAAGATGGGGTTTTCTCACTTGAACCTTGGGAGTAATGGTAACTTAGACCTTACTAAAGCGATATGGGCTACCATTCTCTTTTAGTGAAGAGTGAGATCTGGGTCCTACTATAGTGAGGGGTGGCTTGGGAGATTCATTGGTATCTTTATGTTTTATTGAATCACATTCTAATTGAGTAGAAGATGTGATGTTATCATTAACATATGCATTATTTTAAATAGAATCATGCATAGAAGTAGAAACAACATTTGGTAGTGCATTATGTTTGAGAGGAGGAATGAGAAAAAGAGTTAGAAACATGATATACATTTTCTTCTTCACTATTTTCATAATAATCACCATTATTCAATGCATTATCATAGACAAAATATTGTTCATAGTCACTCTCATTTTTTTATTCATTTACATATTCACTATCATACTCATTATCACTTCCATTATCACTAGGGAGAGGTATAAAATAAGAATTTAATTCTTTTCTAATATTCAAGATATTATCATGTGAATGTGCATCTATTTTTTCCATGGAGGGAGTGTACACATTGTTTTCATTTGTAATATGAGAAGTAAGAGTAAGAGAGTTATCATTTAGACATTCTTTTGATAAAGTAGCGTTAGTAACATGAGATTGATATTTTGGACTACGCATTGGTAATTTGATTCTATTACTTTTATATTGTATTCTGATCATAGAAGCAGCAAAAGAGAGAGAAAGATTAGGTTCACATGAAATCAAATTATCACCAATAAGAGGTTCACTTGGAAGTGCATGACTAATTTGTTCATTTTGTGCATTGTGCATAGGAGAATGAGGTGAAAAGTATATTTCCCATTTATCAAAATTATTTTCTTTAGAAGAGGGAATAAAGGAAATAGGTTTGAGAGAAGAATATGCATCTAATTTTTATTCACTATCACTTTCACTTGTATCATCATATTCATCATTGCAACAATACTAATTATCTTCATTGTAAATGAAATAATTTTCCACATTTTTAGCTAATGTGCAATTTTAAAAATTTATCCATTCATTGTCATAATTATGAGAAAAAATTAGAAATTGATCTATAGGATGAGAGGGAATAACTACCTTAGTGGCCATTTTATTTCTTTCACCAAAGATAATATGTAAAATTACTATTAAGAAAATAAATGTAATAATAACTACTAATATAGAGACTTTGAAAATATTTTTGGCACTCTAAACAATTTGAAAACATTCTAAAGTATTTTTCTAAAAATTACAAGTGAGGAAGGCTTGGGGTTTGAGGACCAATTTTAGAAATCTAGGGTTTTGGGTGTGGGTTTTAGAATTTTTGAAAATTATGGAAATAATTTAGATTCTAAAATAAATTTGAATAAGATAAATACACAAAAATTTATACAAAAATAAGAAATTTGAAATTTAATTTTAACACAAAATAAATACTAATATTGAGATTTTGAAAATATTTCTGACACTCCAAACAATTTGAAAAAATTCCAAAATATTTTTCTAAAAATTGTAAGGGAAGAAGGCTTAAGGTTTGAGGACCCAGTTTGTAAATCAAGGGTTTTTGGTTAGGGTTTTAGAATTTTTGAAAATTATTGACATAATTTAAATTCTAAAACAATATTTTAATAAAATTAATGCACAAAAGTTTATACAAAAATCAAAATTTTAAAGTTTAATATTTTTCACAAGATATGAAGGAAAACCCCTAAGTGTACCTAGAGTTTTAAACTTGTTAAAAGTAAGTCAGGTTCATAAAATGTTTTATTATTTTTGGGAATCTATTTTTTAGTTTATAAAAAATAAATGGTATAGAGTAAGGGAAAAATACAATCAAATATAGTAAAAAAATAGGCTTTGATCAATTTAATCAAAGCAATTGCATATAAAAATAAATAAACTTAGTTTGAAAATAGGCTAAAATGAATGATTTATGGGTTGAAAACTATTACAAGGGACTAAGAAGATGTCAAGAACCTAGATCTAGATTTCATTTGGTAAAAGGAAAAGAGTGTTAAAATAGGACACCCTGGGGTCTGGTGTTATAGTCCTTTTCTATCGTTTTTATCCTAGAGACCTGAGATTTTTAGGTTTTGTTCATTGTCCTTATGTGACCCTGTATATAAAAAATCGAATGATGAATTTTGGCAAAGCTTTCTATAGATCTATTTTAATCTTAAAACCTTAGGTCTATCTACACACACAAAATAATAAATACATCAAAAACATAAGGGGGAAAAACTAGGTTAGGGGAAGTATGATTGCACGATCTAAAACCCCTATTGTCATGATCAATACCTACATTAACCCTCAATCTAGGGTCTCAAATCAAATATAATTCTCCCTTAAGGAATTTTCATAATCAATGTACATGATAGATAAAAGTATGATCTTTCATGTAGGCCCTTCCTTGAACAAGCATATAAGTCTATATGTGCATAATGTTGAGTTATACTAGTGACTGATTTTAATTAACTAATGTGTCAAAATAGTAAGTGTTAGATAAAAATTCCTTGTGAATTCCTTTATATAAAAGACTCTTTATTTTGATTTTGGGATATTTATTCACATTTCACCAACATTAGGGAAACTTAGGATGAAGATAAGAAGGGATTAGGACTCATTAAGTGAGGGAAACTGACCATTGGAGCTAAAAATGTCATTGGATAAGAGTGTTGGAAATGAAAACCCTAGGGTCTAACACTATAGTCCAATCCCAAAACTCCTATCTTATAGGATCGAGACCTAGGGGGATATAATTAACAGGGGAATCTAACCTGGTTGAGGTGGAATGACCATATGAAAAGCTTGGGATGATTGGGAATAAGTAAAAAGGTTTTTAGAGTATGAAATGAGACTAGGGTGAGTAAAAAAAAGATAGCTAATGTGACAAGGATCATATTCTCCAATTAGAGTATTTTATGAAAGGACTACAAAAATAAATTATATGTTTGGTTACTTGACCAATTTAGGATGTATACAATTAGATTCAAGAGGTCTTTCTTACAAGTTCTGATAGGATCTAGCCTTATCAAATGAGAGTCTCTACTCTTAAAAAATTGAGAGAGAATTTATATTCAAAATGAGAGTCTTTTCTTATAAAAATTGAGAGAGAGAGCTTATCAAATGAGAAATATTGAGAGATATAGGAGAAAGGGGAGGGAGAGAGTGAACATGTTATCCTAGGTCATTAAATGAGATACCACCTTTTGACAAATGCCCCCATCATTTTTTAATCAAATTAGAGATAATACATCATAGGCAAGATAGTCTTCACCTATCCTAATATGCTCTGAATCATTCTCATTGGATGAGAAAAGTGTACTAAAAGATAATATTTGCTAAAGGTGGTGAATCATGATCCTACTTATGAACAAAAACTTTTAAGAACCCTAAAAATCTATTATAATCTATATCTACTTTCTCTGACCACCAAATCTCCATCTTGGGACTTTACACCATCTCCACTTGCTTCATTATGAGGGCAAGGTCCTTATATCCATGTACTTGACAAATCCATGCCCAAGTCTACTCTTTGTGGCTACAAGTACCTAGTTGTCAAAAATATGACCATGTCAATAGATAATACACTCCACATCTACCCCTACTCCAAACCTAAGCATAGGTTCATTATAGATCAAAAACCAATCCATTTTATTGGTTTTCATATAGTCAATATGTCATTGCATATCCATAGGTTGTGTAATATTGATTTTGAATTATATTATGTCTAAATAGACCTATTCTACCTCTAAACCCTATGGAAGCTAAGAACTTATTATACATGATTTTAAAAAGATGAAAAACTAATTCTACATTTTTTAGATCCTCAAATAGAGGTATTGATTGAGCTCTAATGGCATCCTTTGAAGTATTTAGCCTAGTTCAACCTTAGTCAAATTCAACCTCTTTTGAAGTCCTTTAGCTTTTGACTTTTGATTTTAACCATCAATCATATTTCTTATGCACCATTAGATCTGCCTTGTCACCTTTCATGCTCACCATTGATCTTTTTTATATGAATGGATGCAAGGCATAGATCCTAAATCAGTTTAACATGGTTGAGAAACTTGTCACCCACATAATTATCTTTGAGATTCATTGACCTTTTGACTCATCACTCATCATTAGATCTGCCTTGTTAGTTTTCATACACAATATCAATCTATTTTAGGCCACTGACATTATTAGTCACTGTACACCATTAGATCTTGAATTAGGTACCTAAGATCTTGCCACTTATCTACTTCACATTTATGATAACCTTTTGAATTTAATCTCACCATTGATCTTAGGTGCATGATCAAATATGCTCCATTGGATATTTAGGACCCACTGTTATTGTTAGGTTACTAGTCACCCTTGGATCTTTGGTATGATTGAATTCTGACCATTGATCTTGGGGAATTTGAATTAAAATGACTATTTTATGAGGCCTCAATTTAACATTTTTGTGCACATTTAAGGATTTTAAAATCCAAATAGTTAATTGTCATAGCTTTAACTTGATGTCTCCATGCATGTTTCATTCTATAACTCTAACTTTGAATCTTTATATCTTGAGATAGAAAGCTCACCAAGACACTAAATTTGTATAGGATGTTCAAGGCATGAATAAATTTATGATCATACAACTCTTTGACCTTGGTTGACTTTTCAAGTGCATCTATCAAATGTTTAACCATACTGATCTATGTATTTATACATCACATACTTATGATGATTTAGTTATTTTAGGCTTGTGCTTGACCTTTCAAAGCTAAAAATGAGTCTCTAAGACATATGAAACCTGATTTATGCCCATGAAGTTCATGATCATCATGATAACCTGCTGATCCTTTTCACCTTACAATTCTAGACCTATTTCCAAACCTTTTGATCACTTAATCAAGAACTCTCCTCAGTTGATCACTCTATACCAAGACCTATAGAAACTAATTCATCTAGTAAAATTTACATATGTAGGCTTAAATTGGATAAAAATAACCAAGTGATCATGAAAAAGGAGGACAAATGAAAAAATGCATTCAAGACTAAGTGGGACACCTTTGCCTACAAAAGGATGCCCTTTGGGCTAATAAATCTAGGTGTAACTTTCCAAATAATAATGAACCATGCTTTCAAGGGGCTGATAGTAAGTGAATTATCATTTAAATGGATGAATTAACTATATTTTCAAAGAATAGGGAAGATCACATCATGGACTTATAGTAGGTATTTGAAAGATGTAGAAGGTACGGAATTTCTCTCACTCCAAAGAAAAGTATCTTCTATGTTATTGAGGAAAAATTATTGGTACATTTTATAACTAAGGAAGGTATTTCTATAGACCCAGATACAATATATGACATATCCAAAATAGAACCTCCAAATTTTTAAAAAAAAAAAAACTAAAATCTCTCTTTGGGAAGATCAACTTTGTGATGAAGTTTATTTCTAGTTTTGTAGAAATAGTGAAACCTTTGAATGACATGTTGAAGAAATATGTTATGATCACTTGGAATGAAGAGACCAAGAAGGCCTTTAAGGAAATTAAAGATTCAATTATATAAGCCCCTATGTTTAAAATATGATACTTTACTAAAGACTTCTATCTTTACTCTTTTTCTTTTGACCATACAATTATAGTTATCCTAACTCAGAAGATAGATAGATGTGATCATCCTATTACCTTCATCAGTACTAATTTTAACAAGCAAGAATGCTTTTTGGTTGAGTTGAACTATTATCTTATTAACAATAAATCATGTCCTTTGGTCAAGGTAGTGAATAAATTTAGGCATTATTTCCTTAGAAATAACGTACATGCAATATTACCAGACCCTACTACTAAGCTCATGCCTATTCAATGTGAACTTAGAGAAAGGAGAGGTAAGTGGATGTTTTTTCTCCAAGAATATGATATATAGATAAATAATGTTAAATTGGTAAGGTTCCAAGGGTTAATTTAATTGATTACCAATACTAATCAAAAATTAAGTATCATGTAGGTAGAGCACTAAAATTTTCAACCTAATGATTTGTATGATCCTATTCTTCATTTACTAATCAATGGCTATTGTCCGATAGGATTAAATAAAGAGAAAAAGAGAGTTTTAAGGCTCAATAAATACCACTTCTTGATCAAATATGGAGTGTTATATAGAAATAAATATGAAGGCATTTACCAAAGGTGTGTTTCCAAGGAAGATGAGGATAAGATATTGAGCACTTTTCATGGAAATTTGAGAAGTGGACATCCATATGAAAGGACTACAAACCACAACTCCTTATATCTAGTTACTAATAGCCTACTATCTTCAAGGACTCTCACAAGAATGTTAGATAATGCCATGCATTCCAATTATTCAACACTAAAGAGCCCAATGTAGCCATGCCATTAAAGCCAGTAATGTTAGATAAACACTTTGCCTAATGGAGACTAGACTTTATGGGGGTCATCAACCCTAATTCATTTAATGTTCATAAGTATGTTCTAATTATTACTGACTACTACACTAGATGAACTAAATCAATGGTAACCAAGTAGTGTAGAACTGAATAAGTGATAAAATTCTTAGAATAAAACATATGTAGAAGGTTTAAAACACTAGTATATCTAGTATGTGATAATAGATCTAATTTTATACCCATTGAGATGACTGAGTGGGCATATGAAAACATAATTATTCTCAATTTATAATCAAACCATTACCCTAAAATTAATGGAGTATTAAAATCAAAAAATAAGAACTTGATGAAGGCCATAAAGAAGTCTACATCTGATAAACCAAGAACATGGCACAAGCTACTTAAGTATGCCCTTTGGGTAGATAGAATAAGAGTCAAGCAAGCTCTCAAGGCATCACCATTCTCATTGGTATATGATCAAGAACCTATATTACCCATTACCTTCAATGTATAAACATATAGGTTCATGTAAGAATACATGGAACAAGACTAGGAATTTTCAAGTTCAAGACTACTTGACATCATACAGATGCAAGATGCAAGAAAGGAGGATTTTTCCAATTTTAGTAGACACAAAACATAAACTTGGTTTTACAAGCATTAAAATATAAAGGTGTTTAGACAAGGAGACTTGGTCCTTATTTGGGACAATGCATTCGAACCTAAGGGTAAACATGGAAAATTCACTCTTTTGTGGATTGGCCCATATCAGATTGTAGAAACATTAGGAGATAACACATTCAAACTAAAAGACTTATAAGGAGTAGATTTCACATTACCAACCAATGGGAAATACCTCAAGCACTATTTCTCTATTATCCCACCTAAAGTCTTCATGGAGAAAACTATAAGATTGGTTAGAGTTAGTGTAGGTAGGATATATTAGTTTCTTTCTTGTTCTTTCCTTCCTTTCTTGCTTGTACATAAGGTCTGTATATATTTGTTTGCTTGTCTCCTTTGTGTGTTTGATTTCACTAATTTGTTATTTTCATTCAATAATCCTTTCTCAAGATAGACCTTAGCTCAAAATTCATCTAATTGTTGAAAAGGAACTCCACAGTTCAATAATACAGGTATATTTTCTCAGCATTGGTTGATCATGGATTATTAGATTATGAGATTAATGTTATAGTTTAGATAAACTAGTGAAAGATTACTAGGTAGGATAATTGATCCTCAAGATTCTAAGCCTTGTTTTGATCTAATCTTGATTCTTAGAAGGATTGCACATGTAGGATGAAAGTTTGAATTGTTAGAACACAGTCATGCTTTCACTTAATAAACATCATTACTTAAGACAAATTTTGCAACCAAAGATGATTGTCTGAAGACTAAACATATGACCAAATCCAAAAAAGTTGGCTATCCTAGTTCCTAACCTATGCTAAAAAGTAAAAAATGATCTAAAAAATATAAAAAATAAGAGCTTTATTTCAAAATTTAAAAGCTTTCTAACCAATGGTGATTCTAGTAATCTCCACTGAGGCTATGGCCACCTATTTAGTAGTAGAGCAAGGCCTTGAGTGGAGACAAAGGCATCTCTATTAGAGATATGGGTGCCTAGATGGTGTTAGAGAAATTCCCAAGCCTTCCTTGAGGTAAAACATGATTTCTAATGGATATCCAAACATGCTAAATGTCAATGTTAATGGTTGAAGTCATGAAATCTGGAAGTTATTTCCCCAAATATCATGACAAATAGTAAGTGGAATCAAAACACACACACATCATGACTAGGTCTTAATGTTTAACCCTAATTCTACATGTGCAAGACTTGTTTCAACCATGAAGTAATCTTAATGGTACTTGATCAAATGAAATTAATAAACTAGTTATTGGTCTATAAACTAGGAATGAATAATCTTAATGGGGGCTTGAGACATGAAGGGAACAAACATAAAAAATTTAGACTAAGGTTTGGTCATGTTAATAAACACAACTAAACCTTGGGATAAAATTAAACTAAGTCTATGGCATGATTAATCGTTCCCTCATAAATTGTTCTCACCAATTTTGGGTTTGATTCAAAGGGACTTGAGCTAGAGTAATTTGAATGAGGGTCTCAAGATGATTAAACATGACTTCAATTTGATTTTGAATAGACCAATGGTTAGTAAAATATCATATTAACATTAATATATTGAACCCCAAACATTTTTCATTTTAAATGGACTCCACTAGACTTATAACTTGAAACATAAAGATCCAATTTTAGTAAATTTAGGTGATATGAAACCAAAATCATGAATGAATATTCTAACCAAACTAGTTGTGGGTGATCTTGAAATAAAGAATTAACTACAATCATGCCAAAGGTACTCTAATCAAGTGAATTTTCAATTTTAAGGTAAAAATTTACATAATTTGAAATAAGGGTCCCCATTTTTTAGAAATGGGGGTATGTTCACCTCAAATAATGGTTTTTTCTAGGGGAAACATATCAATATGTTAGAATTCAAAGGTTCTAGTTCAGACTAATAACTAGTTTATTCATTCTATTTGATCAAGTACAATTAAGATTAATTCATGGTTGAAACAAGTCTTCTATATGTAGAATTAGGATAAAACATCAAGACCTAGTCATGATGTGTGTGTGCTTTGATTCCACTTACTATTTATCTTGGGATTTGGGGAAATAACTTCTATATTTCATGACTTTAACCATTAACATTGACTTTCAACATGTTTGGATATCCATTATAAATCATGCTTCAGCTCAAGGAAGACTTGGGCATTGTTTTGATACTAGCTAGGTATTCATAACCCTGATAGAGATGCCTTTGGCTCCACTCAAGGCTTTGGTCCACTACTAGCCAGGTGACTATAGCCTGATGGAGATTACTAGAATAACCTTTGCTTATAAAGATTTTAAATTTTTCAATAAATATCTTAAGTTTTTTTATTTTTTATATCATTTTTTAATTCTAGCATAGGTTGGGAACTAGGGTAGCCAGGTTTTTGGAATTTGGTCAAATGTTTGGTCTTCAAACAATCATCTTTAGTTTCAAACTTTGTCCCTAAAAATGATGTTTATTAAGTGCAAAAATGACTATTTTCCAATAATTCAAGATTTCATCCTACATGTGCAATCCTTCTTATAATCAATAAATATTCTATCCTACCTACACTAACTCTAACTAGTCTTATAGTTAATTCCATGAAGACTTCAGGTGGTATAACAGAGAAGTAATGCTTGACAGGTATTGCCCATTGGTTGGCAGTGTGAACTCTGCCCCTTGAAAATCTTTTAGTTTTGAAGGTGTTATCTCATAAGGTTTCTGGTAATATGATATGGTCCAATCCATAGAGGATGTGAAATTACCATGTTTTCCTTTTGGTTTTGAGGCCTTATCCCAAAGAATAACTAAATCTCCTTGTCTAAACACCTTTATCTTTGAACTTGTCAAACCAGCTCTTCACTGTGGTTTGATGCCCACTGAAATTGGCAAAAGCCTCCTCTCTTACATCTTCCATTTGTATGATGTCAAGCAGCCTTGAACTTGTGAATTCTTGATCCTCTTCCATGTATTCTTACATGAACCTACATTTTGGCAGCTTGAGGGTAATGGGGAATATAAGTTCTTGACCATAGACCAACAAGAAAGGTGATGCCTTGAGAGCTTGCTTAACTCTAGTTCTATCTTCCCAAAGGTCATACTTAAGTAGTCTTATGCCATATTCTTAGTTTATCTAATGTAGACTTCTTTATGGATTTCATCAAGTTTTTATTTGTTGATTTTGACACTCCATTACCTTGGGGGTAATGGTTTGATACGAACTTGAGAATTATATTGTTGTCATATGCCCATTCAGTCATCTCAATGGATACAAAGGTAGATTCATTATCATAGATTAGAGATACTAGTGTGCCAAACCTTGTACATATGTTTTCTTATAATAATTTGATCATTTATTTAGTTCTACACTACTTCATTTATATTGCTTCAATCCATCTGGTGCAGTAATCAATAGAAGTTAGAACATACTTATGACCATTTAATGAATTGTGGTTGATGAATCCCATAAAGTCTATTCCCCATTGTTTAAATGTTTTATCAATCATTATTATATTTAATGGCATGGCTACATTGGGATCTTTAGTGTTGAATACATGACATGTATAACCTTCTCTCATATTATTATGAGCATCTTTAAAGATAGTAGGCTACTAGTAACTAGTTAAAAGGATGTTGTGTGATGTAGTCCTTTTAGATGGATGTCTACCTTCCAAATTTTCATCGAAAGTGCTGAATATCTTAGCCACTTCTTCCTTGGAAACACACCTTTCTTCAACATGTCATTCAAAGGTCTCACTATTTCTATAAAACTAGAAATAAAATTCCTCACAAACTTGATCTTCCCAAAGAGAGATTTTAGTTATTTTTTACTATTAGGATGTTATATTTTATATATGACATATATTATATTTGGATCTATAGAAATACCCTCCTTAGTTATTACATATACCAATAATTTTCCCTAGTGAATAAACTAGGAATGAATAATCTTAATGGTCCTTTTATTATGTTTTAGACTTAAGATAAAAGCCTTGTCCTAAGACTTTATTCCATGTCTTTTATTATGTATGGGATCCCCTTTATCATGTTTTAAAACCTATCTTAAAGATTTTATCCTAATTTTTTATCATTTTTATCAACATGATTAAAACCATAGTCTAAAATATTTAACTTAAGTTCTCTATATTTCCTAAGCCTGACTTGACATTTTTTATTGTTTATAGGATCAACAGTACGTGTTTACTTGTTCAAAGTTGATCATATGATGGGAGATAAAGTTAATAATTAAAAAGCCTCAATCAATGGTATGCATTCACTTAGTCAAGTTGATCTAATGGTGCATGATTAAAGTCTGAAAGTAAATCTATGGTGCCAAAATTAAAGTCTAAGCATGTCCTTGAAGATTGATGGCATGTGACCAAGCATACACATTTTTATTGATAGTGTGTAATAAGTAAAATCTTTAGTAGAACCTTGAGATAGAGAGAAGGTGAAAAGTGCCACACTTAGGGCCAAAGAATACTCAGTAACCAATGGCATCTAACCTTACAGATCAAGATCTAATGGAGCATGTTGATCCATCCAATAGATATCAAATGATATGTAATGAAGGTTGAGAATTTAAGAGTCCTAAGAACAATCATGAATGAGACAAATGGCACAACCACATACCTATGGGCCATTTTAACCTACATACAAATATTTTATCTAGATTTAGTGTAGTGTCATGAAGATCAAATAATGGAACAAGATTAAATAGATAAGGTTATGAATGGAAGTAGTCCAAGATCTAAATTTTATCATAAGAATTTTAAGACACTTTGGGTTCACTTAAAGTGTAAATTTCCATTTGCTAAGGGTAGGACCAAATTTACATAGTCCCTATGGGATGAAAAGAATGGTTGGAATGGATTAGAAGTACATGGGATCCATTTGGTTCTTCATTGTGTTCATTGAGACACTTGGGCCTCATAATATAGATTCTAAGTAGGCACTTTGATAACATCACCATTACCATGTGTGAATGAGTTATAGAGAATTGGTCATATGGGTTTATTCACATTTATGCTTAGATAATATGCACCAAGTTCTAGGTGCTCCACTAGAGTGCTTTAAAAGTTACAAATGTCTAAAGTTGGCTCCTTAGTCACTTTATGTGTGTTTTACCATACTTTCCATTTTCAAGAGGCTCCAGAAGAGTTGAGTGAGCATATTCACAAAGCTATATCTCACGCATGAAGTAGTTATCGAGGTAAATGGTCATATGGGCTTGTTCACATTTATGATGAGAATGTATACACTAAGTCTCAAGTCCTCTACCAAAGTGAAAATGTTGTTATGCATGTGTAAACTTGGCTCCTTAGTTATATTTTGTTAAGTTTTCCATACGTAGCCAAATGAGCTCAATAGTCACTAGGACATCACACAGGAGTAGATATAAAGTAACCAACTTGAGAATTTAATATCTTCACTTGAAAATCTCCCAATACTAATGGATCAAATGGGTTTGTTATTTTTGGCCTTAAGAACATCTCCTAAAAGTTTAGTCACTCCATGACTTTTGTTTTTTAAGTTATAAACCTTCAAAAATGGACTTACAACATAAGATGTTAGCGTAAATGTAAAAATAGAGCTCAAGAAAAAATCTATATGTGCTTAAATTTGATGGTATATGGGATGTCAATTCATTATGTGAGATTCCATATGATGGTTGGTGGGATGTTAACTTTAAGATAGAGCAAGAAAAATCCTATTGATCTTAAATTTTATGGTCAGATGACTGTCAATGATGGTCACATGAATGTCATTTTAAAAGAGTGAAGATGTCAATTTTAACATCATGAAATAGTCATTAGCTTTCAAATAATGGATCCTAGTTGATATAATGGTTTGTGTTTGATTGTACACTTAAATCTATCAATGAGCAAAGGTCAAAGGGTTAGTAAATCTCAAGATCGAAGACAAAAATGATAAGTGTCAAAGACACATTTGACTAGTAGAAGATTGATGGTTTTTAGGCATTCATACTAATTAAAATAAATGGATTGAAATGAGTTAATGTGTCAATGAGCTGAGTCATATTTTGAAAACCAATTAGAGCAAAGGTGAACCCATGATTCTCAATAGAGGTTGAGAGGTTATTTTTGACCATGAACAATAAGGTTTTGTAAGGTCATCCCAATGCCACTAAATCTGGTTCAAACACCATAAAATAGCTAATATGATGCAATCAGTCATGGAGAACATAAAAAAACCACATGTGGCTAAATATGGACCTATGGTTCATGGGTTTGTATCATAAAGGGATCTTATTCTAACTATGTTTAGCATTTTTGGATGGAAGGAGATAGCATTTCAAAGGGTGCCATGAAGGTAAAAAATCAGACCCCAAAAGATCATCCCCAAGATCAGCTACATGAAAGTGACCTCTCTCCATTATACATGCCAATATAACTAGTTAGAAGTAGTTTGTAACAAAACATGATTATAAATGATGGATCCAAGTGCTTTAACAATATTGATACCGAGACCTAATTGGAAACAACTTGATCCCATAATTGTAGCCTCCATGGAGTATCACTGAGAGGATATTGTAATGATGCAATGAACTAGAGTAACCTAGATCAAATAGGAAGGATTTTAGCTTGTTTGATTCTTTTTTAGAGTGCCGAAATTCCCTCTCTCTTGCTTCCTACCTTCTATAAGTATGGGCTTTGAGATATTGTTTTGGATCCCTCTCTTGGGCATAACTAGACTCTACCAAAATTGATCCTTGCAACCTCTTGAGATAAATAAGATGACTATTTTTAGATTTCATTATATTATCCTAGTGTGTTCATGTTAGTTTTATTTGTATAAGTGGTAGAGATTTCTCCCTTGCCAAGTCTTGATCTCACCTAGTTGGTAGATTGTCTAGTTATGTAGGTCATGTTTAGTGTTTAATGTCATTTGATTGAAGCCACCAGTAGAAATATTTAATATATTAGTGCCATTAACTAATCCTCTCCATAAAATCCCTTAGGTTTTTCTCCCTTGATGAACCTCTGCTTGAAATATTGATGCATGTCAGGCATTTGGAGTCATAGATACCATCATTTATTTTTATCTCACTAGTGTTTTGGAGGATCAAATATGAGTGGATGGACAATACTCATGGTGCATCACAAAATATTAGAATAAGTTTTAATTTATGCAAGTCTCTTACCCCTTTTCATCCCAATCAATTTTAGGCTTTAGAAGTAAAGGTCTGAATTATGAAATCTAAGGAGCTAGCCTCATAAAAAATACTAGAGGTCTAGTATAGATATAAGAATCCCACATCCTTAGACCATTCCCACGTTAGTCTAGGTATGGGTTAGATTTGAAAAAAATTAACTCCTATTAGGGTGTTATCTAGATAGCTAATAGTTTTGGCATGCTTGATGGAACTGATTTCAAGTGCCTTAAAACATACTCTTAAGACATTAGAGGCCTTTAGAAGTTGAAGACATCAAAAACATCATATATAACACACCTTGGTTAGATTCAAGAATCTTTAGGAGATTTGAAATCAAAATTAAGTTTAGAGATACCAGTGGTTTCATGGTTGTAAACATAAGAAAGTTTTCTCATGGTTTTAATTTGATTTGCATATTACATAGGGAGCCATGGCATCCTATGAGAAGGATTTCTATTATCCACTCCCATATCCACCATACCATAGCCTAGATGACCCATATAATCCATATCCTCCATATTATCAAGACCATCCACCATCTTTTCATCCCCTTCCACCTCCATGAAAACTTCCTCATTCTCATGACTAGTCTTATTATCAACCTTTTTCCCATCATAATCCACCTACACCAAACACTAACCATCTAAATTCATAAATTGAGAGATTAAAAAAATAAAGGGATAGGTTGTAGGAGATCCTTAAATTAAAAAATGGATTGAATGCCAAGATATTATCCTTCACCAGAATACTCTTGCAAACTAGCCATAATCAACTAAATTGATCACCCCATCTCCCTTTCTTGCCTCCTTGGTCATAGGATATTTATTGGCCCATAATTGTTCACTTAATGACAAGACAAATCTATCTATTATTCCTAAACTAGAAGCAGACACTTTGAATCTAAGGTATGAACCTATTTATGACTTTGATTTTCAATTGAATGGGTCTTCTATGAAGGTATTTGGCACTGTTAGATATCTTCAACTCACTTTCCATGCCTACACCAAACTTTTAGTTGTGCAAGACCTTATTATAGCAGATTTTTTACCTCATTTTGCCTTATTTTTGGGTAATGACTTCATAACTAAGGCTAGAGGGTATTTATTCAAAGATTTGTCTCATATGGTGTGGAGGTGAAAGTCAAGTTTGAGCCACTCTTTAAGTTTCATGTGTAGCCTCTTCCCCCAACCACCCAAAAGGTAAATTGCCTTCACCTTCCTTCTCCAAATCAATCCACTTGTCATCAATTTATTATATTTGGAAAAGAACCTAAGATGATACCCACATGGAAGCCTTCATGGGCCATGGATCCTAATTTTATCATACCCACCCTTGACAAGGAGGATAAGAAAGAAAAAATAGGTGTAAAATTTATTATTGGTCATTCATCTACTACTACTCAAACACTTGTTCCTCCTTTGCACATCTCTCCTCAATCATAAGATCTTTCCAAAAGATCATTCAAGATCCCTAGTTAGAAATATACCCTTGCCAAGATCAAGTAGCTTATTGTTATCTACTACCCACCAACCCTCTCCCCTCTTGAAAAGAAATCAAGCACACCAAAATTAGAGTTGGATCTTTCAATTATAATGGACAAACTATCTAAGTTGGTAGAGGGAAGGTTAGTCATTCAAGAGATTGATAGTGATGTAATTATAGATGAGTGTTAATATCACCTTAGAGAGGACACTTCTAGCATCTATGAAGAAGAGATTCAGATTAAGACCCCCATGCACTCCAATAGATTAGAATCTAACCATGAGTAGGAATTGAGTGATAAAGGGTAGTTTTAATGTCTTAATGATGTAGCTAAGGCAAGTGAAACACAAGCTAATATTTTCCTAGGATATTAATTAGATGGTAGCATTCATAATAATGATATTGATATGGGGGTCAATAATCTATTAGATGATTAATGGTAGAACTTGTGTATGGAATTCTTGGGTGAGCTTGAGCAACTTAGTGTGGTAGATTTAAGTAATAAAGTTTAACAACAGGCTAACATTTTAGATAAAGAAAGTAGAGAAAATTTAGAAGTGCCAAATCAAGAAGAGATTTTACTTGAATGGACTGATGATTTATCCCTCCTCTTTATTGATGAAGAGGATGATCAAACCTCAGTTGATCAAGAGCCTTGTGATGACTTTGTCCAAGACAAAGAGGTGGGTAATCAACCTAATATCTTGTAGGTAGATGATCGAATTAGAAAAGGGTCTTGTGTTTTATACATTGACCAAGATGAGATGTCATTTTAGGAATACATAGATGGCTCACCACTACATCAACCAAAGCTTGAAGAGAAAGAGCTCATCAAGGATGTTGTGATAGTTGGCCACTTGAAGTCCAAGGAATAGAATCAATTATAGCACTTAACTGAAGAGGAGATGAAGATCATGATACAATGTATAAAGATTTGGGAGGAGTATGATTGGGTTCTTAACCCCTATAATTAACCCATGCCCATAGAGTTGAATTTAGATGGTCATTTATCTCATCTAAATGACTAAGATAATGCTAGCTATAGATGGGGGTTGTCACACATTGGCCAAAGTCTTTTTGCACATAAATCATCATATAAAAAATCCACATCAGGATGATACAATGATAAAAAAAAATCCTATTTGATCATGGGGGAATGATGTCAATATAGGTTAGTTTTTTGGTAGTTAGTTTAGTATAAGCTTGTAGGTTGTTTTAGTGCTTTCCCTTATTTGTCCTTAGTTGTTAGGTGTGTTCTTAGTTTTAGGTTTGTTTTCTTTCCCTTTTTATGTGTGTTTTGTTTGTGTTTCAAGACTCTAAGGTGTCAAGAGTAAATTTTGGTCTAGAGAGTCCTTATCTAATGCCTCTTTATTGAATCATATTGTCATAAAAATGTCTAGGTTCCATGACCAACAAGCTAATCAAGGCAGTTGAGTTGCCAAAAATATTGGCCATTTTAGCCCACAGACCAAGCTTCTACCTATATTCAATGTAGTTTCATGAAGACCAAAGAATGGAGAATGAGTAGATAGGCAAGGTTTTGAATGGAATAAGTGGTCCAGGATCTCAATTTGCTCACAAAGCTTTTAAGACACTTTGGGTTCACTTAAAGTGTAAATTTCCATTTGCTAAGGATAGGACTAGATTTGCATAGCTCCCATGGGATGCCAATAATTCATGTAATGGATTATAACTTCATGGGATCTTCATTGAGACACTTGGTCCTTATAACAAAAATTTTGAGTAGGTACTTTGTCGACATCACCAATGCCATGTGTGTATGAGTCAGAGAGAGTTGGTCTTATGGGGTTGTTTACATTTGTGCCTAAATCATATGAACCAAGTTCCAGGTCCTCTATTAGAGCACATAAAAATTTAAAAAGGTCCAAAGTTGGATCCTTAGTCACTTTATGCATGTTTTCCCATATTTAGCCATTTTAAGAGGTTCTAGTAGAGCCAAGTGATCATTTTCATAAAGCTATATCTTGCACATGTAGTAGTTGTAGGGGGAAATGGTCAAATGGGTTTATTCACATTTGTGATAAGAATGTATGTGTTAAGTCGCATGTCCTCCCCTAAAGCATAAATGAAGTTATGCATGTGTAAAGTTAGCTCCTCAATCAGATTTTGCTATGTTTTCCATACTCAACCAAATGAGCTTGACTATTACCAGGACATCATGTAAGAGTATAAATGGACCATCTAACTTGAGCATTTGATATATTTACCTAGAAATCTCTCAAGACTAGTGGATTAAATGGTTTGGTTCTTTTTGGGCTCAAGAACATTTCTTGGAAGTTTAGTCACTTTATGAATTTTTCTCTTCAAGTTATAAACTTTAAAAATGAACCTCCAGCATAAGATGTTTATGAAAATGTCAAAATAGAGCTTGAGAAAAAATCCATATGCTCTTAAATTTTACAATTTGTGGGATGTTAATTATGTTATGTGAGATGTTAAATGATAATAAATAGGATATCAACTTTAAGATAGAGAAAGATAAATCACATTGAGCTTAAATTTGATAGTCGTGTAACCATCAATGATGGTCATATGAACTTAATTTGAAATGAGAGAGGACATCAATTTTAAGATCATGAACTAGCCATTGGATTTCAAATAGTGGGTCCTAGTTGATCTAATGATCCATGTTGGATTGTACACTTAGATATAATAGTGAGGGGAGGTCAAAGGGTCAACAAATCTCAAGAGTGAATGTAGACATGACAAGTGTCAAGGATGCATTCAATTGGTAGAGGATCAATGGTTCTTGGGAATTCATACCAATCAAAATCAAAATAGAAAAATGAGTAAATGTGTCAATGAGCTGAGTTGGATTTAACCAACAAATTAGAGAAAAGGTGAGCCTAGGATTCTTGATGGAGGTTGAGAGGCTATTTTTGAATATGGACAATAGGGTTTTATAGGGTCATCTTGATGCCATTAAAGCTGGTTAAAATGCCATAAAGTGGATAATATGACATAGTCAAGCTTGGAGAATATAAAGGGACCACATATGTGGCTAAATATGGACCTCTAGATTATGGGTTTGTGTCATAAGGGGATCTTACTCTGACTATGTTCACCATTTCTAGATGGAAGGAGCTATATTTTCAAAGGGTGACATGAAGGCAAGAAAGTGGACCCCAATAGATCATCCTTAGGATCAACTACATGAAAGTGACCTCTCTCTCCACTATGCACACCATGACAACTAGTTAGAAGCAATTCACAACAAGACATGATTCTAAATGTTGGATCTGAGTGTTGTAACTACACTGATACCTAGACCCAACTAGAAATAACTTGATCCCACCATTATAGCCACCATGGAGTATCACTAAGAGGATATTTATTGATGTAATATATTGGAGTGACATAGACCAATCAATAAGGATTTGAGCTCATTTTATTATCTTTTAGAGCACAAAAATTCCCTCTCTCTTGCTTCCTACCTTCTATAAGTATCGCCTTTGAGCTATTATTTTGGATCCCTCTCTTAGGCATGACTAGACTCTACCAATGTTGAGCCTTGCAACCTTTTGAGATAAATAAGATCATTATTTTCATATTTCATTATATTAGTCTAGTGTTTTCATGTCAGTTTGATTTGTATAAGTGGTTGGGCTTTCTCCCTTGCCAAGTTTTGATCTCACCTAGCTAGTAGATTATTTGGTTATGCAGGTCATGTTTAGTTTTCAATGTCATTTGACTACATCCATAAATGGACATATTTAGTAGATTAGTGACTTGATGAAACTCTGCTTGAAATATTGATGCATGATAGGTATTTGGAGTCATAGGTCCCATCATTTATTTTTGTCTCTAAAGTATTTTGGAGGCTCAAATACAAGTGGATGGAAAATATTCATGGTGCATCACCATAGGTTAGAATAGGGTTTACTTTATTCAAATATCTTTCCCTTTTTCATCCCAACTAGTTTTAGGATTTATAAGTAAAGGTTAAAATTATGAAATCTGAGGAGCTAGCCTCATAAAAAAGCATAGAGGTTTAGTCTAGGTATAGGAATCCCATAGCCTTAGACCATTCCCATGTTAGTCTAGGTACAAGTCAAACTTGAAAAAATTTGACCCTTATTAGGGTGCTATCTAGATAGATAATAATACCATGAATAAAAGTTTGAGCATCCTCCAAAGATTAGCAGTACATGGCTCATGTACACATTCTAATAAATGGTCTATGGACCCAATGGTATAATCTATTGGATCAAGATCAATAGTGTGCATTTGTTTATTCATAAATAATCTAATAGTGTGAGATCAAGGTGGAATTTTCAAAATGCAATGGTCACTTTTTAAATATTAATGAGAAAAATGACACAAAAATACCATAGGGATGCTAGGAAGCTCACTATTTAATCTAGATACCATCATTAAAGAATTAAAAAAACATTCAAAAGATCCCTAATATGTACTAAATCCTTAATTCGACCTTATATTGATCATAAACAAGCCTAAGAGAGTTTGATAATTAAATCCAAAATTGAAGTGCAGACCATTAGTGAGTAATTTGAACAAATTCATGGCCACTATGGTAAATTGTAGAAAGTCCCTACTTTGCACCATATTTAGGTAATAACAAAGTCTACCAACATCAATTGCATGAAGATCTTAAGCCATGGATTATTTCTCTAAAAACAGAATGAGAGAAATGAATGGCTAACTCAGGAGCATTAGGTGAAGCATAAATAGAAACCCTAGCTCTAAAAGTGACTCAATCATCAGTGGGGGTTCAATTTAATCCACATACCACAAACTTGGAAAGAGTGATAAAAAAGAAGGCCATTATTATTGGAGAGGAATTCACCTTTCAAAAATTGAAACCATTCATTAGTTTGACTTCAATGGAAGGACAAAGGCTTGGTGAGGTTATTATCTTTAAATAGGATCCATTAAAGTTGACTCAAGCACAATTTGATCAATTATAGGATGTCATCAAAGGCGTGCTGCAATAATAGAAAAATTTAGAAGAGACTACCATCTTGTCAATCTAAGAAGATAGATTCAAGTTATCTTAGAACACCATGATTGATGTATTCAATTCCTTAAAGTTAGTCAAAACCAAATAAGAGGCAATAAGAAAGAAAAAATACATGGCTACAAGCCAATTTGGCCAATGGCAAGTTGTCACTCATCAAGTAAAGGATTTGATCAAACCCTTAACCAAGAACCAAATACTTGAATTTAGAATAGTCAGCCTATCCCATCTGAACATGGATATGGCTATATTAGTGAATAAGATCAAAGCATTGAGCATCTTGTCCAAGAAGATGGAAGACATTTCCAAGGACCTCAAACAACATGAAGATAATATGCTACACATATTAGACATCTTAATCAAAGATCCCACCTTACTTAGTCCTTTGGGCCTTATCACTAATGAGGAGTTCAAGCATAGAACTTTTAAATTCATGTAGCAAGGAACCAAGGCCAAGGAAAGATAGGGGCTAATAATAAGAAGATCATGAGCCTAATGTTGTCATCTGAGGATAATATATAGATGCTAGGAGCATCAATCAGGGCTTGCAAAGAGTTGAAAAGGACCTCTATAACCTAGGAGATCAAGAAAGAGAGTTTTTCATGAGACCCATTATTAACCTCAAATTGATCAATGATCAACATTATAGAATGAAGATCCTATAAGGAAGGCAGAAGGCTATAACAACATTAGGTTCCCAAAGTTGGTTGGATTAGGAATATTCTTTTGCAACTAGCATTATATATTTTTGAAATGGAATATTATTTTTGTAAAGGCATGTATAGCTTGTAAAGTACATTGCTTATAGGTTATTATATTAGAAAATGTCATTTTTTCTAGAATGTAGCTAAAAGGATAGCTGTTTTATACACATGTACAAATCTAATTTGTCATTACTGACCAGCATAACTTATGAATCATCTATATAAATAGGTATTACCAATTTTAAATGGAGAGTGTTTTTGAGCCAAAAACTATTTTGTAACTTTTGATCAAATTAATACAAAAAAAGGAGTTATACAAAGTTTTCCCACATTTACTTATGTGAATTATTATTATTATGGTTTCTCTCTCATTTGCCTGGTCTAGATTTTAGATTTGAATGTTTTTTGTGAACTCTGAATGTGCATATTTAAGTGCAAAGTTGCTAATTTGTTTTAATGTTAGATTAGTTGAATGTTATAAGGTTTACTTTGTTTCCTTTACCCTTTTTTCATATGTTATAATGTTGTTTGCTTGCAAGGGTGAATCTTTAAAGAAAACCTAGTCCCTTGTTTTCACTATTTCATACTATCCATAGATGTTTAACTAATGTGCGATAGGATTTGAGATTATGTTACTTCATGTCATATATTGGTTAAATGCATGTTCAGAAGAAACTTGAAATTTATAATAATGTTTGGGTTTAATATCATAAACATATTTATTGTCTACCTTACCCTTCCTTTTGCTCTTTTTTATCAATCCACTTTAGATTAGTTTCATTATGAATACTTATCTGAGTTTAGTCTTAGACTTAGGTTTTGAGAATAATTTAATTTAAATAGAATAGATCATCTCCAAAATCAAAGATAAAATATTAGGCCATGATGGCTCCCAACCACTAACAAATATAAATTTGTGAAATAATCCACTTGTTCTATCTCTATACCATCGAAAATAGTAAGATTATCACAATAGGCAACTCATAAAATGGATTCTTTAGAACCCAAAAATGAGAAGTGTTTCTTGAACACTAAGAACCACATATGATACACTTTCAATCATCAAAAATTCAAAGGATATAATCCATAGAAAATTTTCTTAGTTGGTAACAAGTTCTATGAGAATGGCCCCAACTTGCATGAAACTAAAAAAATTGTGGGGATCATACCAATGTTTGTTAGGGTGAGTAAGATTAAGATATCATGGTGAAGGTTAGGATGATGCTTTTAAATTTTAACTAATTAAAGTGGTTTATGGACATCTACATTATTTACTTGAGAAAATGTGGATCTAGGATGAGAATTGTTCAAAAGTGATAATGAAGGATTAGGCTCCATGAGATTACTTGGAGAAATGGATTGAATGGTGATTATGGATTCATAGGTATATGTAACACCATCTTTATTTTCATGTATATTTTTAGTTTTCATAAGAATTCAATCTATTATTATAGGGTGTGAAGGTTCAAATTGTTGTATAAGGAAATATTTAATTTTGGCTTGATTGAGGGATTCTTCTAAGGATTTTGGAGAAAGAGTCCTCATGAAAATATTATAATTTGGAGTAAAGATAATTAGTGAATAAATGAAATAGATTATCATTAGATATATTATGATCAATTTTTTTTGATAAAGATTTCCATCATTTGATGCAAACTTGGGTTGTTTTAGATTCTAATTGTTTGTAGTTGATAAAAATAGCTAGATTATTTTCAATAAGATCATTAGTTTGGAATTCTTGAACCAATACATTGACTAAGTCTTTCAAGCTAGCTATGGAATGAGTTTTAAGTTAATTATACCAATCTAAAGCATCACCTAAAAATGTTTTAACTAATAGCTCAATGATGGTGAAAGTATTAAGTTTAACCCAATCTTTATATAAATTTCTAAAAACATTCAAATGCAAGGCTAGATTACTGAATCCCTTATAAGTGATAGTGAGAACTATGCCACCTATGTCAATGTTTATGATTTGAGGGACTAGAGGTTCATTTTTTAAGTGTTTAATAGCATTATTAATAAGTGGGGGTTGTGGTATGACGTTACCATGTGCATAAATATAAGGGGGTGTGGGGGGTTGTTAGTATGTTGAGGTTGGTTTTGAAAATGCATTAATTGTTTTTACATTTACATCATTTGGTTGGCATTATTATTTTTAAAGGTAGCTATTTGATTTGAAGTTTGCAATAAAAATTGATTAATGTTAATGGTTTTTTGACTAGTGAAGGTAATATGGGATGCATGAGCATTATTTGAGGTAGTAATAGTTTAGGAGGCACTAGTAGTTTGAAATGCACTAGTAGTTATATGGAATTTAGCATTAGTATGGGAATTTTGAGTAGACCCACTAAAAGTCACCCCTATAATGTTTATCAAAATAGTTGGCATGGAGGATGATGAAGGCATGGAAGATGATGTCATGATAGTATAGGGAGGTATGAGAGAGGAAAAGGGTGTGATAGAAGTCGTAGGATGACATGTCACAAATATTTTAGAAAATGTAGGTGAAGGTGAAAGGATTTCTCTAATATGAGGTCCCATTATGAGGTTGTAAATGACTTTGTGATCCTTACCTTGATGTTGAGGGTTTTCATTGATGAAGAGGATGATTTTAGCCATATATTCAAGGTCACTTTCATATTTTACCATTTTTAAGAATAAGATTTTAAGTGTGGTGGAATAGGGAGGAGTCACATAATTTGTAGTTCTAGTAGTAACATGCATATTGCTAAGATCCAGATCATCTACTAAATGATATGGTAAATGTGTTTTAGGGAATTTAAGAGGATTATTAAATCTCATCATGTTAGTTTGATTTTGCTATGTATATTTGTCAAATAAATGTTACACGATGAAAATTATGATTCAAACACTTATTAGGGAAATGAGAATCTAAAAGCTAAAAATGAAAAAGATTGAGCCGTTTGATCTTGTTAGATTAATATAATGATATAAAAAATTAGAATTAGACTAGGTTGAGTTGTTTGATCTAGTTGGGAATGAAAGAAAAAAATTGTCTGTAAACTAACTAGGTTAAGATGGTTGATTTAGTTGGGATTAATAGGATGACAAAAAAATATGAAAAAAATTTGAGTCAAACTATTTGATAAATTTGGGAATGCATGAAAATAAAATTATTTGTAAATTGACTAGGTCAAGTTGGCCAATCTATTTAGATTAATAGGATGACATAAAATTTTGAAAACAAACTAGGTCAAGATAGTTGATCTAGTTGAATTAACAAGGTGACAATACATTCTATAGGATGATTAAGTTGAGTTGGTTGACCTATTTGGAATAATAGGAAAAATAAAATAATCTATAAATAAATTAGGTTGAGATGGGAAATTGAGTTATGTAGTTTGGTAAAAAAATTTAATGGTCTGATTCTATATGATTTAGTTCTAAATATAGAAAATAAATTTTAAGCATACAGGAAACTAGGTCGAGTTGGTCAATCTAGTTGAAAAATAACACATAATTTGAATCAATGTTGGCTAATATAGTTTACAATACAATATAGAATAGAAAAAAATAAGCAACAATAATAAAATTTAGATGCTAAATAATTGTTCAAAAATAAGATCAGGAAGTTGTACTAAAGGTTTTGATTGATAGTGTAGGATTTTAAATATACTTACTTGTCAGTTGGATAGTGTTAGCCTGATATTTTAGAGTAATAACTATGGAGGAAGTGTCATTCACATAACCCATTAATTAGTACATAGTTTTTAATAGAACCAAACAAAGTGAAAAATAAAGGCAAAAATCAATATTTCAAAATCCAAGTTATAGTTTATGAAAGTAAATAATTAAGTAGACAACTAAAAATTAAAGTTATTATAATTATTTATCATATATAGGTTAATTTACTTTATTTAAGATTAAATGTGAAACACATAGAACAAAATCAATCTAGTTGATCAATTTGGACAAATAAGACATAACTATGTTGAACTAGTTAACTTAGTTTGTTGTAAAAATAGGTAAAACAAACAAGGTTGAGTAGGTTGGCTTAGTTCTCTAGGTAGAAAGTAGAATAGAACTAGATCAAGCAACTAGTAAAAATTGTACTAAATTTAAAATTTAACTAAAAGGTGATAAAATGAAATTTATTTAGAAATTCATAGAGTGAAAATACTGAGCTGGTTAGATTAAACCTCATAGATAGGACACAATTAATTGGGTCAATGTAGTAGCTTTTCCTAAAGATGTTGAATTACTATTTTAGCATGGTCACCCAGGTGAGTGTTTGATTCTAAAGATTTAGATAATAGAATTGAGTTAGTCAATTTAATTAAAATAAAATTGATAAATAATAACAAAAACAAAACTAGATTGATTTAGTTCACTAAAAATGAAATGTAGAAATGAACAAAATTAAATAGGTTGATTTAGTTGGGTACAAAAATTCAAAGAAAAGACTAGATTGATCAGTCTGATCTGGTTAACTATACTAGGAACCCTGTATGTAGAAGATAAAATTAGGTTGATAGGCTCGATGAAGTTGGAAAACCTACACAAAGAAAATTGAACTAGGTTAACAAGCTTGACAAAGATGGAAAACCCTACGCACTAAGTTGAAAGGTTTGATGAAGTTAAAAAACCTATAGATAGATATTTTAATTAGGTCAATAGGCTTGATGAAGTTTAATAACCAAGGTATATAATGTTGAACTCGATTGATGAGTTCAATTTACTTGATTGTAAATGCTAATATATAAATTACAAATGTTAGATTTATATCAGTTCACCAAAATGTATGATATCTTAAATTTATCCTACTTAGTAACATCCAAATACAAAAAAGGTAATCAACTAACAATCCACTTAAAAATACTTTGTTATATCGAGGTCATGACCAATTATAGATCTGCTAAATTTAAGGGATCTCTTAATAGATAATAGTAAAGAAATTATAAAACATCAAACATCAAATTGAGGTGCATATATATATATATTCAAATAATTTTATGTGTGCATATATATTCAAATTGGGGCGTGCATATATATGTGTGTGTGTGCACCCCAACTTGATGTTGGATGTTTTGGATTACAAAACATCAAACATCAAATTGGGTGTGCGTGTGCACACACACACAGAGATATATATATATATATATATATATATATATATATATATATATATATATATATATATATATATATATGCATGTATGTATGTATGTATGCACTCCCTTATTTGATGTTAGATGTTTTGGATTATAAAACATCAAATTGGGGTGTGCATATATATACATGAATACATATACGTACACACACACACACGTGCGTGCACACACACACACATGTGCACCCTAATTTAATTTTTGATGTTTTTTAATCCAAAACATCCAACATCAAATTATGGGGTGTGTATATGTATGTATATTTTCACACACTAATTTTATGTTGGATTTTTTTTCTTACAAGACATCAAACATCAAATTGGGGTTCTCATATATATATCAGGTTCACCATAATGTATTCAAGATACATAAGATATCTATACAACTTATCCTATTTAGTAATATCCAAACTTGGAGAAGGTAATAAATTAACAATCCACTTAGTAATACTTTGTTATATCAGAGTCATGACCAATTATAGATCTACTAAACCTAACTAAGGGATCTCTTATTACATAATATCAAAGGATTTATAAAACATAAAACATCAAATTAAGGTGCACATATATATTTAAATTGGGATGCATGCACACACAGACATAAATGTGTGTGTGTGTGTGTGTGTGTGTGTGTGTGTGTGTGTGTGTGTGTGTGTGTGTGTGTGTGTGTGTGTGTGTGTGTGTGTGTGTGTGTGTGTGTGTGTGTGCATGCACGTGCGTGTACCTAAATTTGATTTTTTATTATTCTTTTGTTATTATATATGTACACCCTAATTTAGTGTTTTAAATTTTATAATTCCTTTGCTAGCAAAGGAATTATAAAACATCAAACATCAAATTAAGGTACACACACACGCATGCACATGCACGCATGCATGCACGCACGCATGCATGCACGCACGCACGCGCGCACACACACACACACACACACACACACACACACACACACACACACACACACACACACACACACACACACACACACACACACACACACACACACACACACACACACACACACACACACACACACACACACACACACACACACACACACACACACACACACGCATGCACGCACGCATGCACACACACACATGCATGCACACAAGTGCACACACACACACACACACACACACACACACATGTTCAAATGCATGCATGCATGTACATATGCACATACACATTCATGCACACACACATGCACATGTACACACACACATACACACCTTGATTTGATGTTTGATGTTTTGGTTTACAAAAAATCAACTTAGGGTGTGCATATGTGTGTGTGTGTATGTGTACATGTACTTCAATTTGATGTTCAATGTTTTGTATTAAAAACATAAAATTGGGGTGTGCATATATATGTGTGTAACCTAATTTTATGTTTGATGTTTTATCTTATAAAACATCAAACATCAAATCTTACAAAACATCAAATTGGGGTACACCCCTATTTCATGTTGGATGTTTTATAAGCACTACATATATATATATATATATATATATATATATATATATATATAATTTAATGTTTGATGTTTTTTTTATAAGTTAAAATTTTATTACTTGAAAAAATCCAAGTACAAAGATAAGATTCTAGAGGACTCAAATCCATAAACACATAAATTAAATCCAACCAAGGCCAAGAAGTCTTATTGCATATAACCAAAAACTATATAACTCAACCTAGAAGGAGAGAGCCCCTACATTGAGTGGGATTTTCTAGTTGTCTTATTCTTCATTGATCTTGTCCACTTGGTGAATTTCCTGAGATATGTGGTTCTAAACATAGTGCTAATGATGTAGGTTCACCTTCATGTTCATTGTGTTCTTCATAATTCCTATTAGGGTGTTTTTCATGATTTTGATCTCATTTTTATTAACTCAGATCATGGTCACCACTTTAGTGTGGAGTCATTCTTCCTTATCATTATTATCAATGAGATTATTAATGTGAATTACATTATCATTCATTTATTTTGTCATGTTATAATGTGCCATAAATAATTCTTAGAATATTCTCACTTAGACTTCCATCTCCTTCTGATGCTCAATGTTTTCACTATCTCTCTTTAGGAAGATATTTTTGATACATACCAAAGTATTTTTTATATCATGTATGCCTTTTATTATTTTTTTGAATTTCTCTTCAGTTTGATTTGCTTGCTTACCACCCTTATTATTAGTTGACAGAGACTAGTCACCATTTTCCTAGTCTCTACCATTTCTTCATTCCTCTATTTTAATTGATATTTGTCTCTTGACTAGCCTTCCCTACTCAAGCCCAAATTTTGTTTTTCTATTATCTTGGTGATAGATCTCCCTTTCAGATTCATTTTTTATTTTCCTTTATCTAGGCAACCTTTCTTTTGATTACTCCTTATTATCCACCTCCTTCCCTCCTTTATTGTGGTGTAGAACCTTCTACCATGGCATGATTATTCTAAGTCAATTTAATGATGGGAGGTGGATTATATGCTATTATAATTGGTTCCATTTTTCATATTATTCTCCTAATCCCTGGGTAAACACTTACTAATTTCAAGACTATTATTTCTTTCCATCATTTGGTTATTTGTCCTAGTCACACCATCCTAATCATGCATTATTGCACACTAAAAATGTGATCTATAGTTGCTTAGTACAGGAGGGGAGATTCATGAAGATTAATAGGATAATTATTTTCCCTTTGAGGTTTGACATTAGTAAAATATTTGAGCTTAGCTAACACTTGAACTGAGAAAGATAGGAAGAGATATAGGGTTAGGAAGATCATAGATATGCATTCATGCATCAGATACAGAAAAGTGCAAGGAAAGAGAAGATAAAAAATAAAATCATTGGTTGGGAATGTAAAATAAACATCAAAGAGCATTGAGTAATGCACCCATGAAGGGGGGATAAATAGAGGAGGTAGATGATGTGAGTAGGAGGAGAATACTCAGCCAAGTAAAGGAAAATGTTAGGAGATATAGAAATCATTCCAAAAGTCCCAAAAAGGAAAGATATTAGTTTGATGAGTTCCCATATACCTCTAAAAACAATGAGATACACATTTTTAAACAACTCACTTGGCACTCCTTCATTTCCTAAACCTACAAAAATAAACTTGATGATGATAAAACACATACTAAATCTAGGATGAGAAACAAAAGGAAAGGGAAGTTAGTTAGGGTTCCTCTCCTTTATAATGTTTCATTTCCTTTTATGTATGTAATGTAACCAAATGGGATGATTTCACACAAAAGATGTTTTCCCCTAAATCCAAAAATTTTGAAATTCTAAAAATAAAATCAATAAACCTTAGTTTGCAATAAATGCTCCAAAACCCCTTATTAATGCCCTAAAAAACCTAGGTGCCATAATACAAGGGTATTGTAGACAATTTATAGCCAATATATTATTCAAAATTTATCTAAATTCTTGCAAAAATAATCAAAAAATTAAATATATGAAAAAAGTACAGTTTTGCCAATTTATTGATGCTCAAATGCCACTTTATTATGGTTGTAGAAATAAGATTTTCCCCCTCAAACTAGCTGTTAGTCCTTACAATTTTTTGCATCAAACTCTCACCAAAAATATTCCATAAGTGCCCAAAAATCATATAAAATTCCAGCAAACCTCCTAGGGAATCAAAATGGCCAAAAAGTGTCCTCCAAGCCAATCACCCAAGTTGCCAAGGTGCAAGAAAAATAGAAAAAAATTATGAGATCAAGATATTGCCTTTCACAAGTAAAAAAGACCACAAACCCTGCCAAAAATAATCAAATAACAATCTGAACATTATTATTTAATTTTCTATCAATTTAGGGCTTCAAACCTTCCATGAATCTTCTCCAAAACCTCATACCAATATGCAAAAAAATATCAAATAAATTAAAAATATTAATATGCATAAATATACCCAAAAAGGGGTGTCCAAACTCTCAACCAAGCCTCCAAAGTAGTTCACTCCACTTGCAAAAATAGGGAAAATATTAATCATAATTAATATGCAATTAATGAGCCTCAAAACCCTCATAAAAACTTCAAAATAGCTCCTCAATGCAAATCTTCCCATTCTAGGACAAGTAATAAGATCTCCTTAGCAAAGGTGGTATCAAAAGACACCTTTTATAGAATGATCAACACCAAAATAGTGAACACCTATTGGATATGCATCTCAATAGTTTATTCAAGCATGAAGAATAATAATCAAATTTAACATGTCTTCTATTGTAATATTCACCTTGTATTTTTACCTTCCAAAGGGGGGAGAACCACCTTGGGGAGGTAAAATACCTCATAAGTCTCACTTGCCCTTTTTAGAATATCTTTTCCTTTCCTCACTTTAGCTCCCATGCCAACATTCTATTTTTTGAATATAATACTAATTAGTTATCTTAATAAAATAGTAATTAAAATTACTTCAAGGCAAATAAATTAATAATCAATTCATTTAAATACTTTAGTGGTAAAAACCACTTTTATCAAATATTCTATTACTTAAGTAATAAGTGCCATATAAGAACAAATGATAAAAATCACTATTTTAGAAATTATAAGTAACTAATAAAATATAATTCCCCAAATGTATTCCTTTAGTCTATGGGGAAGTAGACTGAAGGTCTTTAATACCTATTTAATCATGATGTAGAAATGGAGGCATCATAGGGTACACGACCCCATAATTTATTAAGAAATCCCCACAATCTCTTTTAATAATTGATTCTATTTATTTTATCTCCCTATCTTCATAGATGCTTTCCATGTTTCCTTTCTTTTCCTTTGATCGAGATAAAATCCTGTAATTCACCAACTAGTCTGCCTCCTTATTTGCTACTCTCAAGGTATGGTTTCAGTTAATTTCTTCAAAATAACACTGAAGATTTTCCATTTCTTGATCTATTAATTTAATTCACCATTTAAGGTTATCATTTTTCTTCATTTCTCTGATGATCAAGAGTGAATCTCATTCAATTATGATTTTTTTGATGTTTCCCTCAAACACGAGCTTCATTCCAATAAGTAGGCCTTCTATTTTCACTATTTGTATTGATTCCAGTGTAGACTACTTTATAATCTACCACCTATCCCTTATGATCTCTCACAACTTTCCCTACCCCTAACTCCCCTGGGTTGTGCTTTGAGGCCCCATCGAAATTGAATTTATACCTCCCCACTTCTAATGGAGTCCATTTAATTTGATTTTTGATGTTTTGGATTTATACATCAAACATCAAATTATATATATATATATATAAATATATATATATATGTATATATATATATACACACACACACATATACATACATATATATATAATTACACACACACACACACACACACACACACACACACACACACACACACACACACACACACACACACACACACACACACACACACACACACACACACACACACACACACACACACACACACACACACACACACACACACACACACACACACACACATACATATATACATATATATACATGTGTGTGTGTGTGTACAAGTGTGTGTGTGTGCACGAGTGCACACATGCGCGCACACCCCAATTTGATGTTTTGGCTTAAATTTACATTTACAAGATTCTAATTATTTTTAAATATAAATATTATTCACAATGTGTTTAATAGGTTATTTTTTTAATTTTTAATATAATTTTTTAAAAAATATACATATATTTTTTTATATTTTTAAATAAATATATAGCTCATAAGAATGGGTTTAGAATATTATTTCTTATTTTTAGCATTAAAATTTTTGAAATTTGTTATTTTTATTTTTTAAACAATTTATTATAATAAAATAAACAATTTTATGTTTTAGATCCATTCTTTGTTTTGCTCGATATCAGCATTTAACTAGAGCCAAAATTAGTTTTGAATCACAATAGGAGGTTCAGTCTCATAAAATGAAATGCTAAGATTTAGCCTATATATTTTCAACCTTGAGAACCCTTACCAATTAAGGAAGATACAAACCTAAAAAACCTAAATCCAATCTTAGTTTTAATAGCTAAGCCTACTATATAACAGAGAAAACAAAGCTTTCAACAAAAAACTTAAAGACTTTTCAAACTCAACCTTTGATTCAATATTGTGTTGCCAATGTTCATTGGCCCTTGCTGGAAAATAGTGATTCCATTATCCATTGAGTTTCACCATTAGTGGAATTTTGAGCATAAAGTTGTATTCTTTTCGCTTTCATTTTCCTATCTCTTTTCCCTTTTTGGCCATAGTTATGGGACTACAAAACATAGGAGGTCTAAGCTATAGTAAAAAATGCCCTACTTGCCAACTCTTATTTTTCTTCCTCTCAACCCTCCCCATCCTCTTCTGATATTTCCTTTTGTTGGGAACTTTTCACTATTGGATAAAAGATTTCCATTTCTGTTATCCCATAATTCTTTGCTTCCTTTTCCTTTTATGGATAAGGAAAGGATTGTTCCCTTGGATCCAAATGGATCAAAACTTCTTTTGTCACCTAAACCTCACCCTTTTGAGGACTAACATGAACCTTCTAACATTTTGTCAAAGAAGGATGCTCGATCAAAATATTTTTTACTAGTATTTATAATCTTTGAACCAAATCATGATTCAGATAGCCCACCTTCCTTACCCATTTCTACAAAATCATTTCCTGGGATCCTTTAAAAACATTTTATAGATAAGAAGCTATCTTATGACTACTTTGATTATATTTAAAGCATCTAAATCACAATCCTTCAAAATTGACATATTGAGTCCACACTCTATGGGAAGAAGAGATTTGAATGCATTGATAGAGAGGTTTGGATAGATCCATCATTACACACACCCTAATAAAACTCATATTAGCCTTCATGAAATCATCAATTTTCACAAAAACTCCCAACTTACTAACCAACTACTTGAAAACATTAGGATCTTGCAAAGCTAAGGGAATATAATAAATCTAATCCAAACTAGGAACTTAGAGATAACCAAGGTAACATGATAAAAAAAGGATCCTATGGATATAAAAACACCCCCTGTTTGCCTAAAAACAAGGTCCATTTAACCACACAAAATCTCTATCTTTCACAGATAGAAACTGAATCAGGAAAAACCTATTAGATAGCATTGTTAGATAAGGAACTTATAATGATGTCTAGGTTCCATTATACCATTGTAATAACATGTCCTAGGAGGGTAGTTTCCATACACATCTACCTATTAGAGATCTTCTTCCCCTTTCTAGACTAATTTTTGAAATCTCTAAATTTGAAATTGCCATAATTGGAGGAGAGTCAGAGAGAAATAGGGGAACATCACCTAAAAAGGTTGTTTCCAAAGTTTTTTTTGAGTTGTCTCTACTTATTGTATACCCTTAAAACCTCACACCACCTCTAAAATCTCCTTAGTAAGCTTTTATATATGAATCTAACTTTTAGGTATTAGAATAGGTTTATAATTAGGATTAGCTTTGAGAATTATCTCTTTGTAAAAATATCCACAAGTATGAAAGGGGTTCAAAACATTAACGCATAAGGGAAAAACCACAACCTTGGAAACCTAAGCTACCCTATTAGAATCTTTAGAATCCTATTTCCTTGGGGAGAAGCATTCATAACACCAGCATTGGTCTTTTTCCTATTGCTTCAACCCTAACCAATCTTCCTAAAGCTTAAAATCTGGGGCAAGTTGCTTAGTTGTTTTATAACCTTGATCAAAGTCTTCTTTATTTTATGTAATGGGATCATTATGTTGGTGCTTTTTGGTTACAATCAATGACTCCATTTTTTTTTAGTTTATGTCATTTATTGGTTTTTTTTTTTTTAAAATTAAGGGAATTTGAGGACATCATTTATGCAATATTTTATTTATTAATTGTGGTCTTTTCCAACCCCAAAAAATTATAATGTGCATGATTTTATTGGTAATAAATTCTTCTTTTTATTCTTATATTTTTTTATTGAAATGATATTGATATATATATATATTCATGTGGATGTTTTAAAATAGAAATAAAATTTATTTACTGAATCCTCATGAGAGAGGTTTTGTATTTTTTTTGTTCACATTTTTTATTAGAAAAACTACGGGTTGTGTATTCGGTATGTTGTAAATTAATGATGTACTTCCATAAAAAGCACATGTTCATGTATAGTAGAAACAAACTAAAAATTAAAATTTGTGTTATTTTTATTTTGTACTTTTTCTTGAATGTCAATGATATAGATTTTTTATACTCATGTGTATTTGTACAAAAAAAGAAAGAAACTTCGGCATAGTCAAGAGGGTTCTTAATGTGCCACTCTTTCATTTTGGATGTTTTTAACCTACAAAAAAAGCTAATTTTTAGTGTTTTTTAAATAATGTACACTTATTTATATCCCTATATTTATTTATTAAAACATAATTTGAGTGGTTATATTCATTATATATATGCATTTTTTTGGAAAATGACATAGGTAAATATTGCATCTTTTATTGTTTATTTCTCAAAAAATAAAACAAAAATGGTATATATTCACTTCATATATTGTAAAAAAAACATGTGATTTTTTTGTCTTTGCATTTTATCATTAAATTATAAATAAGATATATTCATTGTATATACATATTATTTGATAATAATTCCATATGGATGGATTGAAATAGACATGGATTAGGTTTGTGTTTTTTTACAATTTATATTTTTACTTCTTCATATATATGTAAATGAATGTTTGGAGCACTAGACTATCTCCATCAATTTGAGAAAGTTGACACAAGGCTTAAATGAAGGAGATTGAACAATTAAAGTTTCTTTGCATGTAAGGCTCAAATAATATTCTAGAGAAATTGGAGTATAGTTGATCATTCTAATCTTTTTCATTTTTTTGGATTTGCATGTCGTTACGGTTGTATTTTTCTCAATACACCTTTATATAGTTGTGAAAATTGTTGTCATTTATGTTCAACTTCAAATATCATCTATATCTGCTTATTTTGTACATATAATAGAAGATTACAATTTTTGTTATTTTTTATTATTATGTATGTTTATGTTTAAGTGTTACAAAATAACTACTCTTTCATTTCACACATATATTATAGACTAATTAGTAGCGTTGATTGTTCTTTGCAAAGTTTTTTTTTTTTTAAAAATTATTGAAGTCAAGAATGACCTAGATTAAAGCATTTTAATACAACAAGAAGCTAGCTTTCATAACAAGCTAAATTTGTAATCTCATAACTTAAAAAGGTAACCTATCCATGCTTTCTAAAAATAAAAATTACTTTATATTTTTAGCATGTCGATGAATTTTACATGTAGTTATACCTACTACCCATGCTTTCTAGAATGAGATTACATGCATGATGTATGCACTTGCTATTTTATGATAGTTGATAAAAAGGACTAAGTCTCAAGATGTTCAATTAGGAAACTAACCATTATTTTTTAACAATAGAACTTAATATTCCAAAAAAGGAACTTAATAATATTTGTTACATGGAAAGTTACCTTTCCACTCCTACGTCACCCTCATTTTTTGGTGTAATCTTAGGTGACTAGTTTACCAATATGTACATTCCTTTTTTATAATATATTCTCATTATTTCATCTCCTTGTTCATGGATATAATTTCCATGTTTCATTTATTATCTTTTAAATGGTACTTTAGCCCAAAGTTTGCCTCAACCACTTGGTTTCCTTCTTTCAAGGTATGATTCAATTTCACTCCCTTAAAATAGTTCAAAGTTTTTTTTTGCTTCTTCAATCATCCATTTAATTATTAAATTTAGGTTTTCATTTTTATCCATGGCTCTGATGAGCATGAGAGAATTTCATTCTATAGTGATCTGCATGATGTTTTCTCTCAAATTTAACTTCATCCCTAGAATAAGGCCCTCAACTTACATTATGTTATTTGTGTTAATTCTAACATCAACAACTTTATATGCTATGACTTGACCATTATAATCTCTTATAAGGTCCCTAGTGCCTAGCTCACCTAGGTTATTTTTTGATGCCCCATAAAAATTCACTTTAAACCACCCCTATTCCATAGTGACCATTCAACATTTTTCCTATCATTTATTTTTATGCTTGTTTTTTGGTTTCATAGCTTCATAGAACTTTTTGGCCATTCCCCAATTTTATATAATTTTAATTTCTTATGAAATAGCCTCCATTTTTCTCAACTAGTTTGAAGAGAATTCAATCTGACTAATACAACCTTTTAATTCCATTTAGACCTTCTCTAGGGTTTATGCCTGCTATTTTTCTAAAAGATTCTAGCATTTTGTTTAATCCATACTGTCTAAGTTAGAAGACTTTGTGACACTTTCCATATGTCTTTTAAAATGTTTGGCTTCTTATTACACTACCATGCTTTGATATGATATGGGATATTGTTATTTAGAGTATAAATCAAGTTATACTTGTTTAAAAAATTGTTACATAGCCGTGAGGCATAGTTATAGTGAATAAGAAGGTGCTCAACACTCTCTTCACTATTGCATCACATAACACATCATGACAGTCCCTAAAAGCCTTTATTTTTTAACTTTTCTCTTATTAAAATCCTCCTATGTGTGGCTATGCACGTAAAATTTTTTAACTTTGGCCATGCTTTTGAGATCTAAATTTTATTCCATAAATATGTTTTAAAGGCATTAGGATGAGTTTCCATCTAAGCTTCATATCCTTCTTTCACTGAGTAAACACATATGCCCTTTCTATTCCAATTCAAATATTATTTTTCTAAGCTCCATGAAACCCAAAATCTTTGAAGCTTCCATTTAATGTCTTTTGGGGTTCATTTTGTGTTCCAACAACATTTTAGAAATTTTTCCAAGTGAAGGTTTTATGGTCTTGTTCTATATTTTTTATCCAATAATCTTTCACTTTGTGTCCCCATTGTCCTATAATTTCTCTTTTAGTTTTGTCTAAACTCCATTCATATCTTAAGGTATTTTCAGTGATCCACCTATCCTCTCATAAATATATATTTCCCCATTAAACACTTGTATAAATAGGCCTTTTAGAATAATCCCTCTTGATTCCCTTATGTTATTCCAACTAGATGATCCAAGATTAAGTTCCTTTGTCATGAATATTATTTTTGGGTTCTTTTCATCAAGGTATTTATCTCTCAGCAACCCACTTTGTCTTGCTAAGGAATTGGCTCCCATTCTCCAAACTAGTTTAGCTACAAGGGCCATGTTTACCTTTTTTTAAGTTATTTATTATATCACTCCTCTATGTGATTGGTTTGTATATTTTCACCCAATAAAGGAGAGGTAATTTGTCCTTGTCCCCTATTCCTTTGTAGATAAAGTTTCTAATAATTTTACTCATCTCACTGAAAATTCCTAAGGTGGCTTTCAAGAGAGAGAATCGGTATATGGTTGTAGCTTGAAATACCATATTTATGAAAATGATACATCCAACATATGTTAAATTTTTACCTTTATAGAAAATTAGAATTTCTTCCACATATTTTCAATTATTTTATTCTAGATATTATTTTTGTCATTGCCCTTGAAGATTGGGAAGCCCAAAACTTATCTAGGAGAGATGCCTTTTCAAATGTCAAGATCATACTAAGGAAATATTCAAGATTAGGGGGAATATTTATAAATAATATCTTGTATTCGATTCTATTTATTGATTGACCTAATGATTTTTCATAGTTTCTCAATAGATCACTTATTTATTTTACTTCTTTCAAATTTTGGAGATAAAAAAGTAGAGTATCATCCACAAATTGAAGATGTGAGTAGGAAGTTTCTCCATTTATCACTTGAATCCCTTTAATATTATTTTTATCTATTAGGGACTTTATGTGTCTTCCTATGGCCTCTACCATCAGGATGAAGATATAGGGGAGATAAGATCACCTTATCTGAGCCTTCTTGAGGAGAAAAAATACCATTCTAGGATCTGTTAATCATCACTAAAAACTTGGAGGAGTAATAGCTCTAAATCCATATTCTCAATTCTAGACTAAACCCTAAATTTTGAATCATTCCATTTAGGAAGGACCAATTAAATTTATCATAGGCCTTAGAGATGTCTAACTCCATCAACATCCCATATCTCTTACTAGCATTTAGGGAGTGGATGATTTCATGGGTAATGATAATATCATTTGTGATTTTTTTTCTTTTGATGAATCCTCTTTATTGTTACAAGATAATATTGGAATGATTATTTTTAGCTAATTAGAAATGATTTTATAGATGGTATTACAAAGAGAAATTAGGAAAAAATCCTCTAAGTTTATACTTTATGATTTTTTAGGGATAATAATGAGGAATGTGGAGTTAAGTTATTTCAACATTCCTTGAGATTCTTTAGATCATTGTACTACTTCCCCAATTTATTACCCTATGATATCTAAGAAGTGTTGAAATAAGAGACTATGAAATTTGTCTAGGCTCAGAGAATGGTATCCTACCTTCTAAAATACCACTCTCTTGGTTTCTTTCAAAGATATCCTTCATCAGCTTTTGATTATCTATTTGAGTGACCAATTGATAGATTTATCTCTAGAAGGCTTCTTGATCTTCTTAATTCACCCCATTATCCTGATTTGGGATATCTACTCAATACATCACCAAGTATTATTTGATTTTTTTGGGATCTTCCATATTAGTGCCTTTCAAGGTTTTTAATTATCGAATATAGTTATTTTATATTTTGATTCTATATGATAAATGAAATAACTTGGTATTTTGATCCACCTCCTTTAACCATCCTATATTTTTTTGCCAATATATTTCCTTAATTTTGTAATCTTCTAGTTTCCTTGCTACATCATCATCTACTTCCAACATATCTCTGAAATTATGGCCTTCTATTCTCATCTCCTAGATGTCTTCACTTTTATTTTCTAACCCTTTTTTGACCAAAAAGATATTTTAAAATTTGAGATGAAAGATGTTTTTGTTAGTTCTCCATATCCTCCTCTTTCCAAAGTTTCTTTTATGGTTAATATTCATAGCTTCCATGATTCCTATACTATCCTCATCTATTTATGAATACGTCTCATCTTCACTATCCAATATTTTCCATTTTTATTTGTGTTTTGGGCCTTCTATTATGGTATTCCCTTTAATCTGATTACCTTGAAACCTTTTTATCTTTTGTTTATCCATTATTATTATTATTGGATCTTGGAGTAGATTCTTCATATCTTATTTGAATCCATAATCTATTGTGATGTCTTCCATCTCCATGTTGTTGTGTTTGTCCTCGGACCAAGTTTATGCAATAAATTATATTCCTTCCATTGGGGTGGATTTCTCATTGATGACATTTTTTATTTCCTTTGGCATGTATTTTTTGACCATTTTATTCTTGTTCATGATAATATGTTTTATTTTCATCTTTACAAATCACTTTGAATCATTTTCTATTATTATAGGAGCTTTTTCCATGGTGTTGATTTGTAGAGTTAGACATTCTATATTGAGATGCTCTCATAATATAAATATTGTATACACTACATTTATTATTCTTTTAAAGTGATGTTATTTGGAATGGATTTTGTGATATCTAGCTCCACACATATTCTAGCATAGCTGGTTAGGCCTTTTCCATGCTGAGGTTTTGATATATCTATAGCTTTACCAATTGTATTATCAATGATTTCAAAGACATACCTAGACCAAAATTCTTATTTTAGAGCATAAATTTTAATCCAATAAGTGTCATATTTATGAGTTCATATGTGGATTCAAAATTTTATGTCAGTGCTTCATGAATAGCCATGCATTTATGTAGAAGTGAGAACCTCCTCCAAACATTTTTTTTATGTCTGATTTATTGGAAAATATTCCTATGAAGTAATCTTTAACATAGGATTTGAGATCATAATCTTTATTCTTGTTCTAATTTCTTCTAGCCCATATACACAAATCCTTCAAAGAAAGTTGTGTTCCCAAAAATTTGAAGATCAAGCTTCCACCATTAAGTCTTGCTATATTCTTCTTGATTTCTACTAGATCTAGTATGGTGATTGGGTTCTTTTCAACCACTTACATGCATGTTTTTCTAGCCTCATTTATCAAATCTTAGATCTTATTCTTGTAATCCACCTTCATAAGGGTGTTTATCTTTGTCTATAGGACTTAGGTTAATTCTCCCACCACCATTTTATTAAAGGATGGCTTTTGGAGAGGGAGAAATTCCCCCATGGAGGGTTCATCCTATATCCCACCAATTAATATGGTTTATTATCTAGATCAATCCATTAAAAAAAAAAAAAAAACATAAAGTAAACATTTTAAACCCTATTTGAACTCACTCTCCCTTCTCTCCCACACAAAATTTTCCAACTCATACCTTTTGTTTCAATGATATTGTATCTTTAATCTTTATTGTAACAGTATTCCATTGTAGATTATTTTTCTTCTCGGGGATTTATTATGTGTATTTTTAAGTTGAAATGTGGCTTTTTTAGGCTCTATTGTAATAATATTCCATTGTTTAAGATTTAATAAATAAAATAAAATTAATTTTAAGCTAATTCTAAATCAAATAAGTGTACAAACAAATAGTTGGGTATTCTATTTTATTATTAGAAAGGCCCTTTCCTAGTGATGGATTCTATTATTAGGAAAGTCATCTCTCAAAGAAGAATTAAATTTGATTTCCATTCATTTTAAAATTTAGAACAAATATTGGTATCATTATATCCCTACATGTTATTATTTTTAGGTGGATGAAAATATCCAAAGGATGATGTAATGTAGCAAAAATAGTGATGCAACACTTGTAGTTGTAACATCCAACAAGATTTGTTTTCAACATTTCTCTTGTGATATTTTTATCTATGAGGATAATCTAGACACTCATATTTAATATTAGACACTTTAAAATGTGTAAATTGACCAACATTTGACCTACTTGACTTTTTCTCACATACATGACTCTTATTTGTCATTCTTCATAGCAATTTACTCACATTGGGCTTGAATTTTTTAAGTTGTTGTTAATGTTACATAGGGTATTCCTAATCACTACCTATACATATTTATATCATTCTTGTATTTTCTCCTATCCTCATGTGATTTTTTTTAATTTTTCAAATAGGGTTTTGCCTCTTACATTAGATTGTTTTTGTAGACTTATCCACTTAGGATGAAATTATCCTTGTACCCTTTAATTACTAATTTTAAAAAGTCAAATTTTTTGAAAGGGCCATTTAGTACATTTTACATGATGGTTTAGAGGAAATTACCCAAAGAGATAACTATATAAACATATCAAACTAAAGCTTTTATCTAGTTGGCACTTATCTAAAAAATTATCAAGTACTCATTGGAAATACATCTACACATTGAGAGGAACCTCTCTAAATTTTCAAAATATGAAACCCATCATAGAATAAATCCCAGAGATTATTCTAAATGCTATTTACAAGTTCAAGTCATAATTTTCAAGTGTTAAAATCCATACACATGATTTCACTACATACTATAGTGACACATGATTTCACACACTTAGATAGGAGAAACACTTATGGTTTTACTTCCCTCTTTAGAGTGTTAGACATGTAACCAATGAATAGTCATAAGAGGTGTCCAACACTAGCTCAATCCATCCATTTTACCCTTTTTCCACATTCACCACTATCTCATTATATAATGCAAAGAGATAGGGTTTTGAAGCAAAATATAAGGTAAATAGGGTTGTTGGAACTTGATTGAAAGAATATGAATACATAATAACCCTCATAAGACACATGCACATCTTCAAAAATTACCACATAATCATCGTAATCAGCAAATACATTTTTGTGCTCTAGCATATAATTTTTTAGTATGAAGGCTCATGCATTTATTGAAGTGCAGATGTGTCTAGGCTAACAAAGACACTATTTGTAGATATAAGTGTTTACGGGCCTATTCTAGTGCATTTTTAATGATTATATTCCTAATAAATACTTATTTTCATTAGAAACAAACTAAGTGCATAATCTTCCTAGTGTTTTCCAAGAAT
>JARHVA010001828.1:382500-630000 GCA_037957365.1 Torreya grandis | reverse complement strand
ATGCAGCTAAAACTATGTGCTTTGAAAAAGGATCATTGATTCGTAATCATAATAGATTGCTACATGAAATAACACCCTATGGCCTCCACTATGATGCATATGACTGAATAATAGATCAATATGGAACTATAACATGGGATGGCGGTTCATCTAATCTTAACCATAGCAGGTTTATATGTGAGATAGGACCCTAAAACTCTACCCATAGTGAATATGTATATGGAATTGCACTATGTATTCCACATACTATGATGTTATATATAGATTGTTTTTTTGTATTAGTTTCCAAACCTTTTGAATAGTTGGAATAGGAGATCTCTTGTGAGATTCTATCCTAAATCCTACATTGCACTCACGATGAGTGACCAATGATTCCTATAAAGGAATGTCTTGGGATGACTCAATCATGGAGGAATGAGGTCTAGCGTTCCATAATGGAGATCTTTGTGCCCCCTATGTGAATTTTATGATACCATTATTAGCACATCTAGTAATGCAATCTCTAAGTCTAAAATAGTCATTATCTTTGTGTCCACAGATATGTTGATAGTTGGAAATAGGTTGATGTGGTTGTCTATGTTGGAGATGTGGATCTCATCGATGAATAGAAGGTAATGTGATTAACCTCCTATATAGTAGTTCCAATAAAATGACAAATGGATGCTCCTGATCTGAATCAAACTATAGTGGTGATTTACTATTATTCTCTATAGTACATATTATAGGTTGTGCTCTATAAATTGGGTCTTGGTTCTTAACTGGTTGATTTTATTGTTATGGTCTCCGATATTGTCTAGGACATGGTATATGTTGAGTGTTAGGATCTATATCTAAAGATGCTACTATAAAATCTAGAGTGATTCGATCAACTGAATCTATCTCAATCAATCCTAATTTCTTTTCCAGAGAAAACACTGTATAACATAAGTGTCTGAAAGAAGACTCTATTTGATATAGTAAATGCTCGAGTAGAGGTTGGTGAATCCCCTTAATAAATATATGTTGAATATCTAGATCTATTGGTTTGTTTATCAATCTTAACATGTGATTCTTGAATCTTAATATATACTCACTAACTGGCTCTAAAGAATTCTGATGTAGTGTGGCAAGTTTCTCATATGTAACATGAGGGCCCATGTTTATGATGTAATATCTGAGAAATGCCTCCTCTAAGTCATCATATGTGTACAATGAACCAATGAGGAGTAGATGAAAGAACCAATTTTTTTCTTCCCCCACTAATGTCTGTTGGAATAACTTAAGTAGAATTAACGGTCTTGAATGAGATGGTAGAGCCTTTTGAAAGGCCTGAAGGTGTATGAATGGATCTCCATTTCCATCAAAGTGAGGTAATGATGGTATCTATAAATGCTTATATAATGAAGCTTTTATGAATGTCTTAGAAATAGGGTTACCATGTAGACCATTGGCATCCATCCAAGACTTTTAAGTGTGTATATAGGAATTTGACTCAAGAGAGGATGGTTAGTATGGTGTTAGTTCCAAAATGAATACAAAATGAAAGAAACACACTAATAACAAGCATCTCTAGGCCTAGACACTAGGGAGATTTTAGTTAACAAACATGAACAAAACACACAACTAAAATTCAAAATAAACCATCTTTTACCTTCCTTGGATGCTCCAAAATGCTTGTTGTAGTGGCTTGCTTGGCTTGTACTCATGAAGTCCTTGGCAATGGAAGCTTGGATACCTCCACCTCTCCTTGGCACCTTTGGCTTATGGCTTGGCTTGGCTTGGAATCAATTTGGAATTTTAATGCTAATTTCAATGGCTCCTTGAATATATTTATGCATTATAACTTTGTACCAAAATAGTTAGAAATGATGTACATGGCCTCTCTATTTATAGATTTTTGGATTTGTCTAGAATCAACCTAAACCATCCATCCCAAGATGTAGATGTGTGGTTGAGGATTAATTTAATTTTTAGAATTAAGTTTATAATTATCCTCATCATGACATTGGAAGAAAGTGGAATTAAGAGTTATGGATGGCATCATGGAAGACATTGATGAGGCATGGAGGGCATGAATCCTAATATTTGTGGCATTTATGGCCTAGGGATGTCTTCCCAAGAAATGAGGTCACTTGATGATGTAGATATTCAATATTCATTTCCAAAAATAAGTTTTCAACAAGTATCCATGGAATTCTTAATTAGACCTTGATTTGGGTTAATTAGCGCTTAAGCATGATTAAGCACTTTGTGCACAAATTACTCAAATTGATCAGAATGCCTTGTTATTGGTCCAAAATTGGATTGGATTAGAATTGGAAGGTGATTTCAGATGCATTAGATCCATTATCCCATTAAGGATGTTACCAACAAAAAATAATAAAGGCACATGTCTTGTGTATAAGATTTGATAGGAAAGAGCAATCCAAAGCACCTAAGTGCAAAATTGATATTTTGACTCAGAATGATCTAATCAAAGTTAGTTACCTCATAAATTGCATTGCCCCATTTAATGATACCCTAGCCAAAATCTACACTTGAATATGTCTATTTCACATCATTTAGCATGTTTTAGTGTTTTTAGGTCAAATTATACATTTTGGGTAGAAATTGGTCAAAAGCCTGATTGGGGGTTATTGGTGGCTAAATTTAGGTGTCTATAGTTTACCCCTATTTGGGAAGGTGTTGCAAGATATAAGCATAGTAACGTATTCTAAAATAATAAAAAGGTATTGTATGCCTATAATTGCAATGATGATAAACTAACTATATGATGCCCCCTCAAGGGAATAGTTGGCACAAACAAGTCAACAAACAACCCTCGAAAAGAAAGAAGCAAAATGAGGGGATCAAAGAAAATAAAGATGATGGGGTGAAAACACAATGATACTAAAAAAATAGACAAAGTCATTGAGAATGCAAGTGGGATGGTGCACAATTGTTTTCCCAAAGGTGGTTATAAACATTGTACCCTGATAATAGAAACGTGATATGATAACACAATGATTTGTCCAAAGGTGGTTATAATCATTGAGAAGATGGAGCTACCCCAATTAGGATAAACATACAAGATAATAACTTACCCTTGTATGGGTATAAAAATTAAAGTGATGACAACATAATGATGTGCCCAAAGGCAATCATAATCATTGAGAAATGTAGGTGGGATGTTGTGCAATGATTTGTCCATAGGTGGTTATAATCATTGGACCTTGATTATGGAAAACATTGTAAAATTGGCTGAGGATGATGATAACTTAATACAAAGGGTAATGATGAATTGGAACAACCTACTAGTAGGGAGATGCTCATCTAAACTAATAAAGGTTGAAATTCTTTCATATTTAATTAATTTCTTTGGGATATGATTAGGATGAGATCAAGATGTCATGGTGAAGAGATGCCACCATTATTAAATAGACTTTTTGAAGTTGAGGTTTTTTTTAGCACATGTTGGTAGGCATCATGGTATAACATCATGAGGACTTGGTCAAAATATGCATGAGGACTGACTCCCATAATCTATTACTCAATAGCAAATAATGCACCAATGATAAAAACCATGATGATAATGTAAACATATGATTGTGTATGGATTCAAATATAAGTGTGGATAAGGAATCACCCAATGAACACACAAATTAAATCAAGGCAATAGTGCTAAAATCAAACAAATAGGCAGACAAACAAACAAAATAAGCAGAAACAAACAAACAATGCAATGTAATAGAAATCATATGAACATTGCCCCTAGAAAATAGGTGACAACTAAACAAATAAAAAAAATGGGGGAATAGAAGAAAAGAAACGGGGTGGCTGAGTTGTCTCTATATGCACTACGCAAGTGGACATTGCCTAGATAGTTCCATGGATGTAATATCTAATAAAAAAATTAGGCCAAATTTAGTTCTCTTAAGGAATGGGAAGAATGTGATAACTAAGGAAAACAAATAGAATGGATGTGATAGAAGAATATGAATGGTCTTGTAAAATGGCAAGTGTGTGAGAGAAAAAAGGCCAAAAAGGATGGGGAAACTAAATGATAAGTGATTTTCTTATAACTTAGTAAGGGTTTCTAGAATCCTTAAGGCAAAGAAGTGGTCAATGTTTTTATTTTTTTCTAACAATTTTTCAAATATTTTGGAATTTTTTGAAGTATCTCAACTCGATCAAGAATGATGAGACACTTAAATGGTTCAAGCTCACAAAACAGCAAGAGCGTTGCTTAGGTTACTCATAAAATGGTGAGAGTGTGGCTTAGGTTACTTGTAAAATGCTGAGATCATGGCTTAGGTTGCTCACAAAATGGTGAGAGTATGGCTTAGGTTTCTCACAAAATGGTGAGAGAATGTATTAGGTTACTCGCAGAATGGTGAGAGTGTGGCTTAAGTTAGTCACAAAATAGTGAGAGCGTGGTTTAGGTTACACACATAATAGTGAGAGCATGACTTAATGGTGACTGAGCTGACCTCAACAAGTATCAAGCGCTACCTACATAGTCCTAGAGTAGGACCTCAAGTCACTATAGTTTTTCCCTTAGAGTGGAGGAATTCGACTAGTGTAGTAGTCAATTCAAACAAAATAGGCACAGTGGGTAAAAAGGCATAGTACGACATAAGAAGTGGTGAGTTGGTATGTCAAGGCTTAATGTTACCCCTAGTTTGCCCATAGGTGGTTATAACTAGGACATAATGACATAGATCAAAGGTACTAATTTTCTCAAAGGTGGTTATAATTAATATCAAGATCAGTGGTAAGAAAGGAATAACAAATGAAGGATGCAACTGTTGAAGCTTCTGTCACACTATCCCAAAATATGATCTTTGTCTAAATTACTTGAATCAACTAGTGAAACTAATTAGATACCTTGATGCTAAAAATGCATAATGAATGACAAAAACTAAGGTCAAATAGGATAAGATTTAGAACACACTAGGTTGATAAGCTAGAAGCAAAATGTGGATATGACGAAGAGGATGGATAAGGATGGTATTTATACAAAGAATAATACTGATAAAATGGCATAACTAAAATGGTCCTTATAAATAATACACCTTAGCACTTAAACATAGTACCGCTTGAGATAAATAATATTAATCAGCTTAGGAAGTTCATCACCATCTGGTGTGGCAATCATGTATGCTCCTGATCCATAATCTGTAGTAATGATGGAAGGCCCTATCTAGTTTGGTTTGAATTCTCCTTTATGTTTTTCCTTAGCCATGGTATTCTTTTGGTTTTATTTAAGAACAAGATCACCAAGTTCAAATGTTTTATACTTAACACATCAATTATAGTGGCCTTTGAGTCAGTTTTGATATGCTTGAAGATTTTTGAGCACAACTGTGCATTTCTCATCAAGTAGGTCTAGCTCTTGTAGGTGAGCTACTCGATAGTCATGATCATCTAAGACATGCTTGAAAGAGATGCAAAGTGAAGGAAATTTGACCTCAATAGGAAGGATGACTTCAGTACCATAAATAAGTGAGTATGGAGTGGCTCTTGTGGGGGTATGATGATTGGTATGGTATGCCCAAAGGGCAGGGAATATCTATAAGTGTCAATCATGACTAGCATCATTGAAAATATTTTTGAGAATATTGAAAATGGTTTTGTTGGATGTCTCAGCTTGGCCATTATCTTAAGGGTAATGTTTTGTATAAAAATATTGTGTGATGTTATATTCAGTACATAACTAGTCTACATCTTCGTTCTTAAATCCTCCTCCATTATCAAATATAATGTCAGAGGGGATACCATAGTGGAAAATGAGATGGTTGAAAATGAATTTGGAAATTTGCTTTCTAATCATGTGAGGGGTATATATTTAACCCACTTAGTAAAATACTTGGTGATGGTAAGGATATATTTATGGGCATCAGAAGAAGTGAGATTAATATTCCCAGTGAGGTCAAGTCCCCATGTAAAAATGGTCATGGTGTCAACATTAATTGTAGGGTTTTTGTCAGGGCATGAATTAGATTAGCATGCCATTGACATTTGTCACACTTTTTTACATAGGCAGTGGCATCTGTGTCCATTTTGGGCCAATAATAACTAGTACACAAGATATTTTTGGACAAGACTACCCCACTAGAATGAGTGCCACATACTCCTTTGTGAACTTCTCTTAATGCTAGTGTAGACTCTATTGAAGTTAAATAATGAAGCAGAGTTCCATAAAAACCATGATAGTAAAGGGTGCATCCAAGTAGAATATAATGAGTGGAATGATGAATGAAGGCTTTGGCTTGTTTTTGAGATAGTTTAGGTGGCAAAACTTGGTCATGAAGGTAGTTGTAAAGGTCTAAGTACCAGATAGAATTAGGACCAATACTATCATAAATCATTATAGTGGTTAAAGGTTCATGAGCCAGTGCTAAAAAATTCTCGATGAGGAATTGATACTCTCTAGCTTTATCTATTTATTGAATCAGAGAGCCAATAGTAACCATGGAATCTGTAGTTTTGTTACTAGCCATTGGTATGTGCTTAAACTGAATATTGGAAATTTATTGCTTAAGAGTGTTGACCATGGATTTATATGGAACAAGCTTGTCATCTTTGATCTGAAAATGATTTTTGACCTGATTGATGATTAATTGAGAATTACTATAAACTTGGAGATGAGATATACTCCAATGCACTACTTGTCAAAGTCCTACAACAAGTGCTTCATACTCAGCCATGTCGTTTATACAAGGAAAATTGATTCTAAATGATTTAGGGATTAGATCCCCCTATGGTGTAATAAACAATAGGCCTACCCCTGATTCATGTGTAGTAAATGAACCATCCAAATATAGTTTCCAAGGCTACTTCTCAAGGGGTGTGTTAATGATGATCATGATGGATTCATCAAGAAATTAAAATGTGATTGGTTGTGTGTCTATGAGAGGTGCTTGAGCAAGTTGATCTGTAAAAACTTGTCCTTTGATTGCCTTCTAATTGACATATTCTATGTTAAACTCACTGAGAATCATGATCCATTTAGCTATTCTACCTTGCAAAGCTATTTTAGATAGTAGATAATTGAGTGGATCTACTTTTGAAATGACCATGGTCTTATCATTCAACATGTAATGGCACAATTTTTGAGCTACGAAGACTATGTCTAGATAAGCTTTTTCAATAGGTGCATAGTTATGTTCATATGTAACCAAGGTATGGCTTAGGTAGTATACATCATGCTCTTTTCCGTTGTCATCATGTTGAACCAAGAGTGCCCCCAGAGTATGGTTAGTAGCTAATAGGTATAACAAGAATGGCTTTTCTGGCAAAGGAGATAATAAAATAGGGGGACTAACAAGATAGTATTTGATTTTTTGAAAAGTTGTTTGGCAGTGATCATCCCAGTGAAATACCACTCCCTTCTTTAAAATGTGTGTAAATGGATGGCACTTGTCTACTAATTGAGAGATGAAGCATTGAATTAAATGGATCTTACCCTACAAACTATGGAGTTATTTTAAATTGGTTCATGGTGACATCTTGGTTATAGCATAGAATTTAGTCAAATCAACTTCAATACCTCTTTGAGACACGGTGAAACCAAGTAATTTTATTGAAGTTACACCAAACACACATTTCTTTGGATTGAGTCTGACTATATACTCCCACAATCTCTTAAATATCTTACGTAGAACTACTAGATGGTTAACCCTGGTTTTGGATTTTCCTAATATGTCATCGACATAGTCGTCAATAATATCATGCATCATATCATAGACTATGATAGTCATGGACCTTTGATATGTAACTCTAGCATTCTAAAGGCTAAATGGCATTACCTGATAACAAAATCTTCCCCATGGACTAGTGAACATTATTTTATGTTGGTCTTTTAGTGCTATTCTGATCTAATTGTATCCTAAAAATCCATCCATGAGTGAAAGCATTTCATAATTGGTTATGGAGTAGATGATCGTGTCAATATTAGGTAAGGGAAAATCATCTTTAGGACAAGATTTGTTGATGTCTTAAAAATTAGTACAAATTCTGATCCCTTCAATCTTTTTACTAATAAGTACCACATCAAAGATCCATTCTGAGTAGTCAATAGAATACATACATCCTACTTCTAAGAGTTTTTCCAACTCTTTCTTTACCAATATAGCAATGTGAGAATACATCTTACGTAACTTTTGTTTTATCAATTTGGCATCAGGATTAACCACAAGGTGGTGTAGAACCAAGGTGGGGTCTAAACCTGGCATGTCAGAATAGGACCATGCAAAGATATATACAAATTCTCTCAATAGAACTATAAATACATCATGTTCCTCCTCAGTGAGGGATGCTCCTAATTTTATCCATTTTAGGTATGATAGAGTATCAATATTTACCTATATTGTGTCTTCAACTAGAAGGGCCGAACCATCTTCTAGGATAGTAGGTAATGACTTGAAATATTGAATTATGTCAGGGTCCTCCATTAGGACTTGCTCTTCACTTGTCCTAAGCATGATGAATCTGAGTCCCCTAATGGGAGATCTAGCCATGTGACAAAAATTGTTGAAAATTATTGAAGAATTTAATCAAATACTTATTGTTACTCAAAGTTGAACGCAGATCCACAAGCAAGTTCATTGTTGGTGGTCTCTTAGTCTAAATTTGATGAAGATTGCACACCCTTATCTAATGGTGCCTAAAACAAGTTTTCACCACTAGACTAACCTTTAGCTTTACTTTTTCCCTAGTCAAAAATCACCTCAAAGAGGTTTTCACTTTGGGACCTCAATATTTTACTTTTTATTGGCTAAGAGTGTTCACTTGCTCTCTAAAATAGGATGCAGGATCCAATGTGATTGAGAGTCCTGATATGTGATCTCCCAATAGAAAGTATCTCTAAAGCCTAAGAAATTATATAATGCCTCATCATTCTGGAACTCATCAATCAATAGGCTAGATTCTTGTTGGTCCCAATCTATCAATTGGGGATAATATAATGGCAATGGGTTATGATGAATGGTCAGGGTAAGGGTACAAATGGCATTTCTATCAAATAGGTTGGTTTTAGCTAGGTCATCAAAGGCGAGGCAATGATTGGACTCTACTTCACTGTCAGTATTATAATCACTAGTCATTAGTGGTGGAGTTTGAATAAGATATGTGGAGTCACCCCTAGTCAGTTTAAATCCAATTCCATAAGGTCTTTCATACTTAGTCATATAAATTGGCTCGATGGTTTCTTGTTGATTCAGTCTGAGGCCTCTTCCTTCATAATTGTGATGCTCTATGATCCTATTGGGAATATGATACTTTGCATTTTTATAACAATTATCTTAGCTATCATTGTATAACCATGATTTATCCCCTATAAGAGGGTCAGGTTCTAGGCCAAATGTTGGTCCAAATGTGATAAGTCCATTATCTTTATTCTTTTGTTTCCAATGCATATGTGGGGTGACTTTAGGTTGCTCAAAGTTTTTCAGATTCTGAGGAAGATTGGCAATATGAAATGTATCATGCGTCATATACTCTCTCAGTCCATTATCTAAAATAGTGAAATGATTAGAATCTTTAGGAGGTGGCATGTGGGAAAGGGAATCCAAGGTATTATGATCTATGTAATTATCTGGTGAAGGATCAATAAGTATATCCTTTCCTTTATCCTACTTGGAACTTGGATTTATGTTGTACTAATAATTAAAGCTTTAAAATTCAACCTCAAGATGCTTGCAATGTTCATATGGGTGTAAATCTCCTAGAATATTCATTCCCATCCTTGAGTGGGAAAACTTGATACATTGGTGCAGCATTGACAGGACTGCATGAATCTCATGTAACCAAGGCTTTCCTAGAAGCATATTATATGATAACTCAAGATCAAACACATGGCAAAGTGTATCATGGATCAAAGGCCCAATGATAACTAGAAAACTAATGGTGCCTTATGATTCTCTTTTTTGATTATCATAAGCTTTGATGGTTATTATTTTTTATTGGAGATCTACCATTGTGTACCCAAGAAGATTGATGAGCTTTAGAGACACTATGTTGAGGCTAGATCCATTGTCTATAAGAACATGTTTCACTTTATGCCATTTTATATAATCTTCTATGTATAATGGATTATTATGGAGTGGGATAAGGGAAGATAGATCACTTTGGTTGAATGTGACTTGTTGGGCTGGAGCTATGTGTCCAACCAAAGCTTGCAATTTATCAAGAGATATGTCACTAGCAATAGTGGATTGGGTCAAAAAATCATTCAAGATGTTCTTGTGGATTATTGATGGTTGCAATAAATCTAAAATAAAAAAATTTGCTGGTGTCTTCTACAATTGTTCCACAATATCAAATTTATTATCTTGGTCAGTAGTGAATGGTTTATTCTAAGGCTGAATAGTTGGTTGAATGACAAGCAAAGTGGTGGATGGTTATGGTCCTTGGGTAGTAATCTTCAACTTCTAAGTTGTGATTGCATAATCAATATTAAATATTGAACCATTATTGCTAACCAATGTTGGGAATGGTGTGGGAACAGATAGGATAAGTTTTGATTGCTGATGCACTCACATGTGGTCTCGTGGCAAGGATGAGTTGTCAATATAAGTTCTAAAAGGGGAAGTCCTAGTTTGTTAGTTTTCCTGTATGCATTCCTAGGTCAAAGAAATATTATTCATGTAATTTGGATGAATGTTTTTGTTTAGCAATGGTTTAGGTTGATTAGTGCTTGGTCTAGGATTAATAGAGATGGTATTAACGCTACCCCCTACAATATGACCTACAACCATTTTGTAGTCATGTGCAACTACATGGTAGGTTTGTTGTTTATTACCATTTTGACCTTGGTTTTATCCATTGTTCTATCATTGTGGGTTATGCTACTGATTTTGTTAATTCTATTGGTTTTGCCTTTGATTTTGATATTATTGATTTTGCTATGGCAGTGGTCATTATTATTATTGTTGATTATTTTTTTGTTGCTAATTGTTATGTCAAGGAAAGGGGTTTTGATAAATCCTAAGAGTTTGATTGGAAGTGGAAGCACCATTATCTAACGTTATCTCCCCATTCTCCAATATATTCTCAAGTAAATGCTTGATTTGTATATATCTTCATAGATTATGCTCATTGACCCAATGATAGTCACATAATTCATTTTCATGGTACCAATAAGGATAAGGAATGCCTTGCAAATAATGATTTGGTATAAGCCAACTAATCATATTAGTGGTAGTAATTTTGAAAACTACAAACTCAATAGGGTCTCCTAGGTCACTAAAGACATGATATGCACGCACAATTCTCTTAGGAGGAGGGGTTTACAATGGTAAAGGCTACTATATTTGTTATGCAAGTCTTGGTTATTATGCTTGCAATATTAGTTTGAGAGGTTTTAGGGTAGGATAAGCTAAAAATGTGGTGTATATAATGTTTTCAACATTTGAACATGATAGGATTCGATTACTCCATTTCCTGCAACATTCTTATTGCGGTTGAATTACTTCAGTCTTTCATGGTTATTGGCCTATGCTGGTTGTGATACTGGTGCTTGAATGGGATGTTGATGTTGGTCATTTCCCTAATTGGTACCTTGATTTTGATTAGTTCAATTAAGCTTTATGAATCTTTTATTGATTAGCCGACTCGATCAACAAACCTTTATCAATGATTTCCTTGAAAGTATGTGCACATTGTAGTTTCAAATGATAAGTTATCTCATTGTGCAAATATTTGGTAAACATAGTGGCTAATTATTTATATAATAAACCATGGGTGAACTAACTTGTAAGGGCTCTCTATCACTGTAAACAACTTGCAAAACTCTCACTAGCTTTATGCTTTGCTTGTGTTAATTCCACTAATGAAATCTCATGCTCGAGGTTATAAGAAAAGTGTTGCACAAACTTATCAGAAAGATCATCAAAATTTGTTACTAAATTTTTGGGCAACTTCAAAAACCACTTCAAGGCTTGTCCAACCAAGCTCCTTAGAAACAACAATAAAAGGTATATGTCTTTATATGCCACTGGTTGACATGTGATAAAGAATTCAGTCAAATGAGTCTTAGGGTCACCTTTCCCTTTGTATTTATAAAACTTCAGTGGTTCATATCCTGGAGGAAATGGTATCTAAAAATACTCCATGTTAAATGGATAAAAACACACATCATCCAATTTGAACTTTTTAATTTGTTTACCAGCTTGAATGGTAGCAATTACATCCTTCATCTTTTACAATTCTTGGGGTAAGAAACTAGACGGAACATTGGTTTGAGGGAGAATATTGGTTTGGGAGGTCACAAGTGGGACACTTTGACCAGGGTATGATGGAGATACATGTTAGGGTATATTGGTTTGGTTGGGAAATGGACTAGGAATACGCATATGTGGATTAGGATGTGCTTGAAATTGTACACTTGGTTGTGAGATATTCTAGTTTGGGTTGGTGATAAAGGTTTGACTTGGAGGATTTTATGGTTAGGATAGAGGGATATAACTATATTGTGCCTGATGTGGTTAAAAAGGAACATGCTATCGACTAATTGAACCTTGTTGTTGAGTGAGGACTTGTGGTCCAAGACCCTATCTCTAAATTTGTGGCACATTTTGAGTCAATAGTTGACTAGTAGGTACTTGAGAAACATGGGGACCTATTTATTGCACAAACTTTATGAGGAAGTGAAATGAGGTTGTATATTTGGCCTTTGTTGTTGACCAATATTTATACATTGTTGACTAGTCATTGCTTGGTTTTGGATTGGCATATTAGTCTATGATTGAAGAGGTATATTCATCATTACCTGGTGAGGTGAAACATTAGTTTCCCCTAATTGAGGTGGCAATGTGTTTATCCTCTACTGTGTTGATACACTAGATTGTGCCTATTGTTGTGGAATACTACTCGTTACTTATTGAGGAGGAGTAGGGTTCATCACATTCTGTCATTGAGGCATGACATTAGCCATTATTTGATTACCTAATCCCATAGGTTGTACACTTAAAGAAGAATTTGGTTGAGGTTGGGGTGTATAAACTCCCATTTCCTAGTATGATGATCAACCCATGGGATTAACTACATGCACATGTTGTTGACTAGTTGTTTGTGCATTAGTACCACTTTCATCAGCATTGGATGTTGTTTGTAAATTATCTACTACATTTGGCTCACTATTTTGTGCAGAGGCTGAAGACACTTCTTCAATAATAGGCATATGCATCAAGTTATCTATCAAAGTGGTTTGTATGAATATGTCAAAATTTAGATTCTCTTGTCCAGTTAACTCTATCAATACTTTTGTTGAAGGAATTAGGTCAATAAGAGGCTTACTTACCATGTTCATTTGATTTAAATTATGTGCTAGATTTAGGTAGGTTTGATATGCTATCTACATTTGGTTAAAGTGATCTTCCATGATGTTTTTGCCTCAATTAGATATATTAAGACATTGGTACGTTGTTTGGACTAGAGGCATAGGATTGTTAGAAGAAGCCTGTTGATCATAAATGATATTATGGGGAATCTTACTAGACTCAGTAAATTTTCATGGGGAAAGTCTGCTAGAAACTTGGCCCCTACCTTTATGGCCCTAACCAAAATCTCATCTCTATTATCTAACAAATGTCACTCAAACAAAAAGAGATCATACATGGTAGCCGTATTACTAGAATATGATTGCTGAAGAACTGGCTCATCCACTACAGTTGTAGCTAGGTATTGTGCAGTTTGATCTTGGTCTTTGTTAACCAGATAATTAGCCAATAGATCTTGGCTTTGTGCCCCTGATTGAGTATTATAATAGGGATAATAATCCATCTCATAAGTAATATTATTTACATAGGGGTCTTATACCATTTCTTCCTACACAACTACATTACTAATCCCCAGATTGTACATGAGTCCACTACAAGTGTAGGAATACATGTTGGGATCCATAGTCAATGTTTTGTGATAAAAGGTCAAAAATTTATACAAAATCTAAAAAATGACAATGTCTAAAACAGATGATGTTCCAACTTGGTCTAGATTCATCAAAAGGATCAAAATTTTTATGCAAAGATTTGTGAGGAAACAAGCTAGCGTGAAGTATCTAACATTTCACTATTCACACAAAGATAAGCAAGTAAATAGACTAAAAATTAAAATGCCAAACTCTAAGGTTAAAGTGTTTCAAATTAGTCAAATCTAGGAATTTAAAGGTTGCTAGGTATTTTGACCAAATGCGGCATCAAAATCTAGGCTCAAATAAGGCATGCACTAGGACTTTTGGCTAAATGACATCAAAAGCTAGACTTTGAAATGGATGAAAGTTTTAATCTAACGGATTTGAAACACTTCTAACAAACACTAGGCATTTGATTCTTGGACATGAAATCTATCAACTAGGTATAAGGTATGAAACAAAAGGCACTTTAGAAATAGTTTATTTTCTCACAAAAAAGGTAGAAAACTTGGTTCTTTTGACAAAAAAGCTAGACAAAAGTGAATAGTATAACTATTTTAGACAAAAGATCATAAAAGTACAATTGGATTGGTCTAAAAATGTAGGAACAAATTTGGAACTCTATGCAAGAGGGTCTATAAAACAATATTTGAAATGTTTTGGGTAACGTAATGATGTTATACTACCCAAAAGGTTTGAGAAAAAAGTTTATTTCAAAAACTCTCTAAGGCAAAGATATTTTCCTATAGTTTTGATAGCATAACACTACTTTTCTTGACTCAAAATGTTGTGGTGCATAGATTCATGGTGCAAGTGTTTAGCACAAAATGGCTTAAGTCTATCAAATGGTGATAATAATCTTGAATCTAAAATGGCCTTCAATCTAAATTGGAAATTGAACCTAAGTTTCCTCAAGTTTAATGCAAATGGTGAACCCACTTAACACATTAACCCTATGAACTTATAAAGGTGAAAATTTGAAATTAGATTATAAGTGAAGGACTTAAACAACTTTGGTAAAGGTCTAGACTCAATTGGGCAGCATAACTATGCCAAAGTGGATTATATGACTCTCAAGCTTTTGATGAACTTTGAATAAGGCAAATTGATGATCTCATGTGAGCAGCATAATGCCTCTTTGTTCAAAGGAAAATTATGACCATATATTTGGTTTGAATTTATTTGTTGACACCAAGTTTTGACTTCAAACAAGACTCTAATCTAGGATAAGACCAACTAATTAATCGCTCTTAGATCCTAAACTGACAAGGTTAATTGGTATTATTGGAATCCATCAATATACATCATTTGAGAGGATTTTAAGTGTTCATCCAAAAGTAAATGAGCATTATATAGTAGTGTTTTTACACCCCCTTCTCTCAAGTGATAGTTTTATGACATGGACCTTGAGGCACACCTTGCACCAATAATACTTTCGTAGTAAGTGGGGATATGTCTAAGATCTAATAAGTTTCCAAATGATCTAGGGAAATAAATTACAGAATGACTTTCATGCTAAAAAATGCAAAATAAAATCATAGATTTTGGGTTCGTATCACTTGGCTTGTTGTAAAAAGATCTAGTCCTTTTTGCAACCACTACATCCTATTGTTCGCTCAATGTAGTGCGATGTCCAAAGTGCCACTACATCCCATGTGAAACTCCAATTAGGATCCAAATGAAGTCAATTCTTGGAGGTGAAACCTTGGGTCAAAGTTTCCCTAAAGAACTCATGGGAGGTGATGAATTCCCCCTCACAAGCCAAGTTTGCATAAAAATAAAGAAAGCATGAAAGTAGAAAGACTTTAGGGTCATTTTCAAGGTCACCCAAACTTTAAAATTTTTTTGGGGAGTGCTTTAGATTACTTTATTTCTAAGCCTTAGAATAGGATAATTTCAATAGGAATGGCACTTTTGATTCCAAAGGTTCCCTAAAGGGGACAAATAGAAGAGCATACATGTAATACCCCTCTTTTTTCCAAACAAAAAATTAATCTAAACAACTAAGTAAATACAAAAATCTTTGAAAAGGTGAGTTCATTTTTAATCCCAAAGGGAAAGTGAGGTGGTGTTCATTTGACCCCTTGGTCTTAGTTGTAACTTTGAAAACATTCACCATAAACATCTAAATTCTTTTGTTAAACACCAAAACAAGGTTCCTAATTGATTTTTAAGCATGCAAAAGGTGATCTAAAACATGTTTTTAGTAAAGGTCATGCTTGGTCCTACAATAAAAATGTTAGCATGTCCTTTAGCCTTGAAGCTATTTTTAGTTTGAAATAATGAACTTTAGAAAAAGAGCTCTTAGATCTATGTTTTAAGAAAAACACAGTGACCGATGTTGGTTTATATAACCAATGATGGTTACATTTTCTAACCAATGTCAATTATCTAACCAACATCGGTTATACTCATGTGACTGATGATAGGTATACAACTGATGTCAATTTTACTAACTGATGTCAGTTAAGATATGCAATTGATGTCAATCTTACTTGCCGACATCAGTTACTGTGTAAAACCATGGCAAACAAAAATGGCAAAATAAAGTTAGAAAATCAATTTATAAGAACTTTAAGGGTCTAAATGAATATTTTAAAGTTGTAAAATGATATTCTTTAGGTGTGACATGTGTTTAGTCCCATCGGGTGTGCCATATGTAAATCTAGGAATTTGACTCAAACGAGGATGGTTAATATGGTGTTAGTTCCAAAATGAAAACAAAATGAAAGAAACACACTAATAACATAACATCTCTAGGCCTAAACACTAGGGAGAGCTTAGTTAACAAACATGAATAAAACACACAATTAAAATGCAAAAGAAACCATCTTTTACCTTCCTTGGATGCTCCAAAATGCTTGTCGTAGTGGCTTGCTTGGCTTGTGCTCATGAAGTCCTTGGCAATGGAAGCTTGGCTACCTTCATCTCTCCTTGGCACCTTAGGCTTGTAGCTTGGCTTGGCTTGGCTTGGCTTGGTAACACTAGTTAAAATGGCTCCTTGAAGATATTTTTACATTATAACTTTGCACCAAAATATCTTAGAAATGATGTTCATGGCCTCTCTATTTATAGATTTTTGGATTTGTCTAGAATCAACCTATCCATCCATCCTGAGATGCAGATGTGTGGTTGAGGATTAATTCAATTTTTGGAATTAAGTTTATAATTATCCTCATCATGAAATTGGAAGAAAGGGCAATTAAGAGTCATGGAGGGCATCATGTAAGGCGTTGATGAGGCATGGAGGGCATGAATCCTGATATCTATGCCATTTATGGCCTAGGGATGTCTTCCCAAGAAATGAGGTCACCTGATGATGTATATATTCAATATTGATTTCTAAAAATAATTTTTTAACAAGTTTTCATGGAATTATTAATTAAGCCTTGATTTAGGTTAATTAGCTCTTAAGCATGATTAAGCACTTTATGCACAAATTACTCAAATTGATTAGAATGCCTTGTTATTGGTCCAAAATTTGGCTAAATTGGAATTGGAAGGCGATGTTAGATGTATTGGATCCATTATCCCATTTAGGATGTTACCAATAGAAAATAACAAAGGCATATGTCTTGTGCAAAAGATTTGATAGGAAAGATCAATCCAAAGCACCTAGGTGCAAAATTAGAATTTTGACTCAAAATGCTCTGATCAAAGTTAGTTGTCCCATAAATTGCCTTGCCCCATTTAATAATACCCTAACCAAAATCGGTACTTGAATATGTTAGTTTCACATCATTTAGCATGTTTTAGTATTTTTAGGCCAAATTGTACATTTTGGGTGGAAATTAGTCAAAACCCTGATTGGGGGTTATCGATGGCCAGATTTAGGTGTCTATAGTAAGCTTTGTTTTCCAAGGTTAGGAGATGTACTTGGTGTTATAATTCACCAACTATATGCATCAAAGAGATAATATCCTAGGATGGTATATTAATATCTTGAAGTGGTTCATTTAGTCATTGAATTTGATTGTTAATTTTAGCTATGGGAATGCTACATTTAGTAATTGGATTATAAAGCGGGGGTGTGCTCACTTAAACCTTGGGAGTAATGGTAGCTTGGACCTTACTAGAGGGATGTGGGCTATCATTCTCTTTAGGTGAAGGGTGAGAACTGGGTTCTATCATAGTGAGGGGTGGCTTGGGGGATTCATTGGTATCTTTATATTTTAGTGTGTCACATTCTAATTGAGTATAAAATGTATTATTAAAATTAACATGTGCATTAATTGATATAGAATCATTCATAGAAGTTGAAACAACATTTGGAAGTGCATTAGGTTTGAGAGAAGTGAGAGAAGAGTTAGAAACATGAGATGCATAATTTTCTTCACTATATGCATAATTATCATCATCATTATCATATATGTAATATTATTCATAATCACTCTCATTTTCATATTCATTGACATGCTCATTATCACTTACATAATTGCTATAGAGAGGTGTAATAGAAGGATTGAGTTCTTTTTGAATATGCAATAAATTATCTTTTGACATTGGACTATTATGTGCATCTATGTTATCCATGGATGAAAGCCATGCATTATTTTCATTTGAAAAATGAGAAGTAAGAGTAAGAGAGCTATCATTTGAACTATCCTTTGGTAATTTGATTCTATTGCATTTATATTGTTGTATTTTGAACATAGCAGTGGCAAGAGAGAGATATATATTAGGTTCACATGGAAGCAAATTATCAACTATTAGAGGTTCATTTGGAAATACATGACTAATTTGTTCATTTGGTGCATTATACATAGGAGATTGAGGTGAAAATATATTTCCCATTTATCAAAAGTATTTTCTTTAGAAGAAGGGATGAAAGAGATAGGTTTGAGAAGAGAAGATGTATCTACTTTTTCTTCACTATCACTTTCATCTACATGATAATATTCTTCATTGCAATAAAAGTAATTATCCTCATTATAAGTAGTCATTTTCCACATTTAGCTAATGTGTAAGTTTGAAAATTTGTCCACTCATTATCATAATTATGCAAAAAATTAAGAAATTGATTTACAGGATGAGAGGGAAGAAGTGCCTTAGCGGTCATTTTATTTTTTCACCAAAGAGAGTGTGCAAGAGTATTTTTAAGAAAATATTTACAAAAATAACTAAGAACATAGAGTTTTTTAAATGGCTTTTGATAATTCAAATAATTTGGAAAAAATGAAACTAATTGTCTAAAAATTGTAAAGGAGGCAAACTTGGGGTGTAAGGACCTAGTGTAGATATCTAGGGTTTTGAACTAAATTTTAGAATTTTTGAAAATTATGCCAATAATTTAAACTTTAGAAATAGTTTTGACAAGTATAAATTCACAAAAAAAATTTACAAACTTTATAATTTGAAAATTAAATTTTTTCACAATAAAACTATTAGTTTTAAAATTTTGATATGACTTTTGGCAAAGTAAACAATTTAAAAAATTCCAAATTTAATTTCTAAAAATAATAGGTAAGGAAGGATTGGGGTTTAAGATAAATTAATTTTAAAATTCAACAGGGTAAATTTTAAATAATTTGTAGTTTTTTCAGTTAGATATGTAGGAAAAATTAGAAAAATATATCTAAAATTAGTAACAAATTTTTTATAAGGTCCCTAGGATTTTTGTGCACAAAAAGGACCTAGTATATGCAAACTAGGATTTTAGTGGATTTATCAAAAAAAATTCAATTAATGTGTAGTTTTTTATTTTAAAATTCAAGAAAAAATAGGAAATTAATTAAAAATATCAAAAATATTTTACCCTAAGGTTTATAGGGTTTTAATGCAGAATTTGAAGTAAGTCAGTTTCACCAAATGTTTTATAATTTATGGGAATCTAGTGCTTAGATATTAAATAATAAGGGTCTATAATGATAGGAAAAATCTATTTTTATAGGAAAAAATATATATTTTAATTGATAATTATACAAGAGAAATAAAAATTAACTTATTTAGATTCAGATTGAAACAGAGGATTTTGAGGCTGGAAATTAAAGAGTAGGATTGAGACACTGTCAGGAATATAAATTTGGCATCTATTTTCTATTTGGATAGGAGTGATATAAATAAGACACCCTAGTGTTTTATGATATAGTACTTATTAGTGTTATTATCTTGAGGATCTAAGCTTTATGAGTTTTGTTCACCTAGTCAATATGAGCCTGGGGACCAAATTTTGAGGTTTAAAAGTCATCAAAGCTCACTGTAGATCCATTTTAATATTTTATGCTTGTATTAATCTACACATATGCAAACAAAAAATACATCAAAATCAAAATGGGGAAAAACTAGGTTAGGAGAGGAATGATTACACAATCAAGAACCCCTGTTCTAATTGCTGCCTACATTAAACATCAAGTTAGGGTCTTAGATCCAATGTAGTTCTTCCTTAGGAAACATGCATAATCAATGAACATTATGGATGCAAGAATGAATGTCACCTAGGCCCTTCCTTGATCAAGCATGCAAGTCTATGTGTGATGCGGAGAAGCTAAGCTATACTATGTCTAATGTGCCAAAGTAGTAAGTGCTAGATATAAAATGCCTTGTGTAGTCCTTTATATAAGAGACTCATTATTTCAAATTTGGGAGCTTTATTAACATTTGGCCTACATGGGAAAACTTATTAATGAAGTAAATAAAAGGGGTAATACTCATCTTACAAGAAAAACTTATCGTTATAATCAAATTTGTACTTGGATAATAGTCTTAAAAACTAGACACCCTGGGTTTCAGCACTATAGTCTTATTTGGGTGCTATTGTCTAGAGGTTCCAAGACTTGGGGGAGGGAATAAGCCTAGAAAGAGAGACCTAGGTTAGTAAGGGTTAATTATGGAAGGTTATAAATGATTGGTAATAGTCAAAGAGGTGTTTAAGATATGAAACAAGACCAAGGCAAGTCAGACAAAAATACATGGCTAGATGCAAATAAGACTCATATTCTCTAGTCAGAGTCTCTTATGAAAGGAATATGAAAAGACATGATATGTGTGGTTACTTGACCAATTTAGGGTGTATACAAATTTTCATCTTGTAAGAATGAGGACATAGTAATGATGAGAAGCATGATCCATAATGCACACAATGTGTTGATATATTATGAAGATCAATAGGCTCATTTGGATAAATATTATGTGTCCTCTCCTCTCCTACAACCTCAAGATTATCCTTCAAGAGTTCCTAATCATCCCCCTAGTTAAACTTGTTAAAGTCCATCCTTGTCAAAATTTAGAGAGGCAATACTAGACCAAGGTAGAAAAATCATGAAAAATCAATAAAGGGGTTAAGCTTGGACAATAATTCCCTATTCATGCCATGGAGGGGATAAGAATCTTCTTGCAAGAATTTTGGAATGTGTGGGCATCCATTGAAGAATCTGACTATCCACAAGTTGATAATAAATAATTTAAAGGGTGGGTATTATCCATTGAAAATGTGTTTGAGAAGTGGAAGAAAGATTATGTCAAACCTAAGTCAATCATTTTTCCCTCTCCTACCCATATGCCCATTCCCACTCAAGAGCATGAAGCCTTTCCATCATGGATCTTCTCCAACACATTCGACCCTAGTTATGTCATGTCCTCATTTGTGAGACCACTCTCTCCTATAACAATTCAAAAGGAAGAAAAGGTGTCTATTCCCTACTCATTTCCATCAAGTAAATTAGTTCAAAAAGGCATAAAGAAGAAAGAGGAGGTGTTAGTTGAGGCAGTTCCTCAAGAGCCACCAAAGAGACCTTACAAGGTACCTAGTTATAAGGACACTCTCTTAAGTTGCAATCAAGGTGAACTTATTCACCTCCCACCATCTCCATCTTGGAGAAAGAGTCTATTTTACAATATATAGATGAGGAGTTTGTAGTCATAAGTGAGCCATAGGAGGATAATGAAAGTGTCTATGATGAGCAAATCATGATAGGCAACCCACTTCATAGGGAACAACATGTTTTAGCTTTCAAGTTGCAAGAGTTGGATGAGAAGCAAGAGAATAAACTTCATGAACCTATTATGGAAGTCAAAGTCAGCTTAAGCAACTTAGAAGATCAATGGCAACATTTGTGCTCAGATTTCTTAAGTGAAATGGAGTAGCTTAATGTTACAAAATTTCATGAAGAAGATAATCCTCAAGCTAAAATGGAGTAGACCTTGAATGGAATATTGAAGGTCCATTCTACATAGATGAAAAAGAGGATCAAAACCAAGTGCCTGAGGTTGGTCCACTTCAAGATGAGGTGTTAGTTGAGGATAGCCTTGATATGTTCAAACTAGAAGAAAGTAAATCAAACCTTAAGCAAGACAAATGTGATGTTTTAAACATTAGATGGTCAAATCAACCCTCATTCTTAGTTGAAAAACAAGATGAGATATTGAGTGAGATTGATGAAGGAGACATCTCAAGTGCTTAAATGATGGAATTTAAGAAGCATACCAGTGAAGAGACTAAAGAGTCATGGTAGTGGTTCAATGATATAAATAAAGAGTTTGAAGAGGCTAAGAGGCATGTCCTTCCTCCAAAGCATTATGAGCATGTTATTCTAAGCATGATCGGTCATAATTTTCACAAGGACAAGGTGGAAGAACATGGTCTTTTTGAACCACCAATTTAACCAAGTACAGTTGCTCCCAAGAGCTTAAATGAAGTCTTTATGCAAGGCTTTCTCATGAATGATGAACAACATCAAGCAAGTGCTCTTGTAGTCCAACATGAACCAATCTTGAAAGAATTAGACTAGTATGTCTACATTGTAGTCATGTTTGTTCCATTTCATCTATTAAAGAGCATATCAAAAGGATTGGCCATCAAACCACCTAGTTCACCAATTTTGGTACCTCTAAAGCAAGGTATTTTTCATCTTGGTTTGTTACAAATTAATGATACTAAAAATTTCCCATTTGACTTAGGAGGGAGGTTATTGTAAATTTTTTTATAATATTGTATATATTAGAATATATTTCATAATTTTTTCTAAGTGCCTATATGCACATTTATTTATTAGTTTTATTGTTTTTTCTTTCTTCCAAGTGCCTATGTGTACTTGCCTTTATTTGTTTTGTTATTTTTTTCATTTTTGCTTCAAGAGGAGTTATCTTGAGGTTGGAAACAAATTTTAGCTTTAGATTAAGATGTTGAACCAAAGAGGAGACTCCATGTCTAATGGATCAGACAAGGTAAATAGTCTGGGTTGTCAATCATAACAAGCATGCTTCTCAGTTGAGTCACAAAAGATGTTGGTCAAATTTAGCCCAAATACAAAACTTATACCTAGATAGATCAGCTGAGTAGATTTCATGATTAACCAAATCATCAAAAGACTTGAGAAAGTGAAGAAGATGGACTAGACCCTCATCAAACGTCATATAGAAATAGATAGGTCAGTCTAGTTGCATTTTTAATAAATAAACTTAGAAAATAAATCAAGGTAAAAGATCACATGGAAATGATGTTTTTGTCCCCATAAACATTATCTTAAAATTATGTCTCTTGATGATTTGTTTATCTCAAGTTATAATCATTCAAAGATAAACTAGCAGAGTGGGACATGCACGGGGATGTTAAGTTATAGATTTATGAAATAGATGTTTGAATTCAAATGTTCCAAGGTTAAATATGAGGATGAAAAGTGTCAAAATTGTATAATATTAAAGGATATCTATTTATTAGTATGAAATTAACAATTTTATTGGGTCCTAAAGATCCAATAGAGCACATTTAATCATGCATCAAAGATCAATGGAGAGCTCGCAGTCAAAATGTCAGCATATCCTAAGATTAAGTATGGGGATGGAAAGTGGTAACATATCAAGTGCCCATAAAAATATATAATGATGTGTAGTGACTGACAAAGTTAGTGGGTCTAAGCTAATCAATGGTGCGTGATCCATCGTACTAAAGCATATCAATGATGATTAAAAGGTCAACTAATTAGTGGATCTTGGGAATAAATGCATAGTTTCCAAGTGACACAATCATAATAACTACCAAGTAAAAAAATGGTATGTATTTAATCCATACAAAGAAATATAGATGGTGGATAACAAATTATATCCAATTGTGCTCATTCATTGTGGATCACAAATTGATGGCCAATGATGAAAGTTGAAGGTGTCATAATATTGAAGACCCAAATCAAGATCAACGATCAAAATTAAAATTTGAAGTTATAAAACTTTGATTGGAGGTAAAAATACACATCAAACATTGCCATTAAATCTTAAAATAGGTAGAATAGGTCTTTTAGGGCCTAATACAAAGATCAAAGATGGGTAGCTAGCTATTGGAATGAGATCAGGCAACCTACGTATCTCCATTGAAATTATGGATATATGAAAACCAATAGAGGGGATTGGTTTTCATCTATAGTAAACTTATGCTCATATATTAAAAAAGGAGTAGGTTTGTGATTAATAAATGGGTGTCTTATCTATTGACATGGTCATATCTTTAACAGATAGGTACCTATATCTGCTCAAAGTAGACATGGCATGGCTCTGTCTGGATTCAAGGTATGAGGATTTTATCCTTATAGCGAAAGCAAGTGGAAGGTGACGTGAAAGATCAAAGAAAAGAGATATGGTGGTTAGATAATAAATTGGATCATTCAATAATGTTCAAATCTTAAGGATATTTCTTCCTTGAAAGGATCATGACTCATCATCTACAAAATAGACTCTTATCCTCTAGTGTATTACTTAACCAATGAGAAGAACTTGAAGACTAATTGGAGCAAATGTAGGTTAACTTGTTGATGAAGGATAAACCTTGATTTGATAAAAATATGGTGGAGCATTCATTGAAAGATGGTAGAATCTCATTTACTGATCTCAGATAACGTGTTCCTTCTTTCTCCCCTTTCTCCTATATATCTTATTTTCTTCCACATTGTAGGCTCTCTCTCTCTCTCTCAAATTTTAGACTCTCACAAGGACTCTTTGATATTGAAGAGCAATGGACTCTCTGAGATATTACAAAATATGCTCATCTTGATTAGGATAAACACTATCAATCAGTTATTATAACTACCTCTTAATGTAATAAAAGACTTTCTTTACCTATCTCTTGCCTTGGATCAATCTTTAGCGAGTTGTGCATGATGGCATTGTGAAGGAGAATCTTCCTCATCTATTGTCCTCCTTTCTAACCTCCTTTAGGATTTTTTTAATCTATTTCAAGTTTGGATTAGTGTTCTTCCTGAACCTAGTCCATGAAACACTTATGCAATTAGCTAGATTGTGAGGTTGTGTAAGCTAACATTATCTTTTTCAAATCTAGTGTGGGTTCAAGCTTATGGAATTTCCTATTTTCATTTGGTGCATCACCTTGTTATATTTCTTAGGATCCCTTTATCCATTTTCTAACCCTTTTCTCAGTAGTAACATTAGTTTAGGTGATCCATCAAGATGAAATTGGCCTTATCCAAAGGTTTAGCCCCATCATAGGTTACCCATAGCCTAGGGTTGTTCCCATGTTATGGCTTAGTCAAAGGGAGCCTGAATAACTCTCTCCAAGGGTACAGATTAATGTCATAACAACTTAATTTCTTCTTTACTCAATGTTGTGAGCCTTCTCTAACTACGTTGTTGACTATGCATGTGATTTTTTAATTGCTTTATTTGTATAGTCTATACATGACATTGTTTGCCCTATATTCAATGTGTTTATTGATTATCTTTGGCTACTTTGTGTTTTCTTTATGTTATGGTGTCTTGATCTATATCAATCCTAGACCTCTTCTTTTCCATGATTCATATCATGTAGATTATTTTCAATGCTTGTCTACATTACCATGATTCCTATCATGCATCAATTAGAGGCAAGGTTCCATATGTATGCTTTACATTGATATATATGATGTTACATTTCATTTATTTGGGAATGATACATTTATTTTTTATTGATTACATGTTTCCTACTTAGGGCATATCATTCATATGATTATACATTACTTACATGTTTCCTACTTGGAGCATATTACTGGTGTCTTTCGTTACGTACATGTTGCCTTCTTGGGTCATATTACTCATGTTGCTTGTCTACATTTCCTTGATTCTTATCATGCATCAATTGGAGGCAAGGATCCATATGTATGCTTTATGTTGATATATATTATGTTAAATTTCCTTTATTTGGGCATGTTACCTTTATGTTTTATTGATTACATGTTTCCTACTTATGGCATATCATTCTTATGCTTCTACATTACTTACATGTTTCCTACTTTGGCCATATTATTATTGTTTTTCATTAAGTACATGTTGCTTATATTGTTCCTACTTGATACATACTATACATGTAAATATATATACCACATTATATACCCATGTAGATCAATTTATTTATAACATACATGTTTCTAAAATTATATGTTATTATATTAGATATCAATTATTTTATTTACTATCTTACACATGATGGGTACAATCCTTGCTTTTAAGATGCGTTCTTCATAGTTTTGCCCACATATCAAAAGGGGGCATATATTCCACCCATATTTATTTCTTGAATACAAGATCCATGACATTTTTATTACCATTTTTATCCTTTATATGAGGGAAATTATAGGTTGATTTTTCTAAGACGTACCCAATGCATGATGTTTTTCCCACTACAGGATACATTCAGGCCATCTCTTCACCTTATTATCTTTATATTACATCAAATTAATTTAGCCTTGGTTCTTTGTCACTACAAATCATACCCAAAAATGCATTTATGATTTAACACATATTTGAAGATGTAGGGAACTCATAGAGGGGCACCATTACATTTTCTAATAAAACTAGGTGAATCAATTCCAATTAATCTTTTCTATATTGCAACAAAAAAAATTAAGAGAATTTATCTACATGTATTTTTTATTGTATTATTCATAGGGACATTTACATAGATCTAGAGATGTTAGAGATTCATATAGGGTTCGTTACCTAACATCCAACCAAACTAGGTGTATTAGTTTTAGTTCTTCCTTTTTAAGATTTTAGAAGTTTACAGATTGATTGGGAACTTATCTACATGCACATGTCATATGCAAGTTTTACATGTAAATTGGAGTTGTTCTAATAGATTTAAAAATGCATAACTCTCTCTCTCTGACCCTTGTTTTGGGTCTATTTTGGATTGTGGGTTTCCCTTGTTGGCTTGAATTTTAATAGGGTCCTGATTATAATTTGATAACTCTTTAAATACACAAGTGCATTAGTCCATTTATGACATCAAGACAAATCAATCCCACATGTATGTAAAATATATATTTTGAATGTTCCCAAATAATTAATTCAAGCATTTAGAGTAGAGATTCAAAAATACAAGTAGATTTGTGGTATTTATTACTCCATCATGCATTCATTATAGCATGAAAAATCATCTAGAGTAGACATTGCATCACTAAATTTCCTGGTTGAAGATGCATTATAATTGGTATGTTGTTTTAGACATTATATAAACATGTTGGGGGTCTAATATGAATCAAGCTAAGAGTAACATAGGTCCTAGAATACATGCCCCATATTTTTAAGTATTTCTTGATGGGGTTGCCCTATTACAATTTTTGAGAAAGAGTTCAGTTTCCTAGAGATCCATAAAATTTTAGGAAAGTGATCGAGAATTTTTGAACCCTAGAGTTAACGAATAAGGTCATAAAATATGTTACATATCTTCCATTTAATAGGAAACTCCTCATGTTTCCAAGAATGACCCCACTCTTCTGAGAACACTCAAACAACTTGGACATAAGCTTTGTTCACCATAAGTTTTCTTGGTTTTCCTTGCTTGGATGTGTGGACTTGCCATGTCCTGTCTGATTCTAGCAACTATTCATGTGAAATCAAATATTATTATTTAACCCTCATTGGTCATTTATTTAATAAGGAATAACTTTTTATGTAATTAAATATATTTTTTATGTTTTAGGTCTAATTAGGTTTAACCTTTATTTCATTAAATTTAGACATATTATAATCCATAATGTAAATCTAATATGGCCAATATTGGAATGCGTTAATAAAAAAATAATTAAAATTATATTCCAATTGTGAGGAAATCATATTCTAATATTGATGAAAATGGATTATAATATAGAAGAAATCAAATTCCAATATGGAAGAAATTGGATTCAAATATCAATAAAATTGGATTCCAATATCAATCAAATCAGATTCTAACATCATGAAAAATAAATTCCAATGTTGATGAAATCAGATTCCATCGATAATTATAATATTGATGTAATTAGATTACATTATAGATAAAATTGTATTTCATTATCGATGAAATTGGATTCTAATAATAATAGGAAACATTTGTTATATAAAAAGATAGTTTTTGGGAGGAAGGACCTTGCCATTTATTCCATTAGGAATAGTTATTTATCAATTAAATATGATTTTACTATTTTATATTTTATTAGGTTTAACCTTCACTTCATTAAATTTGAACATATCCTAGTCCACAATGCAATTTTATATGACAAATATTAGAATGTAATAATCCAAAAGGGCCAAAATTAGATTTTAATATGAAGGAAATCAAATGTCAATATCAATGAAAATGGATTCCAATATAAAAGAGATTAAATTCCAATATCAATGAAATCAAATTCTAATATCGACAAAAAATGGATTCAAAAATAAATTAAATATCTATGAAATTGGATTCCAATATTAATGAAATAATATTTAAATATTGGTAAAATCACATTCATCAATAATTTTAATATTGATGAAATCAGATTTCATTATCAATGAAATCAAATTTTGATAATAATAAGAAATCTCTATTATATCAAAAGACATTTTTTGGGAGTAAGGATATTTATCTTTTATGATCACAAGAACTAAATTTCCTAGTCTTATTACATATTTGTACACATGTATTTACCATATTATGCATTACAATTTCTACCATGCCTCTAAGTGTAATATTGTCCATCACATCAAGTCTTGGTCCTCACGGTATGGATCCCCTACCATTATTTATTACAACATACAAAACATTAACTATGTAATCATAAATGCTAATAGCATTACTGAACATATATGAGAAATTATAGTTCATAGTGACCTATTGTAAAATATATGAAAACTTAATATTAATTTCTAATCTATAAAAAAACTATTATTTTATATTTTTATTTTATGCATCCATTGAAAGTAAAATTCATGTGTACTTTAAAAAAATTACAAGTAATTTTATTAATATTTTTAATTAAGTTAAAATGTATATAGAAACTATATCAATCCAAATATAGAGTATGGGTCTCAATTATTAGAAGATTTGGGTTCTCATTTAGAAAAGCATAATGTTTGGTTTTTTTTTCCTTCACATATTTATTATGGTGTCAATTCACCATTAGTTTTTAATGTATGAAACTTATATGAAATATCATGAGAAAAGTATTCTATTTTTTTCTTTTCATCAACACAAATGAATATTTCATGGAGTCGATCAAAATAATTGAAAGGTTTTTAATTTGTTTGGCCTATTGAGACGTGTTGTCATTGATGTAAATGTTGGTGTCATTGACATCAATATGAATCTGGTGAAGATGCATGATGAGTGGTCTATTGAGGTATGATTTTTTGTGCTTGATATGGCAAGGAAGCCATGTGATGTGAGAGAATTTCAAGGTAATCTAATGATTATTCTATTGGTTGTTGTCAAGGTTGTTAAAGTGGTGTGATAAAAAAAAATTAATAATGTTTTTATTTGATAACATCATTGAGGTAAGCATGTTTGAATATTATTCCTTGAGTACAAGGTGTCTTGAGAAGCCTAGTCATAACCATCATAGTCATATCATAAGCATGTGTATGATGTGAATGAAGAGGTATGTGTAGAGGTATGATATTTTTTTAGGAGCATGAAAGGCATGTGATCAAGGTGTATAATCATCAAAGAGTATTTCAAGGTTATTTTTCAAGTTTCACATGCTCAAAAAGCCTAGTCATGGCATGTAAAGTCTTAGTGAGAAGGTTTGAGCATGGTGGCTTGGTGAGATGGATGTAAAAAGGCGTAAGAGGTTGTATTATGTTGATTTATAATTAATATGAGGCATTATATCACTCAGGATAGTTTCAAGGTGAGCCTACAAGGGTAAGACCTTAAGTCTAAGTCTATAACTAGACTAGTTCTAGACCATGCCTGACCTAATGAGGTCTCATGAGTTGTTATCAAGGAATATGAAGGATGTATATAAGTGTTTGAACATTATAAGTGGTTTTATGACATGTTATGAGGTTTTTAGATCTTGTACAATCGTTATAAGTTCAATATCAAGGACTAATGTGGTTTGCAGGTCAACATCTGGAGAGCAAAGAGAGAGATGGTGGCCAAATGAGGTATGAGATTCAAATTTCAAGATAATAATGAGAATGTGAAAATTTAAATAAGTGTTTCATGTTTTTTCAAGTATGTTTACCAAGTTTCAAGTTAAATTTTGAAGGTTAAGGCAAGAAAAAGTGCTTTGAGGTATCTCAAGTGCACAAAATGAAGGGTTATCAACCCAAGGGCTTTCAAGTATTCATTGACATGTGTAAACTCTGCATGGGAGCATGATATATTCATGGTATATTTTTAAGGGTCCTAGATAAAAGTTTTATGCATTATTTTTTAGAATGAGGTGCTAAGATTTATGAACGATTACTAACAATGGAAGATGGTTTAAACCCTCAAAGAACCCTAATAGTGACCTGATATAAAATCAGTTGTTCTAAAGTGCTTATAATGTATTTGTATGGATATTTTAGTGATTTAATTTTTTATTCAACTCTCTTAGGCATCTCCAAGTGTGATTGAGTCTTCAAGTGAGTGAGTGGACCCTATAAGAAAGGCCTTATTTCTCAAAGATTTATTTTAACAGTCAAAGTTGACCAAGTCAAAGTATTAAAACCATTAGATGGATAAGCTTAAGAAATTTATTTTATGACCATGGTGGTTTATGGATAGGTTATATCCCTTAGGTGTGTTAAATTGGTCATCTAATTTGACCAGTCACTAATAAGCCTAATGGTGGAAACAATGAAAAATCTAGGCATTAGTGAGAAGATGATTAGGGATATGTTATCATGAAATAGTGATGGAAAAATATATATGAATGTGTTTTTTAGGAATTTTAATACATTCTATTTTTTTTTATAAGTTTTGGAGGTTAGTGGTTATAGTGAAAAATTTGCTCACAAGTTGACTTGTTTGGTTCAGTGAGGTCCATGTATAGTAAGGTTATGAGATTGGTTTGCAAGACCAATATTTCCATTTTAACATATTATCCTTCTATCTAAAAATGGTCTAATGATATCATAATTTTATCTAAATTCAATATGAGTCTTTATAAATTGTCATATAGGTGATTTAAGGTCATTAACACCATGATTGTGCTTTAAGGTAAACTGGCAATTTTAAGTAAGCAAGTTGTAGTGATCAGTTTGAGACTCTATGCCTTGAGTTGAAACATATAATGAACATAGTTTTGATATTTTGTAAATTTATGTCCTATTAATTCTTTTTAAATGGTTTTTTATTCAATGAAAGTAGAGAAAATGTTGAAGCTAAAATGGCTTGATTGGCTGAGTGAGCTTTGTGAGAGAGAAGGTCAACAAATTGGTTTGTAAGACTAATAATTACCATTAAAGATTATGATTTTTTAAGGTTATTATAAGGTTTTTTTTTTTAATCATTTTCATTAATTTTAATTCCTTTATTATTTTCTTTTAGGATTCAAAATTTTGAGTTTCCATGACTATGTTTTGAGGCTAGTTGGTAGTTCAGAGTGAGCATTTTGCAGAGAAGAGTTTGAGCCTATATACCCTGAGTTGAAGTATATAATTAATTTTTTTATTACATTGAGGTTATTAGGTTTATGAATATGTGATTTATTATTATGTTTATTTGGTAAAATTGTGTTTATCCTTTAGTTGTTCAAGATATACTTTTTGTGTGTATGAAGGCCTAATTTGTGAACAATGTTTTGAGAAGGGGTTCAAGTTGTGGTTGGACCTCAAATATTTTGTGGATTTAAGGTGAAATTGGATAAGTCATATTTTATTTATTTTTTAAATTATATTTTTCATCAATTAAGTGTATTTTGTTTTAAGGGGTCATGAGGTAACATGTTGCCAAAGTAGGCCTAATTGAATTAGGTCTCCTTAAGGCCTAAAAGAGGTTTTGGTCTATTAAGTTATGACCAACCTAATGTATTTTTTGATTCATTTTTGAAACATTTTATAAGACCTATTTTAAGGATAATCCAGATGTGCAAGTATGTATGTCTAAACAATAAGGATATGAGTAAGAGGCTTGTATAAATACAAGGTAGTTTTAGGGCTATTTATGTGTGCAAAGAACAAGCAAATGAAAGAGAATATTGGTAAGAAAAATGAGGTATTTTAAACCATAATAAGAGTGTATAGTAAATTTGATGAAGTTTTTACATAGATTATGTGTATGAAAATCAAGGTCATATGACCTAATCTATCTTGAAGAGACTTATTTGAGCGAAGAAGACTAGAAGGCAGTTTGAGAGGGATAGAGTAGTAAGAAGAGATAACGAAGGTGATCATCATATGTATGAGAAATAATTTTTTCTAAAGGTGATCAAAAATTTTAGGTGGTTGAGTTAGTTTTGAGTCATCTAGGGGGTGGTGCCTCCTTGCAAGTTGGTGTTTGTTAAAGCCTAGTTGAGTTGGTGTTTAGCTATTTGGGGTTGGTGCTCCATGTGGAGTTGGTGTTTCACTAAATTTGGTGTTTGTATTATAAGAATGTACACCATTTTCAGATATCAGTGGGTTTTATTCCCTTTTATGGTTTCCCACATATGTGATGTGTTCTTGTGTTTCATGCTTATGTGGATAGGTGTTTATGCTTGTTATATCTATATGCTTATTTGAATGGTTCATGATTTCTTAAGTGAAATTGATAAGAAAGTTTTTGAAGACTGATTCACCCCCCCCTCTTAGTCATTTTGATTCAAACATTTGGTGTCAGAGTAGGTCCTTTGAAGTAGGCCTAATAGCCTAAAGGACATTCTAGAAGCAAGGATGGTTAGTCAACAAGCATAAGGTGGTTTCTATACTAGTAAGGCTCCATTTTTCAATGGAGCTAATTATGCCTTTTAAAACATCAAAATGAGGACATATATTATGTTAATGAGCTATGACATATGGCAGTCAGTTTTGGATGGATATACTCCACCTCCTACACTAACAACTCATACAATAGGTAAGAAGGAAAGTGAGAGAAATTCCAAGGAAATGAATGCCATTCTATGTGGCCTATCAGAGGTAGAGTTTGTGAAGGTGATGCATTGTGAGTCAACCAAGGTGATATGGGACAAATTGACGACTATCTATGAAGGATATGCCAAGGTGAAGATGGCCAAGTTGTATACCCATAGGAGATAATTTAAAATCCTGAAGATGAAACCATTACATCTTACCTATTGAAGGTTGATAAAGTTATCAATGTCATTAAAGGATTAGGAAAAGAAGTGACAGATTCTATAGTTGCTCAAAAGGTATTGAGATCACTAACTCCTAAGTTTTATTCTAAGGTGTTTTTAGTAGAATAGATAAAATATTTGGATGAACTAGAAATGGATGGGCTTCCTGGCATCTTGACTGCCTATGAGATGGGAACAAATGAAAGAAAGCCTCCTGAGAAATAATCAACATTCAAAGATGAGAAGTCAAATTCCAAAAAGGTTAAGAATGAGGAATGCTCAGATGTTTATGATGATCAACTAATAGTTATGTTTGTAAGAAAATTGAGGTTTGGCCATGTTATGTACAAGGGTAAGTTTCCCTTAAAATGATTCAACTGTGGAAATATTGGTCAATTTGCATCCAACTGTCCTAACAAGGATAAAATTAAGCGTTTATGAATAACATGATGAACATCATGGAGATGATAATAAGGCCTACAAGACTTAAAAAAGAGGGATTTTAGGAAGTATGAATGTAGGAAAGGATCATTCAAGAACAAGAGAAGTTTATACACCAAATAAGATAACTCATTTGGTGTAAATGACACAAGCACATTTGATAGTGATGATGGCAGTAATGAATATGAACATGACAAAAATAAAACCTTATTCCTAGATATAGAAATTAAAAATGAGGGTTCTTCAAATGGGAAAGGCCTTATGGCCGATGAAGAATCATATGAAGAAGACGCTGAAGTAAACCTTGACGTAGAATTGATGAGTGTTCTAGAGCAATTAAATTTCCAAAGAAGGAAGAATCACAAGCTAAGATCATTAGTTAAGAACTATGAAGATTAGATTGGTTTTTTTGAGGAGAGACTGAGTAACACATCTAAGGAGTGTGATGAGATCATAAATCAAATTGAAGTACAAATGGAAATAGTCACTACTAGCTTAAAATTTAAAAAGGAAGAATGCACCAGGTATAGAACTGAGATGGAATCTTTGAAAGATGAGTTAGATCAAGCATCTAAAAATTTGAAGACCTTTGTGAAGTTTGAAAAGAGGACTAAGGCTCTATATGACATCTTGATTATTCAAAAGTCTACAAGTTATAAGATAGGTCTTGGTTTTAAATAAGACCAAAAGGAGGTAGCTCAAGTCAAGGAAAAATCTAATGAAGATAAGAAAGTCAATGTGAAAATACCAATTAGACAACCTAATGATATGAGGTATGTTAATTCATTCAATGGTTACTATTATGCATGCAATAATTTTGGTCATAAAGCAAGAGAGTGTATAAGACTCTCTAAAAATCAATATGCATGGGATTATGAAAGGAATCATCAGTCAAGATGTATGTATAAGGTTATTTTTTACAGCTATCATAATATGGGACACATTAAAAGATTATATCCTAATAGAGTTAGAAGTCCATCAAGTCAAAACAAGAGGGTTTAAGCCCCTAGAGTGAAAGAGAGAGGGTAAATGAAAGTGTGAAAACCAAAGACAATAAAGGTTAGTCATGATCAGTTTACAAGCTCAAAAGGAATGTTTTCTATGGTAGAGCATACTTTAATTGAGAAATCAAGTTAGGAATGTCTATTGTCTGCTCATATTAATGATCAAATGGTTGATGAAGAGGTTAAGCCTATATTTCTAATCAAACATAAAAGGATACTAAAGGATATTTAGTCTTGTGAGAACATGGAGATCTAAAAATCTTCCGAGCTTGTGTCATTTTAGTTCCCTATGGAAAGGGGTGACTCCATTATGCTTCATGGAGACACTCTTTAGTTAGAAGAATCATGGTGGATGCTTTGTTTGAGGGGGAAATATTTAGGTTGTTGATTGAGCTTGATCTGTCTTTAGAATTGGTCTTGTAATCTGAGTTCAATTGAAGGAGATATGCATGGAGTAAGGGGGAGCATGTTCTTGTAATGCTTGATATTATGTGTGTTCAAATTTTTTTGAAAGAAGGTGTGGTTACATAAGTTGGATTATGAATAACCCTTTATCATTAATGTAAAAGGGTGAGAAATATTTATAGGTAAGATTGACCAGATTGGGGGAGATGAGAGTGATCAGATTGAAGAATGTTTTTCCAACAATGATAAACAGGGAGTTTGTTGAGAAGTTTTATCATTGATGTCAAGATTAGTTTTGTGAATATTCATGGTGAGTGATTTGTTTAGGTATGATCTTGTGTTCTTTATATGACAAGTAAGCCATGTGATGTGATAAAATATGAAGGCAACCGAATGTCTCTTTTGTTGAGATAAAATTTGAAGGCAACCTAATGATTATTCTATTGGTTATTGTCAAGGTTCTTTCAATGGTGTGATAATTTTATCTAATTAATTTTATTTTTTGATAGAATCATTGAGGTAAGGATGTTTGAATACTAGCCCTTAATTACATGGTGTCTTGAGAAGCCTAGTCATAACAAGCATAGTCATATCATAAGCATGTGCATGATGAGCATAAAGAGGTATGTGCATGATGAGAATGAAGAGGTATGTGCATAGGTATGATATTTTTTAAGGATCATGAAATTCACGTGATAAAGGTGTACAATCATCAAGGAGTGTTTCAAAGTTAGTTGTCAAGTTTCAAGTGCTTGAGAAGCCTAGTCATGGAACTAGTCATGGCATGTAAAGTCCTAGTGAGAAGGTTTGAGCATGGTGGCTTGGTGATATAAATGCACATAGGAATAATAGGTTTTATTATGTTTCTTGATCATGAATATGAGGTATTGAAACACTCAAGAGAGTTTCAAGGTGAGCCTATAAGGGTAAGACCTTAATTCCAAGTCTGTAACTAGACTAATTATAAACCCTTCCTGACCTAATGAGGTGTCATGAGGTGTTGTCAAGGCATATGAAGGATGTATGGTAGTGGTTGAGCATTATAATTGGTTTTAATACATGTTATGAGGTGTTTATATCTTGGATAGTAGTTAGAAGGTCAATTTCAAGGACTAATGTGGTTTGTAGGTCAAGGTCTAGAGAGCAAACAAAGATATGGTGGCCAAATGAGGTATCATATTCAGATTTAAAAATAATAATGAACATGTGAGAATTTAAAAAGTGTGTAATTTTTTTTTAATTATGTTTACCAAGTTCCAGGTCAAAGTTTGAAGGTTAAGGCAAGAAAAAGTGCTTTGAGGTCTCACAAGTGCATAGAATGAAGGGTTCTCAACCCAAGAAGGACTTTCAAGTGTTCATTGGCATGTGTAAAATATGCATGTTAACCTAATATATTAATTTTATATGGGTAAGGTTCATAGATAAAATTTTTAGGCATTAGTTTTTAGAATGAGGTGTTAAGATTTATGAACAATTACTAATAGTGAAAGATGCTTTAAACCCTCAAAAGAACCCTAATAGTGACCCGATATGAAAATTTTTGTTATAAAGTGATAAAAAAGGATTGGTATGGATATTTTGGTGATTTAAGGTTATATTAAACTCTCCCAAACATCTCCAGGTGTGATTGAGTCTTCAAGTGAGAGAGTGGACCCTATAGGGAAAGCCTTATTTTTTAGATATTTGTTATAACAGTCAGAGTTAACCAAGTCAAAATATACAAATCATTGGATGGATAAGTTTTAGACTTTTATTTAATGTCCATTTTGGTTTATATATAGTTTTTATCCCTTATTTATGTTAAACCGGTCATCCAAGTTGACTAGTCGCTAATAGACCTAATGGTGGAAATAGTGAAAAATCTAGGTAGCATTGAGAAGATTATTAGGGATGTGTTATCATTAAATAGTGATGAAACCAAATACATGGAGGTTTTATTAAAAAAATTTAACACATGACCATTTTTGGTATAAGTTTTGGAGGTCAGTGGTCATAGTGAAAAATTTTCTCACAAGTTGACTTATCTGGCTCAGTGAGGTTTGTCTATAGTGAGATTATGAGATTGGTCTACAAGACCAATATTTTTATTTGACCATATTATAATTCTATATAAAAATGGTATAATTATCTCATAATATCATCCAAATGCATAAATATTCTCTGTAAATGGTCATATAGGTTATTGTCATCATGATTATGCTTCAAGGTAAACTGACAATTCTGAGTAAGCAAGTTGTAGTGATGAGTTTGATACTCTATGCCTTAAGTTGAATAATATAATGTAAATGGTGTTTATTTTTGGTACTTTTATGTCCTATTAATTCTTTTTATAATTTTTGTTAATTAGTGAAAGTAGTGAAAATGTTGAAGCCAAAATGACTTGACTAACTGAGTGAGGTCTATGAGAGAGAAGGTCAACAAATTAGTCTGTAAGAGTAATAATTATCATTAAAGATTATAATATTTTTGTTATATTTTGATATTATGATTTTTTAGAATAATTTTCATTAATTTTAATTCCTTGATAATTTTCTTTCAAGATTCAAAAGTTTGAGTTTCCATGACTGTGTTTTGAGGTTAGTTAGTAGTTGAAAGTAAGCATTTTGTAGAGAAGAGTTTGAGCCTGTATAACCTGAGTTGAAGTAAATAATGAAGTTTTTGATTACCCTAAGGTCATGAGGTTTATGAATATGTGATTTATTTTTATTATTATTTATAAAAATTGTGTTTATGCTTCAATTTTTCAAGATAGACTTTATGTGTGTATGAAGGCCTATTATGAATAGTGTTTTGAGAAGGGGTTCAAGCGGCAATTGGACCTAAAAGGTGTTGTGTATTTAAATTAAATTTGGATAAGTTATATTTTATTTATTTTTGAAATTATATTTTTCATCATTGAATTCTATTTTATTTCAATGGGTCCTGAGGTAACGTGTTGCCAAAGTAGGCTTAATTGAATTAGGTTTCCTTAAGGCCTAAAAGAGGATTTGGTTTATTAAGTTGTGTCTGACCTAATATATTATTTGATTAATGTTTAAAAAAAATTATAAGACCTATTTTAATGATAATACAAGTGTGCAAGTATGTATGTCCAACCAATAAGGATATGAGCAAGAGGCTTGTATAAATACAAGACAATTTTAGGGCTATTTGTGTATTTAAATAACAAGTGAATGAAATAGAATATTGGTAAGAAAAAGGAGGTATTTTAGACCATAAAATTAGTGTATAGGAATTGTGATGAAGTTTTTATAGAGATTATGTGTATGAAAATCAAGGTCATGTGACCTAGTTTGTCTTGAAGAGACTTATTTGAGTGAAGAAGCCTAGAAGATATTTTGAGAGGGATAGACTAGTAAGAAGAGATAAAAAATGTGATCATCCTCTGTTGTATGAGAAACAAAGTTTTACAAAGGTGAAAAAAGTTTCATGTGGCTCAGTTGGTGTTGATTCATCTAGGAGGTTGGTGCCTCCTTTCAATTTGGTGCTTAGCTAGTTGGGGTTGGTGCTCTATGTGGATTTGATGCTTCACTAAATTTGGTGTTTGTCTTATAGGAATGTAGTGCATTTGAATATATCAGTGGGTTTTCTTTCCCTTGAGGTTTTCCCACATATGTGATGTGTTCTTGTGTTTCATGCTTATGTTGATAGGTGTTTATGCTTACTAGATCTATATGTTTGTTTGAATGGTTCATGATTGCTTAAGTGAAATTGATAAGAAGGTTTTTGAAGATTGATTCACTCCCCTAGTAATTTTTCTTCCAACATGACCCATGTTGAGTTGCACTTTTTGGTAAGGACCCTTACATTATGATGGCACTTCAATTATCTTTAGAAACTGCCCATCACCATACCATCCTGGTGAAGTTTTTATTGTCGCCTCCTTATGTGTATGTTCTACATGGATTTCACCAATATCCTTGAGCCTCCTTCTCCCTACTATGACCAGCCTAGTTAATTTTTTATTCTCACCTCCTTATGTGTAGGTTCCACATGGATTGCACCAATATCCTTAAGCCTCCTCCCCCTCTTTATGATGGTGAGGATAGTAGTGAGAGTGTAATTATAGTAACATGCATGAATCCCACTTGTGGTGAAGGAGAAATTACTTGTAAGTATTTATTTTTATTTTCTTTATTATTTTTTTTCACTATAGAGACATTATCAAAAACATTCAATGTGTAAAACACTTTTAGGGAGTCTCATGAATCTAAGTGAAAAAATTCCCCATAAAATAAGTGTCACACAATTAAATTTTAAAACACTAATTTATATGCAATTTTTACCTTCCCCAAAATTATTTCAGTTGCCCAATACATGATTCAAAAAATTAATTATTTACCTTAATAATTATTAATGAGAGCTTTCAAAACATTTTAAATCATTTTAGATATGAAAATAAAAATATTTATAAATATGACCCTAATTTTTTTGAAATTAAAATATACATTAATATCAAATATTTTAAAAAATAAATCTTTGATTTGTATCAAGATACTAGCTTTTCATTTTTAAAAAAAAACTAGCTTTCTATTATCCCTATTTTAGTAGTAACAACTTTGCATGATTTCTAGAAATAACATGCTACCTTTTTAAGTTTCTTAATTTTTTCATGCATGTTTACCTATTATACATGTAAAAAAGGAACATGCATCTTTTTTTTTAAATTTATTTATCATTCATGAATTTTACCTTATTTTTATAAAGGGTAAGAAATAAATTGCATAATTAAATTCCATCATTTCAAATTTTGAGAAGAGAGAAACAAATATTCTAGAAGTTTGAACATTCCTTAAAAATAATATCCTTTAATATTTTTAATTTTTGGTTATGGATGATATTATGTATGTTACCCATAACAAAGGGTGTGTTTAGACCCAGATTGAGGTTGGAAATCCAATCCGCAACCTTGTTGCCTTCACGATAGATATGAGTTATCCTGGATTCTCTAATTTTTTTGATGGTCTCTTTACCTTCCTTCACTAGACTTTGAATCCACAAATCTTAATTATTGTTGCAAGTGACCACATTGATGATGACAAGTGAATTATCTTCTATAATTAAGTTGTTGATGACATTTTCAAGGCAAAAATGAGATGTAGGATAAGACATTAAAATTCCAAAATGTTATTGGAGTTGATTCTCTTGTAGAGGGTTTTGAAAATCACCACTTCATCTTTGTGATCTCTAATGAGAGCCCTGGATCTTTATTCTCTAAGATTGTTCTTTGAGGCACCATCAAAATTTAGTTTGCGTTATCCCTAATTAGGGGGACCCATTTAGTATTGTCTCTTTTAGTATATTTAGTTTTATTATTGGTGGTCCCCAGGTTATCAAATTTAATCCTAAGTGTGCTCTGATTACAAATAATTTTGAGTTCATTTGGGTTGGATTCTTCATTTTTGATTTTTTTCAATATTTGACAATATTCAACATGCAACTCTCGATTTCCTTCCATACTTGAACTTGTGTTTGTGAATTTAGTTTTCTAAAAAAAAAATAGCATTTATTTCAATCCATACTTACAAATGATGAATCTTAGATCCATGTCCCATATGATTCTTAAAATATTAAATCTTCAGTTACACTTTCAGGATTGAATATGCATAGGGAGAGAATAATTAAGATTCCAGTTATAGTTGAAAAGGTATTGAGGAAATTATTCCAAAGTTTAGAAGCATAATTGTAATATAGGAGATGATCAGCATCTTCGATGTTGTTGAATAACATGACACATCTTGAGGGTCCCATAGAATTATTTTTTTTAGGTGTTTTCCCATAGGATTTTACATGTGTAACAAGCCAAATATAGGATTTGGATTTCAGCCAAGATTTTGAACTCTAGATTTTAGCCTAGGGATAATACTTAGAATAGGGGTGAGGGGTAACAATATTTAAGTTGTGGCCCTCTTTGATAGAGTAAATCATGTAACTTTTTGGTTCCATGTTAGAGAGTCATTTTCTCGGCTCTAGGGAATACAAAAGCCTTGAAGGAATTTATTTTTGAAGGAGTTTATTGAGTTTTTGATGGGCATCATTCTATGAGCCATCCTAATTTTAAAAAATTTTCCAAATTCTAATAGTGTGACCATAGGTGCTAATTTTAGTCCAATAATCTTTAACTTTGTGATCCCATTGGTTTTTGCTTTCCTTGTTGACTCCAATAAGGCTCATGTCTAATTATAGAGGTTGTTGACTAAGCTAGGTGTCCTCCTAGAAATTTGTGATGGCTCCATTTTGAGATTTTATAAAGAGAGTTTTAAAATAAGTTTCTTGGCTTTCTTGATACCATTCCATATTTTGGAGCACATAGGAAAGTATTTGGCAATGATTCTTTCTGAGTTTTCACTATCCAAATACTTTCCTTTTAGCATGTTATTCTAGTGTTCATAAGTGCCAATGTTGAGTCTCCATACTGATTTTGAAATAAGTTCCAAATTAAAATTTTCAATGTTTATTATGTTGTCTCTTCCCTGGTTATATGGTTTATAGATAGTAACCTAGGTGAGGAATGGGAATTTGAAATTCACTTTTTCACCTTGCCATAAAAAATTTCTAAGGAATTTATCAATTTTAGTAATAATACATGTGGGGGAAGTCCCTGGATAAACCCAGTAGATTGGGATAGCTTGGAGAACAACTTTAATGAAAGTGAGTCTTCCTACGAAGGAGATAATCCTACCCTTCCAACTACTTAGCTTGTGAAAAATATTATTAATGATGATATTCCACATTCCCTTTTTAATTGTACCTTTGAAAAGAGGAAAACTGAGATAGGAGTCTGGGAGGGTAGTTTTTTTCCATGCCGAAGATTATGTAAATGAAATTATGGAGTTTGGGAATAAATTAAAGAAGATTAACTTAGATTTAATTTTTTAATAAACTATCAAGAGGTTGTTTCATAGTTACTAAGAAAAAAATTGATTTCTATGACTTCTAGGTTATTGGGTGAGGTAAAGAGCATGGTATTATCCATAAAATGCAAGTGAGTGTTGGAATTTCCATTTTATGTGTCTTGAATACCTTTGATGTTGTTTCTAATTTTAAGAGACTTAATGTGTCTTCCAAGAGATTCAACTATGAGAATGAAGAGATAATGAAAAAGAGGGTCTCCATGTTGAATACCTTTTCAAGAAGAAAAATCCTTTAGTGATCCATTGATCAGAATGGAAAAATTGGGGAAGTGTAGCAACTTTTGAGCCACATTATCCATTCATTCCTAAATCTAAATATTTGTAGGATACCATCCATAAAAATTTAGTTAACTCTATCATGGGTTTTGTAGATGTTTAATTTGATGATCATTCCTTTTATTTTCTTGACATTTAGAGAGTAGGTGATTCATGGGCAATGAAAATTCAATAGGTGATTTTCATCCCTCACATAGTTGCCTTGTTCCTAAAAGATAAGTTTTGGAAGGACTAGTAGAAGCCTATTAGCAATAACTTTGGAGATGAATTTGTGGATGGTATTGTAGAGGGAATTAAGATGGAAGAATTTAAGGGATATTGAATCAAATTTCTTAAGAATGAGTTATTTTAAAGTGGTTTTTTAGGCTTTAAACATGGAATGAGAGTTATTATATTATTGAATAATTTCCTTGAGCTCATCCCCAAGAAGGTCCCAAAAATGATGAAATAAAAGAGCAGGGAAACCATCCATCCCTAGGGGGTAGTCTCCAACCATGTTGAATAAATCTTCTTTGACTTCAACCAAGAGATATCTGCCATGAGGTTTTCATTGCTAGAGCAAGTGGAGTTGTGAGATTTGATTGAAGAATATTTTTTGATCTTCTTAGTTGTCAAGGTGTTATTGCTTGAGAATGTATTTTTAATAGTTTTCCATATGCTCTTTGATCTCATAAGGATTTTCTAGAGTATTACCCTCATTTATTTTGAGCTTTATAATATGGTTATGCTACCTTATAATTTTTACAAGAGTGATGGTATAACTTGGTATTTATGTTTCCTTTAGAGAGTCATCCAACCATTGATTTTTGTTTCCAATAAATTTTATCTTTTTATAGATGTCCTCTAGCTTATGTGCAGATTTATCTTCTTCTTCAAAGAGGCAATTGGAATTGAGGCCTTGCATTTTGAGATTATGGATGATCCCGCTTTTAGCTTCAATATCTTTTGTTTTTCTTGGAATATTTATTAGAAGGAGTCAAAATTCCACGTTTTCAAGGTAGCTTTGAGGATTTTGAGATTTTGAAAGAATTAATACATATTAGTGCCATACTTATTGTTGGGAGTGTATTCCAATTTTGTGTTACCAGTTCCTCAAAATCCATGCACTCCATCCACATTTCTTCAAATCTAAAAATAAATCTAGTTGGTCAGATATATTTTTCTATGCACAAGGTAATTGTCTAGTGGTCCAATTCAATAGTGTTTAATACTTTTGTATAAATAATATTTTTTTTTCATCTAGTTCTTTATGGAAAGAAACCTATCAAACCTTTCGAGAATGAGGTCCTTACCTTTTCTACATTAATTCTAAGTGAACCAAGATTTACTGGGTTTGATGTTCCAAATTTCATATATGTTCACAAAGTTATAGAAGTTGGGGTTACTAGTGTTGCCAAAATTTTCCCCTTTTCTTCTCTAAGGAATCAATTATAGCATTGAAATCTCCTCTAATAATCCACATAGATTTCTAGTCTGAGTTGAGTTTGCAATTAATATGTTTCCAAGTGAGTTCTTTCTCACCAAAATTTAGGGAGCCATACATGTTAATCAAATTGAAGAAAAAGGGAGATTTGAGGCATAACACTTTGTAAATGAGGCTTCAATTTTCAGTCTGCTAGTTTATAAGACAAACTTTATGTACATTCCATAAGAACAAAAGTCCTCATACGATGCCTATAACATCATTACCATAAGTATCTCTTTTCAATCCCCTGGAGAGTCATTTGATGTATGTAGATAAATGCTTAAGTTTGGATTCTTGTATCATGGGGACATCGGGGTTGTTATAATTAATAATATGCTTTAATAGTGTTCTTTTTAAGGGGGTTTTGAGCTCTCCTATGTTCCAGTAAATGATATTCATTGGTAGGTTTGATTTATTTGGTGCTTACTAAGAAGGTATCCACTTGTTTCTCCTTTCCTGCCATGATGGATTCCATCACTTATTCCCATATTTTTGGGGTCTTATTTTGTGTATTGTTCTAACTTCCTTAGGATTCATGTTCGGAGTTTGTGAAATACTCAGACTCACATCTTCCATTTCCAAGTCCGGTTCTTCATATTCACTCAGCTAGCCTAGTTTTATTTCTGAATTTCATTTTCTATAATTTTTTTATCTTATTATACATGTCTTGGGGAAGAATATTCTTTTATTGTTCAATATTTTCTATGTTAGGGTTATGGGGTATATTTTACAAATCATTCTTGAAGTTGTATTCCATCGTGATGTCCTTAACTTTTATGGTGTTCTTAAATGCAGGGAACTATTTTTCTAGTATAAATTATATATCTTCTCATGTTGTGAGTTTCATATTGTAAACATTTTATATCTTAATGGGGATGTTTTTAATTGTACTTTTAGCCTTGTTCATGATGAGGTGCTTTCCTTTGGGTCTCCTGAATCCATCAGTGTCTGTGTCTGTAATTTCAGGGATCTTTTACTAAATGATATTTTTCTAGAGCATCAAATATTATCTAATACAATGACCATATTCATGATAGTTTCTACATCTAGAAGGGATGATTCCATAGTCCAAATCTTGTACCTATTACATTCTCCTAATTTTAAGGTGATATTCTTACGAAGATGTTGGGTTAGATTTAGTTATCCACATATTATAGCATAATCGGAAATGCTTTTCCATGATGTGATGTTGAAATATCCATAGGTTTTCTAATGGCATTATCTATGCTATTGAAAATATACTTAGACCAAAATTCTTTAGGTAAAGAATAAATTTGATCTAGACTGGCATTGTAATTAGGAGTTTTTTGTTAGATTGAAGGTCATATGCAAATGTTTCATTAAGAAGATTGCATTTTTTAAGAAATATTATCGTCCTCTAAATAATTTATCTCTATTAGATTCATTTGTCTAATGAAGTATTCTCTCGTATATGTTTTTAGCTCAAATTCACCATTCATTTTACAAACTCTTCATGTATAGGTATTCAACTCTTCTAAAGTGAACTGGGCACTTAAGAATTTTTAGATCAAAATTCTACTATGGAGTCCAACTATATTATTTTTCATCATAATAAAATTTTCATTTGAGGCTTGCATGCATGGTTTTCTTGTTGAGATTCATATTCCAAGATATTTTTATTCCTTGTTGCAACCATTAGAGCATTAATTTCTATTTTTAAAACTATGTTGCTTTCTTCTGCCACCATTTTACATGGTTGGTTTTTTTTTTTTTTTTGTTGTTGTTGTTGTTGTTGTTTTGTTTTGTGGAGGGGGGGCATGAATCCCCCCTCTAGATATTCATTGATGGCTCTATTTTTTGATCAAATTTATAAAGAGATTGAAGAAAAGAAAAGAGGATTTGGATAGTCAAAATGATGTTATCACCAAACCCTAATAGAGTTCATTTTCCATCCTATTACATAATGGCACCATATTTTATAATAAACTCAAATAAAACCATCATTATCGATAATGAAATTATATGTTAAAAATCTAAACTATAAATATACTAGCAGTTGCTCCATAGGTGCAAGTTACGCCAAAAGGAATATAATTTTGTGTTTTAGTAAAGCATAGTTTTGTAAAGTGAAAGTGTTGCACCCTTAAAATATAGTGCACCTATGGATATGTGTGGTTGACTTGTGGCTTAAATACCTTTCATATTATTTAATTTCATTTCACTATGTTCTTAGTATGATCGACCTATGGAATAACCATGTCTAAATAGAGTATATATTGGAGGTAATGGTTAGTCTTTTATTATCATATTGTGAATTATGCTCTTATTAAATTATTTTAAAGGTTGCCCCTTGAAGTCGCTTAGTCATAATTATCAAGTATTCTACTCTTTTGTTAATTATTATTGTGGATCTTATTATTCTACTCTTAATTTTGTGATATATTATTCCATTAATGTGAAACATCTAAGTAATTTCATTATAAGTGGCATCAAAGCATTGATTTGGGCAAGTTTCTTCAACATTATTTTCTAGATCTAGTATTGTAGTATTCGAGAGAGCTGAAGGATCAAAAAAATATAACTTGTGATTCTGGAAGAATTTATTTTTTTCACCTAAATAGTATTGTTCTAAGTTTTATTTTTGAAAAAAAAAATTGGAATTTTTTTTGCATCCTTATGAAAATTAGCAATCATTGGATTCATCTTGGTGAGATGATCACAATGGAATAATTTTTTGGTACATTTTTTTTGGACTCCAAACCCTCCATCCTAGAGTTTATACATGATTAGTTCTAACACTCGCAGATACGGGAAAGGTCAAGACACTCCAAAAAATCCTCACAAGAATGACATGGAGTTTATAAATTTAGACCCATCAATTTTGGAGGTGGTTTAGAAAATTTAGTCAAATATACAAAGCATGATGAGGAGGGATGATCTCAATGTAGTAAAATGGGAAATGGATTATATGAATAATCAGTTGTCAACTCTTAATCCTCAATTGACCACTATTATGGCTCAATTTACATTAAAAAATCCTCCACTACTCGAATAGGGTTCTCCTAATTTGAACAATCACAACTCTAAAACTGGTTCTAAGCACATACTACCAAAATTAGAAGTGCACAAGTTTGATTGTAAGGATCCACTCACTTAGATCAATCAAATAGAAATATTATTTGATCTACATCACAACCCATATGTTCAAAAGGTGATCATGACATCTTTATATCTGGTACTTGAGCATTTCATTTGGTTTAGGTGGTTCTATGCTCAAAATAAAAATAAGGGAGCTATTGTTACTTATTTGGTGTTTACTGATGAACTATAGATGCATTATTACAACAACATCTCAAAGAAATACTTCAGTCAATTAGAAAATTTATCACAAATACGTACTAATAAGGATTATATTCAATAACTTCATAATCTATCCTTACACATAGATGATAATAATTAGAACAACATGACTGACTTGTTCTTGGGGGAACTCAAGGATAACATCCAACTTAAGGTTTGCATGTTTAGTTCAGCATCTATTTATGAAGCCATACCATTCATGTGCTAGGTAAAGGAAAAAGCTTTGGTCAAAATAAGGGCTTTCACTCATGGGCATGAATATAATTTCATGACACTATCATTTCTGTAAACTACAATATTAACCCCTCAACAAATTGAAGAGAAGCATGCCAAAAGTTTATGTTTTGGTTATGATAGTAAGTGGATCAAAGGACACAAATGTACTAAAAATAAGTTGTTCTACATTGAATGAGCCAATGAAGATGAATAATATGATGAGGCCTCAAGTGAGGGTATGGAAAAACTAAAGGAGGAATCTGAAGATTCTCACCCTACTATCTCATGTCATGCCCTTTCAGGTATTAGTACCCCTCAAACTCTTAAGGTGGTGGTATTCCTCAACAAACAAAAGGTAATAGTGTTGATTGACTTAAAAAGTATAAATAGTTTCATCAATAGTAAGTTGGATACTCATTTGAACTATTTTATTTATCCAACTCTAGAATTTCAAGTCATGATTATATAAGGTGGCATAATCAATACTTCTATAAAATGTCATAGCATTAAGATTATCATGGGGGACTACCTATTTAATTCTTCTATGTTTTATATTCCCATGGGTGGGGCTAACATCATTTTGGGATTACAATGGCTCACGACTTTGGGTACAATAGAGATGAATTTTTCATGTGCTTTCATTATGAAGGTAGGACATTTGAACTATGAGGATTATGGGTAAAGTATCCTCAATTGGTTAGTTCACATCAAATGATAAATATTATTAAAAAATGGGATCAATGATTTGTAACACAAATGTTTTCCATAGAATTTCATCCCAAAAATGTGTCTATACCTCACAATTTACAAATGATTCTTGATGACCACCCAACATTTTTTGACACAATGTCAAAAGGATTACCACCAAGTAGAGAACATGATCATGTCATAAGACTGATTCCATGTAGTATACCACCAAAAATTATACTATACAGGTATCCATACGCCTATAAAAATAAAATTTAAAATAGGGTACAAAACATGTTGTAGGTAGGTATTATCCAACACAACTAAAGTGAATAGTTATCCCAAGTGGTCATGGTGCAAAAGAAGGATGACACTTGGAGGATGTACCTTGACTACAAAGAACTCAATCAATACACCATCAAAGATAAGTTCCCTATTCCATTACACCATCAAAGATTAGTTCCCTATTCCAATACACCATCAAAGATAAGTTCCCTATTTTTTTAATTAATAAATCATGGCATTAAATTGGTAATCTAAGCAATATATCAATGATGATACATGTAAATCCAAGCATACATAGTGTCATGTCTAGATATATGTTAATAATTTGGCACACAATGAATAATGATCATATATTGAATACTTGAAACTCACACACACACACACACACACACACACACACACACAAGGAAGGAAGATGCATGTTATCGATCGTGGCATTAAGAAACTTGAAAGATGCATGATATCCATCATGGCATCAAAAAACTAAGAAAAACATAGCACACAAGAGTCCCTCCATACCAGCATTCCAGCAGAGCTCACTGCTACCCAGGCACACTCCAAGAACATTAAGTTTTGACAATTTTTTTTTTAATTTTGTACTTCTCAATATTTTCAATCAAATAAATTAGTGCCACATCTTGATAAGTATATGAACCGTATCATGAGCTTAACATTCTGGCTTCAATCCCATGTGCAGAAATGGGGATAAAGAGTTGTCTAAGTGGTAGGAGATGTGCACCCTACCTTTAGAAAATTTAATCATGTGCACGGAACTTAAGCTATGTTTTTGGTGAGCGCAGTCGTGTATCGTTCCAAATAGCCCCAGCTATTGCCTAGGCTTGGCCAAGGTTCTGATATTTTCTTATCATTTTTATGATTCTTATTCACTTTTAAAATATATTTATTTATAATTTTTAATTTAAAATATATTTTCCATACTTGAGAACAAATAAAATTTAAGAATATTTAATAAAAACTATGAGCGTAGAATGTACGTCAAGAAGAGGAAATAGCCCACTGACATCAAACTAAACGAGCTCTCAACATGCTTGAAAAGAATCCATGTACGAAGGTCTTCTATTGTAACATGCCTTCGTCGTGTGTGTGTATATATATATAAATTTATTGTTATCTAGGTGGTACTTTTATACATATGCGTAGTTACTCTTAAGCCATTTCCATTTAAATATTTATTTCATTTGAAAATGTTCGCATCTCTCGTATCCACAGACCAGAGGTTAAATTTAACAACCATCCCTACCTATAAAAAAAATTATGTGACAGTTTTTAAGTAAATGTCACCTAGCATATGACGTTCATTTCTCATTTTTGATTTTTATATTTTTCATATAAATACTAAAATATAATTTTATATAATAAAATAATATAATAATAGAGATATTGATATAAATGAAATCATATTTTATTTTATTTTAAGACATTTTAAATTATATAGTACTTATACAAACTAAATAATAAAAAATAATTGGATATAAAAAATTAGATGTTATTATATATAATTAATTCTTATTTCTTATTTTGGAGCTCTTATTAATTTTTATTTTATTCTGTAGTGACTATGTCAGGGCAAAAGAAACTCCTATTTGCTAATTTTTTTGACAAATTAAAGGATATCTAAGAAACCATCCTTGTCCTTCCATCACACTTGCCACCTGAATTGGTGTTCACCTAGAAAATTTATGGTGTGGTCAATGTAAAATTCAAATATATATTTATATCAGGGGATTCTTAATTGGTAAACCACTGTCACTTTTTTATTTTAACACCAATTGTCACTTTATCTTGTTCAATAATGCGGGCATGACTCATTATTATTTGACATTAATATTTTGATATTTATTAATATTTCTTTGACATACCCCTTAAATATCTATGTATCTTTGATGGGGAAGTGGCACAATATGATGTATTAGTTTACTAATAATGTGATTAGATGAAATAGAGGCAAACCACTCTAAATGAAGATGCTTCCAGTGTAAAATATATTATTAATATGAAATAGTAACCATAATAGGTTAATAGAAAAAGTACATTTGAAATAAGCATATATAAGAAAGAACCGTGATAAAACATAAAACACAATAAATAAGTTGTTAAAATCTTCCACTGTCAACATCTGAGTGTCTATTAGAATAGTGAGTTTGTTTGCCTCTCTAAAATTAAAGACAAAGAAATGAGTGATGGAACAAAGGAAGTGGCCTTCCTATTAACACAATGATAGATTGTTACCACCATAAAATGAAAAAAACCAAACGAGGAGGTTGTCTATTTAGTTTAACTCTTGGATATAATTTTTTTCAAAAGAATTTATATTGTTCACTTATCACATCCTATGATGGGAAACGACAATTTAAAGACTTAAAAATATTTTGTTTAGTTTCTAATGTCATAGAATTAGATTTTATATATATTAAATGAATTAGCTTACAATGGCATTCTATCAAATCATGGGGCATAAAAATTAAATAGCAATTAATCTTCATTATAGTATACAGAGATATAAAGAATTATCAACTCCTCTTAAAACCGTTGTGTATAGTTTTTTTAAGAATGTGTGTAACACTGAAATTTGACAGGCACGTTGCAAAAAAGAGAGTAAAAAATAAATGATTGTGTAGAGAGAAAAGGTTCATAGCCTATGCAACGATTGAAAACATATCCTCATCTGCTTTGTTCCTTTCGATTTCTAGCCTAGTCAAGCAAAAGTGTAAGGGAATAACATGGTTAAATTTCCACTACAACCACTGAAATTGAGAGTTAATACCATAAAAAAAGGAAGTTAAAAGAACCAAATAGTGATCCATTAATCATAAGTGTACACAAGGCCTTGCATTTCCATTGCCTTATAAAAAAACAATGTAAAAGCTAAATAGAGAAATGCAATTCCAAACATGAAAATGAATAAGAGTACCTTCAAATTGCAATAATAAAAAATTGCAAACGTGCCTCCAACTTTTCATCTCAAATAGAAACGCTTAAAAATTACACATTCAAAAATATGTCGTGAAAATCTACCAAATGAAGGATGATGAAAGAGACACTTTGCTTACAAATAGGAGAATGAACAAAAAATTATGTCATTCAATTTTAGCGAGAACAAGTAACTAGATTGGCACCCATGCTGCCATGTTTATGAGGCTTGATAGTCCACTTATTAATAATGTTCAATAAATATAGTGTCAACAAATTCACTGGTCCCTGGAAATCGATTTTGCTATAGTAATAAATGCACATTGGGAGAAGGGCATTATTGTAAAGACATGACAAACATAGTGGAAAATGTCATGAATGAGATAAATCGAGTCACATAATAAATGTTTTTACTTCAATTATGTAGCATGTTAGTACCTATAATATTTTTATGTTTAATATTTTGTGACGGATGAGTTTTTATTATGAACGTCATATTGACGGTTTGTATATTTTTTTTCCCATCTTTTAATACGATTGAAAATATATATTGACTGTATTTTACGACTAAAAATTAAAGAAACGTCTAAACGGCCGTCAAATTTAACCCCTTACGGGCGGGCGCAGACAAACTTTTGCTGATGAGAATTTCGTGGAAGGAAGTGATGGTTTTGAATTTGCACGGTTTCAGCCATCAGTATTTGTGTTGACTGTCGTGCAAATACCGCTCTTTTAACCGTCACCGTCACTGTCATAGACTGCGCACATTTCTTAGCCCAGAGCTTTGCAAAAAACCAACTTACAGGGCATAAATCCATTTGATAATAGAAAGAGAAGTACAAAAATTATTTTGACGAGTGTGCAAACATTTGAGGGCCTGAAAGTCCTGACTGAGCACATCCTGCTGGAAAGCGCGCTCGCTGCTCCCCTGAGCGTGTTCGTACGAGCTTTCCGTTCCGCAGATTTTGAATAAAAAAATGAATGTCACATCTTAAATACCGACAGGGTAAGACCAAAGATTTGTAGAGTCCATGTGCGCGCTCAAGGAAAAAGGGCAAAGCGCGTACGTAGCAATAAAAGTGCCTTCAACTTTCAAGCGTTGAAGCCCATCATGTCACCGTCACCGTCACCGTCACCGTCACCTAAACATCATATCATGGCTTTGAAGTAACAAGACTTGACTTTATTAGCCAGCCTTACGGTAAATTTGATAACCGTAATGACCCGTAATGTATTTTTTTTTTCCGTTAAATTCCAGTCTACCTTGTTCTTGGTAAACAAGGTGAAATTTTATCTCGAAAATTGTGAAAGATTATATATATATATATGTTTATAATATTTATTTTTACTGTGAATTATATTAGTATCTAATAAGTAACGTTCAATAAATATTTGTCAAATTTTTAATCATATATAGTGTCGACTATTAAATTTAGTCTTTGGTTTGTGGAAAGGTTTTAGCAACAAATTTTAAGTTTTATTTGGATACATTTGAAGGCAAGAAAAATCCCTTCCCATTTCTGAAAAAAAAGATAAAAAAAATTATGGGGAGACGTCGTGGGATATGTTATAATTAAATATGCCTTTTTTAAGAAGTCCACCTTTGTTTTTAAGTTCTTTAATGGGAAATTATTTAGATGCCTTGGGAATGAAGCAACTAAATTAATGTTATAGGGGGTTCATGATAGTTACTCTAAGCAACATTTTAAGGGGAAAGCCTTTTCATATAAATTGCTTAAAATGAGTTATTTTGGAATACAATGAAGTGTAATTGTATTGAATATGTGATAAATTTTAAAGATATACTAATCTTATATATATTCCATCTTAAGAGTTGTAATCTATCATTTTATTTTGGTTTTTTTCTATATGAGTAATTTTTAATTGAAGAGGAAATTTACATATCTTTTAGAGTAATTTTTACATCCATTGGTATCATTATAGGAATAATACTGGTGAAGATGTTAGTAAAAGTGCATTGTCACACCATCTAGCAAGGTACAAATCCATATGGGTATTTGACTTAATGGGTAAGGTTAGCTTTCCAGTGTTAGAAGGTCACAAATTTATTATCACGAAAACTGAATATTTTACCAAGTAGATTGAAGCTATGCCATTAGAAAATACTATGCGATAGGATATTTGCAAGTTTCTAATGATACATATTATATCCCAATGTATTATATTGTCCTTTATTACCACTAAGAATGGTTCATCTTTCAAGAATAATACAATCAAGAAATTGTGTGATAAGTACGATATTAATAATACATTATCAACACCCTATTATCCACAAGGGAATGGTCAAGATGAAGCATCTAATAAAATTATTATTAATATTCTATCAAAGATAATCAACAAAATAAGGTGATGATTGACATAATTAGATAAATTACATTTTATGAGCTTACACAACAAGTGTTAGAACACCCATATGGCCCACCTATTTATTACTTTATGGAGTTGATACAATATTTCCCTGGGAGCTTGAGATTGCCTCGCCTAAGCTTTCACTTAAATGGATTATTGATAATGACAACTATATGGAAAAGACATTAAATCCATTGAAAATATTAAATGAGGTATATATTCATGTTATTGAGCACGTTAGAATTTATCAAAATTGCTTTCAAAGCATTGATACTAAAAAGATGAAATCAAGAAAATTCAAAGTGAGGATAAATTATAGAAAGAAAATTAATCTAATAACAATGCAACAAAAAATTGAAAAGGCAAGTTCAAGACTAATTAGCTTGGTCCATTTGTTATCAAAAAGAAATTTAGCCCCAACCATATCATTTTCCTATAGTAGAAGGCAAACCTTTAAGGAATCATATTAATATTGTGTATTTAAAGAGCTTTTATATTTGAGATTTACTACTTGTTTTTTGCTTTGTCTTTTTCCTTCCAGGTTTTTTTTTATGATCGATTGGTCATGTATTTGTTTTATTTTTCTTCCATTGTTTGTTCAGATTATATTTTTCCATTTGGCACTAGTCGTTGTCTTTTCTTTTGATCTGTTTTTTGTCATTATTTCCTTCATTTTCTCTTGAGAGTTTATTTTTTAATTTTTCTTTAGGTATCACTTTTTCATTTTAAGCTCTTATGCTTCATATTCTCTTATTTACTTTGGTTTTTCTCTAGTATTTTTTCAGCACGTCTTAAAGTCAGTTATTTTCCATGATTGATATCATCGGGAAGTTTGTGTTTTTTCCTACATTTGCATGACCTATATCATGCATTTGTTATGGTCAAGAACCCTTGCTTATGCCTTTCATTTCTATATCTATGTCATTGGTACTCCATTGTCTATATATTTCACACATGGGGCATCTTATTTATGCACTTTACAATCATTACCTTTGCCTACATGAGGCTTGCTACTTTAGTGCTTCATTGATCATGCTTTGCCCATAAGGGGCATATTAATCCTATGCTTATAAATTTATCACATGTGATCCATTTGGGGCATATTACTTGATTGTCTTATTGATTGTAGGTTTTTCATGAGGATCATATTTTTTTTGGATAAGCGACTGAGGGTTAAATGGGTCCCTCGACCATATATAGATAACCACAAAATAGATAGATAAAGGCATACCATCGACCATAAGGTTAATAACCCAAGGCAAGCATGGTTACTATGATGAAAAGTGACAAACTATTACAACAAAAAAAACTAACAAGGGGTGACACCACATGCCAAAGATCCTTACAAAGAAAGATAAAAGGGAAAAAAATCAAATATTAAACATGTGACATACTAAAATTGGCACGAGAGTTGATCATCTATAACAAGATGGGGAGTAATAATCGACATCCATGTAATCACCACCTGGTAAACTAGTCAAGCCACCACAAACATTGCCCACCCTCGATACACCTACAATCTTAGAATCCAGGCCTAAACCTGCAACCAAGACCTGCTATGAAGCTAAAGACTCACTGCCACCCAACTGCTTCCTGCTATGACCAAAATCACCTCCCAAACTCATGTTATGGTTAACCGAATCTATATGTTCCTAAATAAGTCCAAAAGTATCCTAGAAACATGACCCAGGATGGGCCTTCACCCAATCGAGAGAGAACATAGTTGCTTTGCCAGCCACATAAAATAAGAATTTAAACTCTAAAATTTTAACCAAAGAATGTCTTGAATGCATAAGAGCCTCCAAATATGGAATAGTATTTTTCATTGATTTTAGGGGAGGAGTCGAGAGGAAATGCCTGACTTGAGATGAAGCATCCCCAAGCCTCAAAACCCTATTCTATAAAGTTGAAGAGTTTAAAAAACCTTCCTTCCATTTCCTTGAACACTGATAAAGGAATCGAGTCCACTTCATCCCTTATATAAAATGGAAGAGAAATAGGATTTACCATATTAAAAGCAACAATAACCTCAGCCACACCCACTCTATAAACAAGTTTCACAAAACAATCCACCAGATCGATGACCTATTGCTTGTCCTTGAGAAGTAAAAGTAGATTGGATGCAAATATTGAGACCAAATAAGAGTTAATCTTGACCTTAATATGATATTTGATGAAATCCTCAACTAGAATTGTCAAAATTGACTATAGGATTCCCTGCATAGATACCCAAAATACCCATGTCACTCTGGACTTTATCACCTCCCCAAGGAAGGCCATATCTTGCTTTTCCCTATGATGTAGAGTAATGTTTTGGAAGCAACCTTCATCCATGGCAGGTCCATGTTGATAAGGAGCAGAGGGAAGTAACGAGCCACATAAAAATTATCCAAACAACAAGTCATGGCAAAAATAAAAGCCAAGGATGCTTTAAACATGTCACACCCTTCACACACATCCACCATTACTCAAAGGATATGGAAACAAAACCAACTACCTCCAAAAAAAAAAATTGGGACATCACAAAAACATAGGGATAAACAATGATAAACATAAAATTATTTTAATGACAAAAAATAACAAGAGCGCACTATCCAAAGTTAATCAAAAGTGATAACAAAGAATCAGGCCATGCACTTACCAAATTATCCATCACAAGATCAAGAAATTATAAGATACCTTGGTTAGCAATTTAATAGTTGAGTGGCTTCCCTGAGTTAATGTTGAGCTTTTCACGAAGAGAAAGTCTCCAAATAGGGTCAAATCTACTCCAATAAATTTTTGATCCACTAGGCCTTAGTATCATTCTTATAAAGATCCTAAATCATAACCATAAAATCCCCCTAAATGATCATCTTGTCAAATCCACATTATAAATCCAACTCAATACCCAAAACCAATACTTGGGCCTCAACCTCGTTATTGGTACCATCAACCAAATTGATGAAAACTAATCTAATTAGGTACTACAATAATCCTTGTTGGGTTATTTTAGTTAATTCCTACTCCAACGCTAAAGTTTATCCTAATAGACTAGTGCATTGGCTCTATCATGTGAGAGTTTGGTCTTGTGCACTCACCTAAAGCATGCAGTGAAAGATTGGTTCTTGAAGGTTTTGTAGCACAATAATATATGTTTGTTCCTATCTCTTTATGCAGTTCTAAACAAGGATTATTTAATATCAAAAATATACTACTATGATCATTCTAGTTCTAATTGCAACTATTACTATTACTACACGAATTAGCATCATATCTAACATTAGTGACTTGGAAAAGAAAAGATACCAATAACAAGACTAAGAAATAAATCATGTCCAAGTCTAGCACTTAGTATATTCCATTATTTAAGACACAAATTAACAAAATATGATATCTTCACATTAGATGCTTAATGAATCAAAAGGGCAAAGCTTCATCATATATTCTCCAAAAGATCGTCCTCACAAAAGATTTTAAACAAGGGTATTTATAATTATTTTTCCCTGACCAAGTGTTACAATCATTAATGGTTTGAGTGATTAGCACACAAATTCTCAACAAATTGAGAGTCATGGCACTTACAATAAGTTCTTCTTGAGGACCTAGGTCCCTATGCCCCTAAATCCTCGCCCTATGCTATATACTAGTGGCCATGTGTTCTATTCCTTACAAGTTGGTACAAAACCTCTAATCAATAAGATCGAAGTGTCCCATATGAATCACTCTTCTAACTGCTCTCACTTCCCACATGTTCCCCTAGTCTTTCACTTTCATTTTGAGTCCAATGTTATCGAGTTTTCTATGACTTGTTTTTCTTTGACTGGGTTTTCTCGCACTAGTCCCTCCTGCACCGTTATCCTTTCACACCATTGTCCTCTTATGCCCAATAGGTTCCACACCATAGTGCTTTTGTGCTTGGTAGTTACACACCATGTTCTTCCCATGCCATGGTTATTCCATGCCATGCTGGTTCTACACCAAAATAGGACAATATTTAGTCAAAATTCTTGGGCCAACATCACCCCACACTACGCCCTTAGTCTATCGTAGATTAAGCTATGCTAGTGTCTTCCAAAAATTTAAGCCCCTTCTACTTGAGTTCCTTTTTTAGACCATCCCAATGGGACAATGTGTTGAGGACCTTCAAATTTATTCCTTGAATGGCCTCTATCGATGCTTTCAACTCCTTGGGTTGGGTCGTAGTCTCATTGGTCTTTTTCACTTATTCATCCAAGGTTGTGCTAGCATCCTTCTAGATGTCTTCTAGTGTGGAAACCTCCTTACCAAACTATCCTTGAAGGGATACAAAACTTGAATTTATTTTTTTATGATGGTTATTAATAGCATCCTCCTTCACTTTTATGTCTCTAAATGCTTTCATGTGCTTGACGTGGTCTTTTATTAGGAGTGTAGCATTAGCTGACTACTGCCTTAAGACCTATTCAGCTTGGATTTGAGCCTCTAAGACTTTATTAGGGCATGCTAGGTGTGTAAAAATGCCATCCAAAATGGGGATAACTTCCCCAACTCTATCTAAGGGATGCTTGTAGATGTCAACAACCATGGTGAAGTATTCAACAATTTCTATTCCCTCATCTCTTGGCATGGTTTGTTCCTTGTATTTCTTGATCAGTAGTTCAACCAAGGTCTCTAACATTATAATGACATCATCATCCAGAGGTACACCATCTACAAGGGCTGGATCTTCCTTTAAAATTCTTTTACAAAGGGTTAAAACCCTTACTTTTGCCTTTGTGGCATCTTGGAGCTTTTGTTTCATTGAGGCCACTTCCTTAGTGAGTGCTTACTTCTCTATAATCACTTTATTATACATGTTTACAACTTAGGCATGTTTTCTCTCTACTATGCATGCATTAGAGTTTGACAAAATGATCTGGCATGTTATTTCCATGCCAAGTTTCAACAATCCAGTGCTTGTTATTAGTGGGGAGAGCTTTTATGGATTAACCCTCATTAATTCTGATATCACTAGAGCATCTTGGCCTAAAGAGATGTTATACAATGGGAGCTCAAAATCATGCTCCTCATTGTACATCTCAATCAGGAAGGATACTTGCTTCCTAGTTTCAGGCATCATTTCCTTAGGATGAAAGTGCAACCAAAGATAGAGTTTTTTGTCCTCTACGTCAAACTAGAAATGTTCACATGTAGTGGTCACCGTTCTTTCATCTTCTTGCTTTGTGGACTTGATTGGTGCCTTTCCCCTATTGGGGTATCATTCAAAATCAGTATCCTCATGAAAACTAGTGGCCATCTCACTATCTTCTTCCCCATCATCATTATACCCTATTGTAGCATCAAGCAGGGAATCACCAGATATGACCTTCTCTTGTATTAGGGAGGAAGTTCTCTCGAAATCTAGCCTTGAGCTATGGATCTTCACCTAAGGAGACTCCTATTGGGGTGCTTATCTTGGAGGCTATTATGGGGTAGCTTATGTGATAGTGGTAATAGGAGAGGATGGTGGTGGGGGTGGAGAAGGTGGAGGTAGAGGTGGAGAAGGTGGGGGAGAAAAGGGAAGAGTAGGCTAAGGGGATGATGGGTCAGGAATAGATGAGTGTGGAGGTGTAGAGTGAGAAGGGGATATAAAATTATGGGGAGAGGATGGAGATGGATGAGGTGGTGAAGGTTAAGGATGAGGTGGAAGTGGAGGTAGCATGATGGGATGGGAAGAAATGGGTCTGGAGGGTTTTACCTCTACCATATTTTGCCTCTTTTAGGGGGCTTGGTGCCTACTTAAACTTACACCCACATCCGATCGCTTATTCTTCTTTAGTTGCGATGCTTGGGGGAATTTGTCCTTGGGGTCTCCATCCTATGCATTCTATTAGGGGTGAAGCATGTAGAATGGCCTATGAGATTGCTCCTTGATCAAGGTCTACTTGACCTTTATGTCATTTAAGTCTATCTCTAACCTCTCCACATAGGCCTTCTTACCTGGATATACATAAAGTTTTCAAAGGGTGTGAAGCTTCGCATCAATCCTTTTACCTACAAAATAATAGGTTTACATCATATATCTAATTGATATAATCTATGAGGTACCATGCAAAGAAGGCATAAGGTAATTTGAGCCATGTAAAAATCTCTCTTGATGGATTCATGTAGATCCTCACGAGGGAGAAATGTTACTTTACAGTGAATTGTGCTTGATCTATAACTAGGTGGCAAGTCCTTCGAAATGTGCCACTCATTTTATAATGCCGCCTTCATCCCATCAAACCAATACCTCATCTTTATCTTGTATGAGGGGGTGCTATGTTGGGGGCAAGTAAGTGCCTTGTATCACTTGATATGAGACTTGTGAGTGGGAGGGTACACCCACTTCAATGCACCTAAACTGTAGTCTAGCACTCTGATCTCATTAAAAACCATCAATAGGAGGATTACTCCCTAAGGAAACCTATACTTGGGCATCTGATGGGCCCTCTTCAAAATTTTAATTATTTTGTGGACAAAGTATAGGGCCCAGTTGTATTTTAGTCCCTATGAGACTTGGTGAGCAATATAAAGGTATGGCATATCCACCTCCTTGCAATAAATGGTTCCTTTGATCTTGGTGGAAATGATCTGCACTATGACTCAAAGAGTGAGATATATAGTTTTTGATGTGCATTACATGCCCCTATTTTTGATACATTAGCACCATGGTGGTCTTTTGTATCTCTGCCATGTTGGCCAAGTCATTGATCACACTCAACCCCAAGAATTGTAGTTTTGTGACTTTGCTAATTGTCTCAAGGGTGATCTTCATTCTACACCAAGTGAAGTAGATATAGTCCTCATAGATGAATGAGAGGATGAACTGCATTGACTCCATAGGTTTACCAAAATATGGCAATTGAAATAGTTGGAAGAGCCCTGTGGCATCCAGATGGTTTTTGATGTTTAAGTTATAGACCACTTAATTTATTGTGTTGGTGGTCTTGACCTGCTAGTCATTCTAGAGCTCGACTTCATTTCCTAGTTAGCGGTGGTTGTAATCAAAGATGATTGCTATTGAAAATTTGGAGACCCAGTTCTTCATGTGAAAAATTGAATATGGGTATTGCATCTCTTCTATTAATAGAGATGGAGGTAGATATGCTGGGGCCTTTTATGCCAGTGATGTTTTCACCTACTTTCCTTTCTTCACCATCTTTTTCCCTTATGCTTCCATGCATTCTCCCTCTTATCCTTCTGTGCTATGTACTTGTTTTTCTAGGCACTACTCTTGTTCATCTAGAGTCTCTTCTCTAATGAGAAACCAGTCTCCTTTGTTCACCTCTTCTTCTTCTAGTATAGTTGGTAATTTTTTAAGTCTCATGTCCTTTTTCTTAGGATGCCTTACCCTTCGAGGAGCCCAAAGGTCAACATGCGGCTGTCTCATGTTCCCAAATGAATACATGGCTACAAATTGATTACTTTAGATTTTTAAGATTAACACTTTGTTAATGGTAGCCTTGCAACCTGTAACTTCAAAGATTATCAATTTTTTCAACCAATCTGCACTTAGAATATCTCTCTTAGATTGGGTAACAACCTACATGTCTCACCAAGGATAGAAAAACTCTACTTTGCTCAATATTTGGTTAGTTTGGCTCTAGTGTGGTTGCTTGTTCTTTGTCTCTTGGTAATTCAAGAATCAATGCAATGTAAAGCATTATATGAATCTAACTTACCTATTTATAAGTTCCACAGGGGGAGGGGGTTAATCCTCATCAATTCTTTCCTTTTCCCTATCACTTTGTAGTATAAATGGGTATATTTTAATGGTCATCATATTTCAAATCTTGCCTTATGAAATTAAGGCCTTGATGGTTTTGTCTCATCATGCCTTTAACACACTTCTTTCCATAACTAACCTTGTCACATTAATGGCATGCCCTTTCTTGTGCCTTTTCTGTTAGGATCCTACTCCTTAAGAGCACAATTGATTACCTTTGTATAAGCAACTAAACGCGGAATTAAACCAGAAGTAATAAGTAACTAGAATTCAGAATCAACACAGAATATGAGAGACAATACAATATTGTATTAACACTCTTCCAGAAGGAAATACAATGAAGAAATATCACTTTCTTCCCACACCTCTTGGGCGTACAATAATTCTCCCTCAAGAGTTCTCTCTCTCTCAATTACAAACCAACTCAAACACAGAGTTGTTCCCTCCACCAGTCATTTGTGACAATCAACTCAACCAGTTGTTTTGCCTACAATACTAGTCCACCAAGTACTCCAAGAAGATCTCCTTGATCTCACACACCTGCAGATCTAACTGATCTTACTTACCATGTAGATCTCCCTGATCTTGCACAACTTGTAGATCAACTGATCTTACACACCTTGAGACAACCAACCCAATTGTTGTTCTTGCCTTCAATTTGAGGATCTAATCCTTGTCCTTGATTACAATACAACCCCATGGGTCTATTAAATAGATCCCAAAACAAACAATAATTAGAAATGCAGACTCAAGACTAAAATTATTCTTTACATGCAAACTAACTATCCATCTAAAATTAGACCAGTTCTAGAGACGCATGCAAACGCACACACACACAGGTTGCCGACATCGATTCCTGTCTGACTGATGTCAGCCGACCCCTAACAGATGCTAGTTACTGTGTACACTGAATATGACTGATGTTGATTGGCCTGATCGATGTCGATTACTCTGACACTCAACAACCTCCACCATTTGCATAACAGTGAAGCTTTTAGCTCCACAACCTAACATTTTCTTAGGAGTGGGTGATAGTTGTATCCTGTCCTTTCGATGTGGTGGAAGACATCTATCCCATTTTAAATTTCTAACATATGGTGGGAACCTTACCCCTTAGTGCCTTAAATGACTCCCATGCCATTAATAAATTTCACACCTTTATGACTTACATGATCATATATCTCACGTGCCTAGCTTTTTATTTTTAACCTTTCATGTGACTTCTTACCCCTCACTAAAATGGTTCGTGGTCCTCCATGAAAAAAACATAAAAACAAAATTGCAATAAAGAAAAAGGGTGTGTGAAACAAAGGCAATGCTTTTATTGAAAGCAATAAATCCTAATCTAATGGCATAAGTCTTATTGATTACAAAATATTCAGTTATTATGATGTGAAATATGACAAAAATTGACTTCCATTATAGTGCCCTGGGATGAACTGACCATCCATTCTTTGTAACCGATAGGCCCTGGTTGGTTGAATGCTATGTATTATAAATGGATCATCCCAATGGATGTAGAGCTTTTCAGGGTGGTGTGAGAACTTAGAGTCATATAATAAGAACTTCATTCTTAGAGAAAATACTTTATTCCTGATATGGAGATCATACCATGCCTTCTTCTTGCATTTCTCTACATCCTGGCTCCAATGAATGAGGAATTAGGTCTCATCTAATTGCATTAAACTATCCAAGCACACTTTCAAATATGCCTCATCATCTAGTTATCCTATGCATGTGATACAGAGGGATGGCATCGAGAACTCTACTGGCATCATTGTTTCCTTACCATACACCAAGTTGAATGTTATGCTTTTTGTTAGGCACTTGTATGTAGTTCGATAGGACCAAAGTATTGTAGACACTCTATCATCCTAGTTAGTATGGCCAACATTACAATTTTTTGTTAAAGTGGTAACTATGATCTTATTGAAATCTTTAGTAGTTTCATTAGCCTATGGGTGGTAAGGTGTTATCTTGTGGTGTGTGATCATGAACTTGACCAACAAGATGTGATTCATTTCATTCAAAAAGTGTGTACCATGATTGATATTGAAACTAAGGGGGAACCCAAACTAAGTTATTATATTCTCCCAAATAAACCATATAGTAATAACAATAGTACAATTCTTTGTCAGTGCTACTTCAGCCTAGTGTGTAAGGTAGTCAGTTACTGCAATGATGTATTGAGAATCTATTCATCACCCTACTGGAGTGATGGGCCCTATGAAATTAATAGTCCACTTTTCAAAAGGTTCTTGAGAAAGGATGGGTCGTAAAGGCATAACATCTCACTTGTTAAGTTTACCTATGCTCTGGCAGATGTCACATTGCCTAATATGTGCCTTAGCATCTTGGAATAGAGTTGGCCACCAAATCCTAACTAGTAGAACCTTATACATAGTAGCCTCTCCAAGATAATGTCCACCTACAATACCTTCATTAATTTCACAAAGTACCTCAGGGTGCTCATGTTGCATTACATAATGATGAATCACCTCATCAAAATCCATTTTGTAAATGTCACCTACTATGAGCTGAAAGGGTGTGACATGGACCATAAGTTACTTTTTCTCTAGTGAGAGACTCAGGTGCAGAGCTAGTGTTTAAAAATATTGCAATATCTTCTAGTTCTTCAAGTACCTATGCAACTCAGAATAATTGTACATCAGGAAGATCATCCTCTATGGTGTGTGGGGGTTATCCATTCTCATCTTGGATAGATGGTCAGGTCCATAGTTAGCTTTCCTAGGGTTCACCATTACAGAAAATTGGAATTATTGGAATAACATAATCTAGAGGCAAATCCTTCCATGTAACACTGGTTTGTTAATTAAGTACTTTAAATCCTCATGATCTATATATAAAATAAATGGAGTGGTTAAAAGGTACTATCATAACTTTTTCAAGGTATAAACCATTGACAAGGCTTCGCATTCTGTGGTGGTATAGTTTCATTCAATTGGTGTGAAATTTCTACTCATAAAGTAAATGGGGTGATCCATGTGATTATCATATGGTTGTGTAAGAATTGCACCAATAACCATGCCAGATACATTGATATGGACATGAAATGGATTTGTCCAATTGGCAAACTATAGAATAAGAGTAGTGACAAACTTTTCTTTGAGTGCTTCAAAAGCTTCCCTATAAGAACTAGTCTATATGAGTTGCTCATTGTGCTTTAAAATTTCTTCTAGGGACACAATAATCTTGGCATAACCACAAATTAATTTTATATAATAAATCACATTGAGTCTTGGGTGTTGGCAAGTGAAGAATCATAGATACCTTCACTAGGTCCACCAAGAGTTCTTCCTTACAAATAATATGTCCCAAGAACACACCAAAAGGGGTCATGAATAGGCATTTCTTCAAGTTTAAGGATATTTGCAATACCTTGTAGAGCTCAAGCATGAGTTTGAGATTATCACAATGGTCCTTGACCAAACCATCTACCATCTAATATTCTAAATAGACTTGGAGGAATTTATGAATGAAGTCCTTAAAGGCCTCAACTGCTATGCACGAGAACACTGCTGTAGCATTTTTAAATTTGAAGGGCATAAACATATATACAAATGACCCCAATTCAGTGGTGAATGTTATCTTAGGTTAGTTTTACTCAGCTATCTATACTTGATGATACCCTAATAATCCATCTATAAAGGAGCATACTTCACAACCAACAACACCTTCAAGGATTTCCTCCATGAATGGCATTGGAAAGGGATCTGTCACATAAGATGCATTGAGCACTTGATAGTCCACACAGATATGGATACACCCATAATTTTTGATACTGATCACTATGAGACTGACCTAATTAGATTCAGTAATAGGAGTGATTACTCTAGTTCAAAGTATACTATTAATCTTTTCTTTGATGCACGCCTGGAGATTAAGATTCATTCTATATGGTCATTTTTTCACTGGTCGAGCATCGTCAACTACATTGATGTGAATTTTACATAAAAATGGGTAGACTCCCTTAATTTTTATATAATTTATTAAGAAAACATCTTTAAATTCTCTTAGTAACTCAAAAAATTGTGAAATCTTTGTATCAGTCCAATAGTTTCCTACTGTACCCATCTTCGATTCTTGCACCGTACCAATGTTACATTGAATAGTCTGAATAGGTCCATGATAGAGGTTATCTATTTGAAGACTTGTGTTTTAAATATTTCATGTACCAATGCTTATAGAAAAATCTAAAAGGTTGGTCAGGGGGTCGAGTGAAGTATATCCTTCACCTTCATCTACTTGAAAGATGAGTTTTTACTTTCCCAAAAGAATATCTTCTCATCATTCTTCATAAAAAACTAGAGTAGACATAGGAACTAGATGTGCTGAAGGATCAATGAACAAATGTAAAGGTTCCTCAAGTTCCTAATGGATATTCTATAGACAATCTTCCACAAGACTTGGGTCTATAAGAACTACTTCATGCATGGCCTAGAGAGTGAGGTGCAAGTCCATCTTTGGTGAGGAAAAGAGAGTGTCGATGTCATGTTTTCCTTTGGTAACTACAAGAACTTGGTTCCCATGTGTCACTCTTCATGAATTTACTAGGCTTGTGCCCATGTGCATAATGTCCCATAAAATTCACACACCCATAGGTACTCTCATAGGTATGTTTCCTCATTTATCTATACTATCTCACAAGCTTCAATGTGAGGTTTAGGTGCTTACATGCCACTGTAACTAATTTTTACCCTAACCTTATTGTCATAATGGAATATGTGGTGTAGAGTAGAATGTTCTTGATCCTAGTATAAAATGTGATTTTTATGGGTATGCCACCATCTTGCAATAATGCCATCAAACAAGTGATCTAATGACCTCATCCAATCATTTTTGGTATCATATAACTCTTATAGATGCTAGACAAAGTCATGTACCTCCATTTTTCCTTGGAACTATGGGGCTTCATCAATTCTTTCTAGCGGTGGTCCTATCAGTGGTCCTCTCATTGCTAAACCCATGAGGTGAACAAACTTGTGACATTTATGGAGTGGGCATGGGATGTTATCATTATTGTTGATGGTTATACATACCCTCCCAATGAGATCATAATCACCATGAGCCCAACAATTATAATCATTACTTGTAGTGTCAAAAATTAGACTAGGTGTCTATCTACCATAGAATACCATCTAGGGTTAGATCATGTTGCTCATCATTCTGGGCAATGACATTGTATAAGTGGTTGATGTCTTCATCAATATTGATAGGCTCTATATAGGGAGGTCCTTGTGCTTGATCCAATGGTAAAGCCACATGCTAATCAATGTTCTCAAAGCTAATATACTAATTTTTAAATCTCAAGTTTGAATTGTTCTCATAACACCAAGGTCTTCCTAGTAGAGTTGGCTAGTCACCAGCATCATCTAACTCTAGAACCTCAAAATCCACTTTGAATGGTACTCTAAGTATGTCCACTATGGCATTCTTGACGACCCCAATCAGGTGAGCATGAGTCTTATTTGCCATGAATAAGACATGAGGTGAAGGTTGTAGTGTTGGACTAGACATTTTTCTACAAGTGTCTTTGGTGAGGACATTAACTTTTATGCCAGTATCTACTAAAATTTCCCTGATTACCCATCCATCAATGGCAATGTTAACCAATATTTCTCTATCTTTTGAGGGAGTAGATGAACTAGGAGTGTCCTAACACTGCGCATGATTTAAACAATGATCTTCACTTTTTTGAATGATGTGAGGGTGAACTCCATTTGTTAGTCATGCTTGAATCTTAAGCCAAACACTAAGTTGTGGGATAATATTTGCATCCAACATCCACTTACATAGTTCTTGGAAGTCATCCCATGCCACAAGTCAAAGTTCGGGTTCCCTTTGCATAGAAACACACTATGTTACATCTTTTTCTTTTAGGAACTAAATATTTCCCTAAAGTTCTCATATGAGTGTCATCATATCCTATAGGACATATTTTTGTTACTAAACATCAAGGTACTATCTAGCTCATGGTTCTTCTCATTGTACCTTCTTAATTGGATTAGATGTTGACTGGGTTTGTCCCCCACTATGGGTGGAAATGTTTACTTATTAAACTATATTGATGATTGGGCATGCACACCATTATGGTTTATCAATTCAAATCATACTGATACCCTTTTCATTTCATTCACTAGTGATAGCCGCATATAAATCAAGACACTCTTCTAGCTAATGGTCCTTTTTACAAAACACACACATCGGGTACTCTGGGAAATCCCTTTAATAGTGGTATGGAGATCCACATTTGTAATAGGTTCTAGGTGGGAATGAACCACCTCCTCATCCTCATCCTCTCCCTTGTCCATGGTATCCACCATTTTCTTGAGTATTAGTGACTAAGGTTTGGCGCGTGCCACGTGCTCAAGATTCATGGATATCACTGATCAATCGATAGTCATTGGTGTCATGAGTGTAAGCATCACAAATTTTAAAATACTCAGACACTTTAGTGTGCATAGCCCACTATAAAATAGGACAATATTGGACATCATTATCCTTATGGAATATTTCACATGTTTATTTAAGTATCATTTAGATGTTATTTTTTGGGAAATTGCTCCTTGTATGCCCTTTAGTTTCACAATCGGTACAACAAACACCACTGCATGTTTTATGTGCATTATTGGTTGTTAAATTTTCTAGCTATAATGTCATTGAGGCTAGTTGGACCTCCATAAAAGTACTAATATTGGTGTCAATACTTCCAACTTATTTAGCATGGAGAATAGCTTTCAAGGCCTTGCATGGGTTAGTGAAGGTCTATTGTGATAGGGTTCATCAAAAAGGTAGTAACAATCCTCCCACAAACCATTGTGCATGTTGGGTATCATTAATTTTAAATGACAATGTAGATAGCAAGGTTTTAAACCTTCTGTCATACTCACATACGCTCTCTGTAAGTCCTTGCTTTATGTCCTTCAATGTTGCTATACTCTGCTTCTCAAACTCAAAAAAGTTGAACCCCTAAAGGAAAGTTATTTTGAGCTAATCAAAATTGACCACCACTTGTTGAGGGTCAAACTTCTGGTACCACTTATGTGTATTATCTAAGAGTGTAGTTGTAAACTATGTGACCTTATGTTTAGAAGGTGTGATACCTAATTCCCTCCAAATTAGTTCACACTTATGGACATGCTCAGCTGCATTCTCCACCCCTTGGTGTTTAGGTAACTGTAATGTCATCTCATAGTAGACCATAGTCGGTTGAGGTTTATGTGCAGGTGGTTGATGGGAACCTCTAGCCCTAGTCTTTTGAAGAGGGATTCCACTTCCTCCTACACCACCACCCATTCCTCCTCCAATGCTTGTAGTAGTAGTGCTTGTGGCATGAGGTACAATATCCAGTTGGTTAAATAAGGTTGGGTATGTATTCTATCCTTAAAGGCTAGGTCCACTAGGCATCCCAAGTTGTGCCATTTAATTTCCTTGAAGAGGGAAATATAGTGTTAAATCTAAATGAGACTCAATTGGATTAGTTTCAATATTTTGTACTGGTTGAGCTTCTAACTCTAAACTATTTGTATCCTAATTTTGAATATGTACTCCATCTGACTCAAAGGCATGAGCATGCACAATGTTGGGGGAGTTGGGTTGGTTCAGACTTGGTTCCTCGGTTCCTATCATCTAGCTTATTTCTCTTTCATAATATATAAGTGGCATATAATGTGGGTTGAGAGTGACGGGATCCTCGTGCTTTTTTGCTTCCCTATGGCTCCTAACAACACTCCATAAGTCCTCTCGATCTCTTCTTATGTTGCTAACTCCCATTACTCTTTGTCGAGCTTCATCATACTTCCATTTTCATAGTGTGCACTGGTTGACTAACATATTAAACCCAATATATTTAACATCTACCCTCCCTTTCCAAATGTGCAGCTCATGTACAAGAGGATTTATCCATCCATTGGTATGGTTTCCAGTCTGAGATCAACTAACAACTTTTTTTATTTCAAAAGCAAAAAGCCTAAGAAAGTGACCCCATAGTTCTTGAAAGAATTGGAATTTGGCCTCTTTAGGACATGAATAGGTGGTCACAACATACTCTAGAATGTAGTTATTTTGAACTCCTCTCTACCAAAAGTTGATTGTTCATGTCTATGAGACTCCAAGTCATGCTAAATCCCTTTGATGCTCTAGTGTCCAAGACTACCTCCATCCGAGATTCCTTGATCATCCTTGAGAATATGTTATTATCCATGCATGTAAGATAACTAGGAGCTCCAAAAAGAAGGTTTCATACAAGGGACTATGGAGATTCTGCTTCACCCACTATCTTGCAAAGATTCCTAGTCTAGGATATAGAACTTCAAACTTATCTTCAATACTGATAACCCATTCTTCTATATTTTCTAGCATAATATGCTAAAACATTTTACCATGACTATGTTTCAAGTACTTTGGGTCCCAAAAATGGAACCAAAATGTTGGGTTATTTTAGTGAATTCTTATTTTGGCACTAAAGTTTATCCCAATGAGTTAGCGCACTGGCCATTATTATGCAAGAGTTTGGTCTCGCACACTCACCTAAAGTGAAAAATGAAAGATCAATTCTCGAAGGTTTTGTATCACAGTAATATATTTTTGTTCCTATCTATTTATGTAATTCCAAACAAGGATTATTTAATAGAAGAAATATACTACTATAATCAATCTAGTTCTAGTTGAAACTATTACTATTACTACACATATCAATATCATTATCTAACATTAGTGACTTAGAAAATAAAAGATACCAACAGAAATACCAAGAAATAAATCATTTCCAAGTCTAACACTTAGTATATTCCATCATTTAGGACACAAATTGGCAAAATCTGATATCTTCACATTAGATACTTAATGAATCAAAAGGGCAAATATTCATCATATATTATCCAAAAGATTTTTTGTAAAAGATTTTAAACAAGGGTATTTATATTTGTTTTGCCTTGACCAAGTGTTACAATCATTAATGGTTTGAGCAAATGGTGCATAGACTCTCAACAAACTGAGAGTCATGGTGCTTATAATAAGTTCTTCCTAAGGACTCGAGTCCCTGTGCCCCTATATCCTTACTCTATGATATGTACTAGTAGCTATGCATTCCATCCCTTGTGATATAGTACAAAACCTTAGATCAATAAGGTCAAAGTGTCCCATATGAAATGCTCTTCTAACTGCTCCTGATTCCCACGTGCTCCCCTAGTATTTTACTTTTATTTTGAGTTTAATGTTCTTGAGTTCTCCATGACTTATTCTTATTTGAATGGGTCCTCTCATGATGGTCCCTCCCACATTGTTATCTTTTTGCACTGTTGTCCTCTTACAACTAATAAGTTCTATGCCATGGTGCTTCTACACTTGGTAGTTATGCACCATGGTCTTCTTGTGCCATGGTCCTTCTACACCATACCAGTTCCATGCCAAAATAAGATAATACTTAGTCAAAATTTTGGGGCCAATAATCTTTGATAATGTAGCCTACACCTAAACCCCTAGGGTTACCCCATAAAGCACCATTAAAATTCATTTTGAACCAACTAGGAGGAGGTAGGATCTAGTTTGCATTATCTTCCCTTCTATGGCTATACCTCAATAACAAAGAACCATTATTGGGGGGAACACACAAGAAAATCCATTTAGCTCAAAATTTCAAATTCAAATATGACAAATTTACTTTGTGTCTATGGGTGTGAATGGAGACAACTTCTAAGATTAAAATATCTACATTTTTTGAAAATGCATGCAAAGGGCTCTCCTTACCAACAAAAATCCTTTGGTTCATTTCCTTCCATATTGACCAGATCAAAATAGTAGGAATGATCTACCACAATATAGTAAAAGTGTCCTTAAAAGAACCCAATGGCTAGTAGGAGAAATCATGCAAGAGAGAGGGAGGTCTCGCCTACAACCAACCAAGCTTATTGCATAACTAGTCCCAACACAACTATGCAAAAGGGTAAGAGAAAAACAAGTATTTTGCATATTCCTCAAAATCCTTATAGAGATAGCACCAAGATGATCCAAAAAACCCAATTTTTTGGAGATGATCCTAAGTGAACACTCTACTTTAAATGCTGGCTAAGCAAAATCTCCTGCTTTAGGGAAACCTAAGAAAGGGAGTTTGCCCAAAAATTTGTGGAATCTGTAGCCTCAACGAATTGGTAGCCTGGGTTGATTGAAGAACACCCATATTTTGACCCAATACAATGCAAATAATCTAGTTTAGAACAAACAAAGACTTTATTTTTGGATAGTAAAGGAGATAGATGCTCACATTTATCAGATGAGATGGGAACTCTACCAAATTATTCCATTTCTAGGTAACTATGCATAAAATGATATTTTAAATAATCAACAACTTTTGAATCCATGAGTTAGAGAGATAAAGGCAAGCTTCCTTGATATTTAGATGAATCACTAATGGAATGTATCCATTTCATGAATCCTCCTAGAAATTAGATGGTCTTCCATTGTTGACTGTCCAAGAGATATGCTCCTCAATTAAAGGCATGCATTTTAACAAGAAATTCCATAAATAGGAACTATTATCAATCAAATGTGCACCCTTTAGAAGGTAGACCAGTCCTTCAAAAATTTATGTAACATGGAAACACCTCAAGTTTATGGGTACCCTATTAGAGGTGAATCTATAGGTTAAAGGGCTAGCTCCCCTTGATGAATCACTTAGGCTCAAACAATAATCTACCACTTACTAGGAAAGGGAAGAGAAACCTATTCTAATGGAGGTGATTTAACAAATATGATTTGACCACTACCAACCAATTACAAATGCACTTGAAACATGAGACTAAAATGCACATGACACTACTCCAAATATGCTTTTATACATTAATGTTTCTCTTGAAGGTCATGAATAATACTTAGGCTAAGAGGACTAGTCAAAAGGTCATGAGTTGACACTAATGAAAAGACAACTCACTCAGCCTTTCACACTCCATTTAGACACTTCAAGAGACCTATAAAAATAATTCCAAGCTGAACATGAATGCTAAACAAGGATAAGCATAAAAAAATTTATACTTCCATAGTCCATACAAATGCAAAAAATCTCTTTGAGAGAAACTGTGTTAGATTTTTAATGATCTAACACAGTTTCTCCCAAAAAAAATTCTGCAAAGGACAAACATGCCAAGGAAGCAAGACCATCACTTAGAAAGATCAACTAATCAAGCATGCATATTGAAATTGTCCATGGAGAAGGTAAAACTAGATTATTTTCATTGATCAGAGATTGAAAATGGGTAGGGCTTCACCATACCCAGGTTGAGGATAAAAACTTAGCCTTTAAAGGCTCAATATATAAAGAAATGTGAGAGAAGAAGGAGAAGGGTGTAGGAAAGAGAGAGACATATGTATAGAAAAAAAGCTATAAAAATAAAGGAGTTTAAAACTTCCCCATCAATTATTCAAGTATAAGTGTTGGTCTCCTAAATATAATCTTTTTATCTAAGTGGCATGGAAGTTTCAAACTTTGCTTGACATCTTGCTTAGCTCTCCTTAACTGACCTTTGCATTGGCTTGTGGAATGACAAGTGGATTTCTTGATGGTCAGGTCATTTTGAGTTACATATTTTTTATACTCTTGACACCTTTAAATTGATCTCTAAAGTTTCCCTTTGACACATCACTTCATTCTCTTGCGAGGTGTTTTGAGGTCTCTTTATCTCACTAGGTCAATCTTGATAACAAGTGTAAAAACTTGAGTTCATCTTCTCCAATTTTTTTTCTCTCCATGTATTTCATATTCACAACATATCATACCTGAAACAACTCATTTGGAGGTCTCAAACTACCCTCATGGCATGGAAGTTTCAAACTTTGCTTGACATCTTGCTTAGCTCTCCTTAACTGACCTTTGCATTGGCTTGTGGAATGACAAGTGGATTTCTTGATGGTCAGGTCATTTTGAGTTACATATTTTTTATACTCTTGACACCTTTAAATTGATCTCTAAAGGTTCCCTTTGACACATCACTTCATTCTCTTGCTAGGTGTCTTGAGGTCTCTTTATCTCACTAGGTTAATCTTGATAACAAGTGTCAAAACTTGAGTTCATCTTCTCCAATTTGTTTTATCTCCATGTATTTCCTATTCATAACATATCATACCTGAAACAACTCATTTTGAGGTCTCAAACTACCCTCAAGAATTAGTTTTGCACCAAAAGGCCTGATTTGGACTCATTCCTTGTAGCCCTAAAAATGTGTAAACCTCCTTGTTTAGGGAGGTGTACAAAGTTTAAAGACAAAATAAGGGCATATTTTTAGACCCATTATGTATTTACAACTCCATGCCAGGTTTTAGATCCTGAGAGTGGGTGGACGTGCTTCTTTTTGCCTTTCTCTCTCCTAATTAAGCCTCCTTGCCTAAAAGACTGATTTTCTACTCCAGATCTCTCCCACAAATTTGAAACCTATATAAATAATGTGATTCACTTTCAATAGTATTTAAAAAACCTCCATGTCAAATTTTAGGTCCTGAGACCCTGTGGAAGTGTGATAACCATGAAATGACCTTGAAACCTAGTCTCATTTTAGGCTTGTTTGAGAATGCGTTAAAAAATGATGTTTTTTTAATCATTTCCAAGATATATTGTATGTATTTTTAGGATTTAATATGTGGAACACATCCCAAATGACCTCTCCCAATATTTATAAATTTATCCATTGCTCAAAACCCTATAAAACACCTAAAAACCTTGATTAATAACACATTTATTATAGTCTATACAACTACAAGTACAAAAAAGTACATTGTTGGGACCTAATTAGAGTCATAAATTTTTTATAGGAGGTTTTATTGGAAACCCAAGTCATTTCATGTGCTTTAGAGGCTCATTTATCTCAACTGGTTGTGAAAGAGCTTGTTGGTAGCCTATGAGTGCTTCAAGCTCTTAAAGATGATTCATAAAGGACAAGCTTTGGATGAATATAAAAATTATATGAATAATGAGTGTATATGGTTTTACTATTATACCCAATATATTTATTCACAATTCATCATTTCATGGGATATTTGAGCATGTTAGGAGACCCTCAGGCTAGCAAACTATGGGTTTGTGAGGTTTAGAGAGAGATGACATTTGCAGGTGGTGTTCTGAGTCTAATTTTGAGTTTCCAATTACCTCAATAGGTATCATACATCCACCATGACTTCATCACATGATTATATTATCGTATTTCTTCTCCAACCCTGCTATATTCTTCATTAACTCATGTTAGGGTTCTTGAGCAAGTTAATGTTAATGACCCTAATTGATTATGTTTGAGACTTTTATCATCTATTATAGGATCTAATACCTCATATATGATTTTATAAGGTATTTATCACATCTTTAGGTTCATAAATATTATCACCTCAATTCCAACTAATCACCTTCTCATGATTGTCCTTATAGGTCTATGTATGCAATCATCTCAAGGCTTTGCATGGAAGTTGGAGTCTTGAGTATTCATCCATGCTTCTTGATGATAAAATAGAGTCAATAAATGTTAAATGAGTGTATAAAAGTCTTAATTAAACTTATACATTACCAATAAACTTTAAATATGAAACCTAAATCATGAAATCTCACGTACAAGTCTGCAAACTTATGAGTGATTAAAACATCTTCATATTCATTGAAAGTGGATGTTGGACTTTATTCTCACTTTATTAGACCTCTAATGTCTCAAAGGTGTTTTATTATAATAAAATTAGATTATTAATGAGGTTAATACTCTTATACACCCTTTAACAATGCAAAACCAAACCTTGTTAATCCATTATTGTAGGCAACTTGCCCACACAATCATCAAAATGAGAGAGCATTACGAATTGCTTGGAGAAGTGTTGTTGGAGTAGAAAATGGAGAAATTATGGTATTTTAGATCATGATAGAAAATAAAACATGATATTAAACCTTAATTCATCACCTCATACATTTAAAACCTTGGAACAAACTAAAACTATGATAGTCACTCTGCAAACTATGTAAGAAAGTAGCTTTCCTTGCCAAAAGGTTTCCCACACGTGCCAACTGAATGGATGAAGGTGTAATATGGTTATTTATACCTTTGAGGATATTTTAAAATTGATTTAATGTATCCAAAAATTTCACACCTATATGGGAATTACACAAAACTCAACCTATGGGGATTTGAGCCTAAAAAAAACACCTTAACTCTTTAGTGATTGTTCATAAAGATAAGGATCTCAATAAAATGACCAATTATGCTAATTTAGATACCATAGGTTAACCATATTTTATCAAAATATTAGCCTCAAAATCTACCTATATGGCCTATACCATTCACTTGAAAATTGCCTTCATGAGCTTGTGAAGAGAGTGATGGGAGAGAGAAGGAATATTCTACAATTTCAAGACCTAAAACTTACTTTCATGCATAATTATGACTTGTATAATTTGAAAGGACACTCCAAATCTATTTACACCTAAAAGTGAGTTCTTGAAATCCATAGAACTAATCAAAATCCCTTCTAAGTGTTGAATTTCAATATTTTGACCATTTTATGACATCTTGACATAAAGGGAAGTTATATTGATTCTCTAAAGATCTTGTAAAGTGTCTTTTATGGATTATTAACTTGGGTGGGATTTGGAATATATAAAAGTTATCAAAAATCACCTTTTCCCTCATTTTCTCATACCTTAAAGTCCATTATAGAACCTTAACCTTTTCAAATCATCATAAAATACTTGTATAAGTTGGTTAAGGCATGAAATTACCTTGAGTGACACCTAAGGACATATAACACCACTTGACCAAGTTTCAACACTCCATGACATGATTAGGCTAGTATAATGTAAAGACAAACTATTACCTTAATTTCTCCAAATAAACCTTACACATTGTTAATAAGGCTTTATTAAGACTTTTTGAAGGCTATTAAGGCATGTCAAATATATGACCAAATTTTACAAGACATGACAAGAAATTTTTTGCCTATAGGGGTTGATATTTTAACCTTAGCGGTAAAAATTGGTCAACAGGAACCTTTAGGAGGGTCTTCCACCAAAATAATGCTTAGAGGATTCATTTTGCTGAAGTATTTATTATAGAAAAGTCTACTCCATAAAAAACTAGAGTTTTTAGAATCCCCTACACCAACATTGATCTTAACACCAAATTATCAATGCTCAAACTTTTAACACCAACTCCACCTACATTTTTAGGGAGACACACCTTATCCCATTTGATAAGAAGATTTTTTTTCTTATCCTCTACCCCCTACCATAAGAAATATTTCATAATTTTGTTTAAATGAAGGATCACCTTGCTAGGAAGATAAAGAACTAATAACATGGACATAGGGATGACATTCAAAACTGATTTGACTAGAGTAAGCTTGTCAGCCAAGGTTAGCCACTTTCCCTTCTAAGAATATAACCTTGCTTTGAAAGAAACAATTGATCTATCCCATAAAGTATCATTTTCAACATCAGAAAAGAGTAGAACTCCCAAATAACTACTTGGAAGCTTGCCTATTTTAAAACCAAGAGTATTTGTGATAGCCAACTAGGACTGAAGATTGTAGTTAATGAATAAAACCTAATACTTTTGGTCATTCACACTTTTTACTAAAGTTGATTCATAATTGAGATGAATTCTTTTGAAATTATTGGCTTCCTAGATTGAGGCACGTTGAAAAATAATTTGATGAGTGAGGTTTTCCAAGTTGTCAACCACCTTGAGTCCATGGAGGTCACTAAAAGCCTCAGCCCACTATATGACCTAGCCCAACACTTTGAACATTAAAATAAATAGAAAGGGAGACACCAAATCTCCCTGACAGAGACCTCTAGTTTCTTCAAATAGTCCTGAAGGGATTTCCATTAACCAAGCTATATAATATGGTACTAGAAATGTAGTTGAAAAACCAATCCTTCCAATCTTTATAAAAACCAAATTTATCTAATACCTTGAGAAGAAAACACTAATTCACCCTGTCATATGCTTTGCTAATATCTATCTTGATTAACATCCCTTTCTTATGGTTTTTGGTTAAAGAGTGGAAAATTTAATGAGAAAAAATTATCCCTTCTTGAATATTTATGCTTGGGATAAAGCCCCTTTTTACTTAGAAATCAGAAGATTCAATATATGTTTCAAATGAGCAACCATTGCTTTGGAAATGAATTTATGAATTTTATTACAAAGGGAGATGGTCTGAAGTCCACAAAATCAACTTGAGAATTCCCTTTAGGAATCAAAGAAATTAACATAAAGTTCAAGTCAAGAGCTACAATCCTTTTTTGAGATTCTTCAATCATATATGTTACCTCCAAACCAACAAGTACCATAAGGCTTGAAATAAATCAATTGAGAAGCCATCTAGACTAGGATCTTTAACTTTTTTCATTGAAAAAATGATAGACTTGATTTCATCAATAGAGAAAGGTGCCATGAGATAATGGTTGTGGCGATCCTCCACCAACCAAGGGATATGATCCAAGCTATTTTTATGGTTAGAAAACATTGACACCTCAAAGAAGGTCAAAATATTGATGAAGAACTTGACAACTTCCTCCATGAATTTAGAGATGAGAGTCAGCTCATGCCCCTCCATTGACACTATGCTAGAAATGCAGATGATATTACTTTTTGTCCTAATCAAGTGATGAAAAAATAGTGTTCCTATCTCTTTCTTTAAGCCATCCTTCTCTAGACTCATGACTCTATTACAAATCCTCTCTTATGTGAAAGTCATTCATCTATGCCAATAAGCATTTTTATTTATCGTATGTTTATACATCCATATCCATATTGAAAACTATATCATTAAGAGTTGTTAAATCAGCTTTCAAATGAGGGATTTATTGGAAAATATTTTTAAAATGTACTTTATTCCACTATTTAAGGTAGTTCTTGATGTACTAGAGTTTCTTTGCCATTTTGAATAATTTGTAGCTAGACAAAGGGGGAGCCATACCCCACCATTCCTTAATTAAGCCATGTAGATAAGGATATCTTGCTCACATTAGCTTGAATTTAAAAGGGCACTTAGCAGGAGCATAATCAACTGATATTTTGAGCTCAATCAGGGCATGGTCCGATCTAAAAATAGGTAGGCTAAAGCAATACATCACCTAATTTATTTCAAGCTAGTCAAGTGAAGCAAGAAAGTGATCCAACCTTTTAGCAATATTATTGTATCCCACTCTTCTTTTTGTCTAAGAGAAGGACACATTCTTTGGATCAATATCAAGGAGGTGGTTATTCAACACAAAATTGACAAAATTAATTTGGGTCTAGGAAATACTCTGAGCACCACCCCTTTTTTTAAAAGTGGAAAAGATTGTATTAAAGTCCTCTCTAAGAAAAAACCTCTCTCCATTAAAATGGGAAATGAGAGTAGATAGGTCATTCCAAATTTGTTGTTTAATAATATGAGAATAAGGACCATAAACATTGAGAAGAAATCATACATTAGAGCTGAAATTTGAGACCTGACACAACTGCAAATTTAACTTAGAGTTAATGGGTACCACTTGAATTGAAGTGGGGACCAAATTAAACTAGACCACTAGAGGCACCTATGGCTTTAACAAAAAATACTTTCCACCTATTCCAACTTTTATTCATAAGATAATTTGGTTTTGACTTATCTATATTTTTTTCTTTCAACAAAAAAAGGTTTAGAGAAGAAGATAAAAATAGACACTTTGTCTCTTGTTAGGGGTATTCAGGTCCCTAACATTCTAAAATATTTTCTTCATGACTCCTGAGAGGCAAATTCCAACCCACACTTTTTAGAAATGAAGAAATTAGGTGAAGCATTTTAATTACCCTCTAAAACTTATCTTATCACATAATCCTTTGTGGATTTGTGACCGTGTTTGGCGATGGACCCAAATTTGGGTGATAAATATTACACTTTATTTAAGAAATGGAAAGAAAGGCTTTGGAATTTAACTCATCTTCAAAATCATTATCCTAATTTTCCATAAGTTTACCACCCAACTAAAGACAATCCAACCTCACCTCATTATTGGAAGCAATCATATCATGTTATGAATGCCCTAGAGAGTAAGATTGTAGCTGATATTTTATTATTTGTGTCTGCTTCGAGATTAAATCACACTGTTTGAGCATGGATGGAGGAGATAGAAAAACCCTATGTCTAGCTTATCCATGAGAGATATAGTTTTTGTCAATTTCAAACCTTTGATGCAAGGACGTCTTGCCATCCCATAGTTTGTAAAGACATTGTCTCTATTTTTGAAAGAAAAGTTCTTAAGGAAAGCTAAGCTTAGCCTTCTAGTTTTGGATGGATTACAAAGAACACTTTGGGTCTCGATCCTTAAGGCAATTTTTTTGAATGTGCCCTTGTCTCTAACAACTAAATAAAAAAAAGGGAAGCTTTTCCAAGTTAATGGATTGTGAAAAAACCCTCCCATGTGACTTTATTAAAATACTCTCTAGAATTTTATTATCTAAATCCATAAATACACAAATCCTTACATAAGAGGCTAGGATACCATCTTCAATATTAGGATCAAGTTGGATAAAGTCTCCCAAAATGAATATTAGTGCTTTGAGATAGTCCTACACCCAATAGTCTGTTACCAACCCATATAATCTAATCCAAATATGAAACCTACCTATTTTAGCTAAATGAGTACCAAAATTAGGGCACCACTACTAAATCCACATATAGGTGCCTTCTAAGGACCATAAGGGTTCATACAAAATTTATTTTTATTGATAAAATTGGACACATAACAATAAAAACCCCTTAGGGAGGAATTTGAGGGAGATTTCATTCCTCCAAATCTTAGAAACCAAAGTTTTAATTACACCAATTATCAACCATTTTCCAACAAATTTACTAGTGAAAGCTCTGCTTTCTAGGTCATGAATACTTAATTTGAAATCATTTTCCTTCCAAACAAGTTATTTTTGTTTTCAAAAGATAATACCATCTGAAGAGCACTTGAGAGCTAAGACAAGATGATCCTCTAAAGAAAGATGCACTCTATGACCTAGAATGCAACCCTCAATTAGAGAAAGGCCTTTCTTAAGGGGAATCTGATTTGCTCTCGTGGCCACCTCATTGAAATAAAAAGCCTCCACCACCAACAAAACATCTTCTTGAGCCATTTTTGGCCAAGATTACTAGTTCTATCTAATTTTAATGGTTGAAGGAACCTCTACCCTAACCTATTCATCTTACAACTCATCAACCTCCTTTGACCACTCCTAAAAGTCATTCAACTCCTATGTCTCTCTGACTTCCTCTTTGACTCACCATTTGTAGTCCTTGCTCAAGATATGTGGAAAGTGAGGACCTAGGGTTTATAAATCCCTTAGCTTATTTCCACTAACTCTCACCATCTCCTAGTTCTATGATCAAATTCACACAGTAAGAGACATCATTAAAAATTTGTCATATTTATCTTTAAGATGGTAAAAAAAAGCCATAATATAGTGGCTACAGAACTAAATAATTTGGTGCAACAATATATATATATATATATATATATATATATATATATATATATATATATATATATATATATATATATATATATATACAAAAACAATATAATGTAAAAAAATGTCTTATTCACATAGTAAGAGACATCATTAAAAATTTGTCATATTTATTTTTAGGATGGTAAGAAAAAGCCATAATATAGTGGCTATAGAACTAAATAATTTGGTGTAACAATGCAATGCTCAAGTTATAATATGGCCTCGTCCATACTTGCTTAAAAGAATATCTTGATTTTTTCCAAATAATTAATTTTTTTTACCACACCACAAATAATAATTAGTATAATAATCTCCAATTGTTGATGAAATCAACAACACAAAATAAACCTAAAGTTATTAAATAATCAAGGGCATTAATAAATTAAACATGCCACATAATGAGAATACCCCCAACATCACACCACACAAATAATTATTTTTGATTAATAATAAAAAATCAAGCCTAAAAGGACTTTAAGTCGCAGCCATTAGATCAAATAAATCTAAGCCATTAGATCCTTTTGTCCTAAAGAAGCCCTAATTTAATTTATAGAATAAGATAAGAATATTTAAGAAAATTCATTTGTTACCTCATAGAATCTCTTCGCACATAGTTGAGAGAAGTCAAAAGAGGAAGTTATTCCATGCTTCTACAATTTGGATTTTACCACATAGTTCCTTTCCCCATGGAATATTATATGCATGAATTGTAGAAGGTTTTCTTTACTTTCATTTTTATTCCCTTTCTTCATTTTTGTTTCCATATAGTGATAGTGGTAAAGCTAAATTTATTAGAGGGTTTATATTTATGGATTTATTTATTTCCACTCCATAATTGTTCACATTTCATTTTACATTGTGAAGCTTACTTTTAGTATTATCAATATTATTTTATTTGATAAGCATGCACACGTGCACATACACATACACACATATGGGATTGGATATATATACCACAACCCAAATATATATAGTATTGGGTGGTGGTACATATATCTAATACCCCATATATATGTATGTATATATGTGGGATTGATACATATAATATGGGATTGGGTGGTGTTAATTTCATATCTGTGTGTGTGTGTGTGTGTGTGTGTGTGTGTGTGTGTGTGTGTGTGTGTGTGTGTGTGTGCACGCGTGTGCGCATGCGTACCACCACCCAATCCCCTCACCCAACATGTGAGAAGTTTTAAAGGCACCAAGGTACCTAACACTATATGTCCAATCACCAAGGGTGTTATTTTATTCCTTAATACAACATGCAGATTATGCATTCGGCCATGGGTCGTTAAGAATATCATATATGATAAAATATTCTTTACGACCCATGGTCGAATGACTAATTTGCATGTTATATTAAGGAATAAAAGGGCATACTTGGTTCTCAGGCATATGGTGATATGTGCCTTGGGTGTTGGTGATTTGGCACCTTGGTGTCATTAACATCTCCCATGTAGTGGGTGAGGGGATTGGGTGGTAGCATGGCCACCCTCACCCCAAAACTTTTTTTTTGTTTTATTTAATTTAATTCATTATTTGGGGTTATTCCCCACCCTCCTCATATATATATTTATATATAAATAAATACATACATATATACATATATTAGCTATGATGGATTATATATATAACCATTTATAGTTGATATCCCTTACCTATATTTCATAAAATTTCCACTAGATGACATTTCTTAATTTACATATAGACTTTTGATTTTGGAAATTTTTTAGACACAAATAAGAAGCCATTTTTTTTATAAATGCATATCACCTCACTGTGATATCATGGGCATGATTCCATTCCTATTTGGAATCTAATTGTATACTGTTGTTCTATTTTTATTTAAAGAAAAAACCCTATAATTGACAAAAGTCTTTTTGAGTTATATTTTAGGCCCGAATACAACTTCCTTAGGTGGTTTTTATAAAATCCCTACATATTATATTATAGATACCTAAATTTGGTCACATGTACTCGACAATATTAAACTTGAGATATCTTAGGCCACTTGACTTATACTCAAATATATGCCTCATATTCACTATTACTCTAGTCAATTATTTATAAGCAAGTTTGAACCCTTTGTTTGTTGTCACTACTACATAGGATTTTTTCAAGACAATGTTTTAACTGCCTTATTTTACCTCCAAATTGTTCCTAAACTTGGTACAAGTGTCCCTATTTTTATAAGATAGGTTTGCACTATTTAGATGTCTATTTATGCAAACCTATCCACTTAAAACAAGCTTGTCCCCACACCATTTAATGTCTAGATTCTAAAATTTTAAATATTCATTTGGTTCATCCTGCATGTTGCATAAGTTGACTAAATGAAATTATTCAAAAGGTTCAATATAAATATAAATCAAAGGTCATTCATTAAGGGACTTGATATTTATTTGGGATCTCTTTGTTATACTACTACACATTGAAGTAAATATTCACTATACTTCTAAAATTCAATATCAATCACTATGAGTAGTCACAAAACAAGTATAAAGCATTCCAAATCAAGTCAAGAGTTAACATTACCAAGTATCAAAGCCAAATTTCTAGTTGCATACATATAGTCAAGGAACACAATTACATAATCACTATGGGTGGGAGAACTATGCATGGCTTGATCCCCTCCTAGGAGTATCATGATACATAGGCAATCATCAATCTTCCATAGGGGTGATTAGAGTTATCTCAATCCATTACACTTCCCCTTTATTTTATGGGGTTTTAACTCTCATAAGTACACTTAGGGTTTTATAAGGCAAGAACACACACACACCACACACACACACACACACACACACACACACACACACACACACACACACAGAGAGAGAGAGAGAGAGAGAGAGAGAGAGAGAGAGAGAGAGAGAGAGAGAGAGAGAGAGAGAGAGAGAGAGAGAGAGAGAGAGAGAGAGAGAGAGAGAGAGAGAGAGAGAGAGAGAGAGAGAGAGAGGCAATTGTCATTCTTCCATAGGGGTGATTAGAGTTATTTAAATCCATTACACTTACCCTTTATTTTATGGGGTTTTAGCTCTCATAAGTACACTTAGGGTTTTATAAGGCAAGAAGAAGGATACACACACACACACACACACACACACACACACACACACACACACACACACACACACACACACACACACGTGACATTAAAATTTTAAAAATATTCTAATGTTCTTAGTAGACATAGGTGTAGGCAACAAAGCAATCATAGTTTCATCAATTTCACAATAAATAAGATTGGCATTCGTTATTGTCTAAGGAGTGCAGACTTGTATAGATATATCTAAAGAATTTGTTCCTAGAATTAAGATGTCATAGACCTATTTCATCATATTTTATACTATCAGACACCTAATATAAGCAACAAAAAACCAAAAAAATGGTGTGTGTCTTACTCTTGCTTGTACTTACTATTTTTAGCATATGCCATTTGTCAATCAATCTTGATTGTCAACTATGCTTTACATTCAAATTTATGCCTAAATATCATATATTATAATATGAATAATATTTCAATGTTTTGTACCTATTAAACACTATTAAATATAAAATAGGGTATAACATATTGGTGAACCATTTCATTTACTGAAACATTATTTTTTTTAATTTTTATTATAGGGTTTCAACTAAATTCATGATTTTCATACACCAAAGAGAGATCTAATCATATTTTCAAGGATTTAATGGAGTGATACTCTAGGATTTATCTTTTACCTAGGGGTTTTTAATTTAGTTATTTATTTCTAAGCATAAAAATATTATATTTTATTGGTTTTAAATTTATTTTCTTTCTTTCTCTTGCTTTATAAAATTGTGTTCCATTAGTTGTAAAACTCATAGGAGATGTTGTTTTGGTAAAATTGGTCATCAATTTTACTTGAGTCATGGTGAGAGGGTATTTATCTAATTATTAATCCAATATAAAACATTATATATGAATTTTAAATTTTATGTACCTAATAAGTATATAAAAAAACATAGGGTTTTTGATTTTCTACCATAGAAAGCTTTCAGTTGTTTGGTTCTATAGTACATTAATAAATAGTTAGACTCATGAAGTTACTCCCAATGGACCTTATATACAATATATTTTGGGTAAGAGATACTAGAATACTCCTTATCCAGTGATCCTTTGGGCCTTGTTTGCTATTTACGACTAGGATCAATATATTCAAGAGTTAACTAATCAATCACTCTACCTAGTTATACCCATTATCTTTTACCCATTTATAAACTCAAAGTTTCAAATATAATAAAGAGGTTAAAATTGATAATTTATAATCTCAAGCTTTTCTCAATTCATAATGTTGAAATATCCAATATGAACTACTACCTATCATAACTAGATGCTAAAAGGCATGCATGACTCATTTTGTTCCTCCTACCTTTAGACCTCAAGCTTGTCTCACTTACGGTCCCACTCCCATTATTTGTCCACAAATTATATTAAATTGTTTTGTTCATGATATCAACACTAGATGAGGTTGGGTCCGTCATCCTTCACAACATAATAAATATGGTTAACATGAACCTCCTCTACCCTCTCCACCTCTCACAAGGCAAGTCCATAAACCTAAAGAGTATGACATCATTGACCAACTAGATAATAGTCATGTTAAGATTCCAATGTTAGAGTTAATCCAAATAACACATATGTATAAAGTTATTCTTTATGAACCACTGTGTAACATAATTTTACTCAATATTTTTGAACCTTATGTTGCCTCTATTATTAACACTTTATGGTGGATGGAGAAAAAAAAATCATTTGAAAAGGACTTACCTCTCAAACATATAATACATCAACATATACCCTTATATATTCAATTTTATGTGCACATAAAAGCTATCAAAATGGTTCTCATTGATAATGGGCCAAGATTAAATATTTACAATATCTCTTTCTTAAATCTACTTGGTATAAAAGCATAAGATCTTATTTATTCATATATGAATATTTGAGGATTTGACAATATCTGATGAAAATGAATTAGACAAAATACATTTAGTATAATTATGGGCCCTTGTATGTTAGCCACAAATTTTTAGGTCATGCCTAATGACTTAATTATAATATTATTTTAAGAAGACAATGGATACATGAGATGAACACAATTCCTTCTACTTTACATGCATGTTTAAAGTTTAATCATCAAGGACACATATATACATGCCATTTAGATCAAGAACTATTAAATTATTGTGCAATAACTCAACTATAGGATCATTAAATTCCTCATATGCAACCATATTTTCAAGAATCCAAGCCAATTGAAATACCAATTTAAACTTCCAATCCAATGGCATCATCATCAATAGATAAAAGTCAATATGGTTTTGGGCTTAATTATATAATTTTTTTGAGATATATAGGAGAAGGATTAGGAACGCATGTATAAGGCACTGTTAACCCCATTCAAGCATCTAATAAAAAAGGATGACAAGAATTTGGTCACATAGAAGAATCAAACAAAAATAAAAAGGGAACACCTATACTGCCTACTATTCATACACATTTATTCAAGGCAAAGATTGAATCAACATTATTTTAGAACATTTAGTGTCTAAGTGGTGATATTATATACCCTTAATAAATTTTGGGCAATTACATAATAATGATTTAATATTTATTAACATGGGTTAAAAACCTCTTGTAAGTAAATAATAAAACATAAATTGTTTATTACTTATCAGTTATTATAAATGTTCTCGAGATGGATGGATCCATTGGTTACAATGGTCACCTCCCTTCACTTTTAACTATAAATAGGGTTTTAACCCTATTGTATACTTGATAGATTCAAGCATACTTAGGTGATGAAAAATTTGTTAACTTTATTTCTAAAATTAAGAATATTAAAGCTTGTTTAGATGGATGTGACTATAATATATATCTACTCCTATTGAAATTGGAGTTAAACTTGATCCAAAACCTACATGTGAAAAACATAACCCTACTATATGTAGACTTCTTATTGGTAGTAACCATTACTAGGCCGAATATTTCATATGTTGTTGGTGTTGCTTCTAGATTTATGTAGGATCCATATTTAGATCATTAGAAATTAGAAAAGATAATACTTTGGTATATCAAAGGAATAATATTTTTTGTTTATTTTATTCTTCCATTAATACTTTTAATTTATATGGTTATTATGATGCTAACTATGCTGGTGATACTATATATAATAAATCTATTATGAATATGTGTTTTAAGTTTTATGTAGGTGTTATCACTTGGAGTAACAAAAATCAACCTATTATTTCTATTTCTTCTAGTGAAACTAAGAAACAAGGAGTTATAATTAAGGACAACCATTAATGTCTATGTTGTATGGGTTCATAATTCTAAATAGACACACCAACATATTTTGTCAAATAATTAGATGACACATAAAATAGATCAACTTGCATTCATTATCATAACAGAAATACAATTCAAAATATAACACTACTTGGATTATTGCATACAAAACATGGAGGAAAATAATAAACTTTAGCCTTACAAGGCTCACAAAAAATTATGCCTTCAAAATAGCAGTCTACATAGCCACCTACAGACCAAGAATGACTAAAACAATGTAATTTGGTCTTCTATATTTAGTTCTAGCTAAGAGCCCCTAAATGAATGCCATTTTAAGTCTATATAGATGGAATGTCCTGACCCCTAATCTTCTCCCAATGTCTCCTTAATTTCTCTTGCCATTTCATAGCAGTTATTATCATTTTTGTGCACAAACGGCTCAAAGGAAAAGACATAAATCTATTTTTTTCTAGAACCTACTAAAATAATATCATTTAGCTTAAATGCCAAGCCCTAGACATCTTAGACATCCCATGATCTTCCAAAAATGTTTCATTATACTCTCCAAACACTTCATGAATGTTACAATCACAAGGAGAAGGTTGGCAAACACCAAAGAGACAAAATTCATGTAGCAAGCAACGTTGGTTATCAATGGGTTCAGGGAGAGAACCAAAAAGAAATGAAACACTTTTTGCCAACTCTAGATTTGCATCCCTAATAAGCACTACCTAGAACACTTTCTATTCAAAATAAGAGTTGAAGACATCTATGGGAAATATGTGAAATTAATTCAACTCATAACACTATGGAACTAGACCGAACGACCACAAGTTAGTAACTTAGCATGGCATGACCCAATTGAGAATGGTAATCTTGATTATAAAAGGGATGAGAAATATGAAAGCTAAGATCATTTCAAATTCGAACACTAACATAAAATTGACCCAATTAGTGATTAAATATTGTTTATAATTTCAAATGAAAAATGATGCCTATTAAGACCATTTTGGTCACTACAAAGATAATTAACACCACAACTTAGAGCGCTATAGGGTATATCAATATGGGGTTAAAGATTTGAATAGAAAGAGAACCTTATAACAACATTATTGAAGGCCTATCTAAGGAAATCAATTTTGAATACAAATGAAGATTTAAAATGAATGTGATAAAACCTAATCAGGCATGTGAATGTTAATTACAACTAAAAACACCATGATTCCTTCAAATACCAATGCAATATGGGAGATGAGTTCACTAGATGATGCCACTAAAGAATGTGCCAAGTAGAATGGCATCATAACCAAGAAACTTCTTCCACACACACTAAAACTAAGATAAAGCAAAATTAAAGAACAAAAAGATGAATGCACACTCTATTTTTGGTGATGCAATATTAAACAATACTTAGGATGCTCTTGTATCAAATACCTGAGGTTAAAAAATGTGAGCTCCGCTCACATGGATGGGATGACATCCCAAACCACTCTTTTGGTCATGGGGTATGATGACCATGGAATCCCCTTCCAACATATCAAGTAAATCAACTAAATGTATTTCTTTTTCCTACACCATTTACAACTCCTACATGTTGGTTTCAATCCTATTCTATGCTCATTCTCTCACTTATTTTTGGATTTGATCAACCACCATACTCTCTCTCCTTTATTGGATTAGACCCACCATTTTCTATCCTCTTCCACCAAAGGCATAACCATTTCTCAATCAAGTCACTTATCGGCTGAAACCCACTCTCATCCATCCACCACCACCAAGATGCTCTCTCATTCATCACACACTCCCATGTGTGATCAAACCCACCATAGATTTACCACATCCTCCTAAATCACTCTTATCTCTATTCACACCTTTTCAAACTAGATGTTGGATCACTTACACCATCACATACCACCATTAACTACTCACTCATGGATGCAATCTCATCTATCAATCCCAATCACAACATCATTGAATCAAAATACAATTGAGAATAAAAATGATAGCCCATATCATTTAATATCACCTCAAGGATAGTCCTTACCTTTGCATCCTTCATTGTCTTTATTACTATATCAAGAAATTTATCCATCTCAGTTACAAATTTAGCTTCTTCACCACATGTTTGGGATTCCATACACATTAACAACTGATCCTTCCACTTGTTGATCTCAAGGAACTCATTTTACACACCTAAAACATCAATTTATTCATCACACACTTGATCTTATCTCAAAATCATCTTTTCAAATTTATCCTTTACCACATTACAAGCTTTCTCCACAAAAATCTTTAGCTTCTCAAATCCTTCTCCAACAACTTTCAGCTATTCTTCTTCCTCAATTAGCTATAATGGAGCCTTCATATTCATATCTTATTGAGAACCAACTTGTTTTAATGATTTATCACACTCTCTTATCTATAAATTATCTTGAATACCCTCCACATTAGTTAGAACATCAACACCAACCAACACTCCAATCAATGCTACCATATCCATCACTTGGTCAATTTGCTCACTTCATCTCTCATAATAATGAACATGTTGGACCACTCCACACTTAGTCATTATCTTCACTATTTTATCCATGGTTGGACCTGCATAATGCATAAACATATTAGGTAAAATAAAGCTTCCCTCATTCACCTCATAAACTATCTCATCATGCTTTAAAGGCATGCTGTCTAACCCTTTGCCAAATTTCAGTTATTTCTCATGTTTTTCACTCTCACAATGAGATTTCAAAAGATCTCTATCAGTCACCTCCAAGGTTATCTTATCCTCATCTATAACTCTAATTTTAGCTCATTTTAATAGCTAAACCTTCTCAATTATCTTCTTATGTGCACTTGTTTGCATAATCTTTACATCCATTACTTCCACCATAGAAACATGAAACTCTATTTGGATGATCTCTTCTTCTATCTATAACTCTACATGGCTAACATCTTCATTTAATTCCATCACGTGTTGTTCCTTGGTTGTCCTCAACTCCACTACCTTCCAAAATAAAAATAACAATCTCAATATCATTACAAACTAAGGATAAATCAACACTTGCCCACTCATGGGACTTCTCAACCACTTTCCCATCATCAAAAAATGGGTCTCTAACTTTTGGTGGTCAATATATTACCTCTTCATCATCCTTCATAAGGATGTCTCCATCTATGGGCTGATCACAACTCAAAAAACTTAATCAAAATTTTACACAAATAACTAGTGTAAAATATTATTTTTGCTTGGTTCATTTCTTGAATTTTGAATGTCAATGATTTGTAATAGAAATTATGAATTTAGAGCAACCATTTTCTTGTTTTAATCCATCTAATGCACTTAAGAAAACAGTAGAATAAAAATGTAACATTGCTTAAATTCTAGTTTGTATTAAGCCATCATGAAATTGTTTATTTCCTTCTACCCATGGCTTTGTTCCCAACTCTTTATGGATGAATTACAAAATCTCATTTCAAAATAATTGAGCTAAAATATAAAATTTAAAATTCTCCTCAAAAGGGTTATCTTGGCAGCTTCCACAACATGCTTTCCATCCTGGTTGGTAGTGGAGCAAGGCCTTTGGAAGGGATGAAAGGTATCTTTGTCAAGGCTATAAATGCCTAGCTAGAAGTAGAGCAATGCCCAAGCCACTTCCCCTCAAGCTAAATTATAAAATATTTTCCTTCAGTAGTTCAAACTTTATGCTAATATGAATTACTACGTGTGAATGCAAAATAGATGAATAAATCACTTGATCACACATTTGGATGTTTTGGTCAGGATTTTGGATTAATATGTCACTTGTTCTTATAGATTTTAGTGCCTTTAAATTTAGTTTTAGTATAAGTAATTACTTATATCTAATGTTTTTTATTCTTGTGAAATTAGATATATGGATTCTTAAAATACTCAAGATTATTTCACAACATAAGTCACCATTTGTTGTTACTTGCACAACACACTCCATTTTCAAACTAAAAACATGGATCCTTTTTTTGCTTTAGATTCTAGTCTTATACCTTTTAGGAGTTCATTGTGATTATTTGTTTAAATTAGTCTTCTTGGGCATCCATTCTACTAGATGTGAAGATTTAAAATATAAATATACTTCATTACTTTAACTAAGTGAAAAAATTAAAATTTCATCATAAGTGCTTAGTCTAATTCACATCTAGGTTGCTTCATTTTTAATGACTAAATCTGTGTGAATCTACTAAGTCTTAGTCTATTTATTTTCTTGTGTTTTGAAACACATTTTACAACTTCATTTTAGACTATTTTGTCTTAGGTTTGTGCAAATTATTTGACTATTTCAAAGTTGTATTTCTCCTTTTCCTAAGCAATTTGATTCATTTAGTCTATTATTATTTTGATCTAAATGACTAAACATTCATATAGCTTTATTTTATTATTTAGTCACTTCTCATAAAAATGGACAAAATTATTTTTTGAATCAAGTGAAATGGATAAGTCTATTCAAAGATTCATTTTATACTTAGTCATTTTTAAACTTTCACATTTGTCATTTTTATTCAAATATTTAGTCATTACTTTTTTAAAAATTGAGTCATTAATTATGCCTTTAAATTTTTTGCCCACAAGTTGTTGGAAAGAGTGTAGGTGACTTATTTAAAACTTTTGTTTCGAACAAAAGTTTTGACAAATCTCAAAAATTATTCAATTTTTTTCTCTTAAAAAAAAATGTCATGAATTGCATTGAAAGTTATGTGCGAGGGAAAATTTTACACATGTTTCGAATAAAAGTTCTGAAGACTTAGGTTTTTAGGATAAATCTTTATGAATAAAAGTTTTGATAGCAAAACTTGTGAAGGCTTAGACAATACGAGGCTTGTGAAGATTAGGTTTTGGAAAGATCTATTTGAAATAGAAGCTTTTTAGCTCTGAACTTAGTAATTTTAATTTTAATTCTCTTAGTTATTTTTTGAATCAATCTGCTGATTATGCCTTTTATATTATGCCTATAAGAACTCAAATTAAATATTGACTCTTTTCTTATTCAACGTGGTAAATTTTTGTGGCTCTCAATGACCCAGATCCATATAAGAAGTATTTTAGGACTTAGTCATTTTCATGCTTTTGCTTAGAGTCACGTGTCACTTTTCTGATCCATGAGACTTAGTCAATTCTACAAAGGTGGCCTGATGCCATGTATCAATCTCCTGATAGTCCTAGGCCTGTTTAAAAATATTTTAAGACTTAGCCAATTTATTCAAGGTTTCCTAATGGGGAAATGAACTTAGTGATGCTTCAGGCTAGTGAGTTTGTGGGATGATGACATGTGGCATAATACCACTACTCCATTATCATATAGATGTATGTACCAATGTAATGCCTTCAAGCTAGTGGGTTAGTGATATGATGTCATGTCGCATCATTTTATTACTTTTCTATCCCAGAGATGTTTGTACAAAGCATAAAGCCTTTAGGTAAGAAAGTGAGGGGATGATTCCACGTGGTCAAATTTTTCTACTCTATAGCCCCTGGGTGGTTTGAATAGGCCCAATAATGATGTTAGATCCCCAATAAAATGGGTGATCTAGATGAAGTTACATGGAAAAATCCTGCTACTCTACAGCCTTGGAGTGATCCATGTAGACCTTTCAATTTGTCAAATTCTAGGCAAGTGAAATTGTGATGCATGGTGAAATCTCACCTCATAATGGAAATAACCATCAACATGTGCATCAAGCCGTATTTTGAGCAACAAAAGAGTGAGGAAAAGCTACATAGCAGGGACCCCATCAAATCTAAAGATAAATTGGTTATACAAAGAATAAATCATTCTAAAGTCGATGGCTTGTCTACCCATCAAAACCAATAAAAGGTTTGGGAGAGCTAGAAAAGGCCACAAAGCCACAAAAATGATGAAATAAAATGTCAAAGCTAAATCCTGTCGATGAAAATGGGATACCAAATGTCAAAGTGGGACCAAACTAAATTAATCTAATAACATAATGAAGGAACAAGGAGTGAAAACTTTGTGGCAATGACCAGTTAGAGTAAATGACATGATGGCTACGTAGCCAAGAAAGCACTAGCTTTAATTTGACAACCCATCTGGCCATCAAAACCATTAAGAGGCTGAGAATGGACTACACATCTAATTTGATTTTTAGAATCAAATCAAAGTCTAATTAAATCATGAATGATATGGGAATCATTAGCATGGCATACACATCAAGATTAAACACAAATCATAAAATATAGAACATATGCCTTAAAGAGGCATGTATCTAACTACATAAAATATGGTATCTTGACTATTCCAATGTAATCTAAATTGAATTCCCCATCAACATTCATTCTTGATTTGGTCCAACATGGTCCCAGATATTTTTATGATGCAACAGAGTGGGATTTGCCCCTAATGAATCATGAGTGGGCATGCCACATTAATGATTGATGTAACTTCCCCCATGAGTGGGTGAATTTTAATTTGAACTTCATTTCAAACTCCTCAAGCCTACATGCCTATTTAAGACAAGCTCTTGTACCATAATAAAGGATCTCTCTTTATGGATTGTGAAAAAGAGATATACAAAACCAAACATTTTCTTAAGTTCTTAGGATAATCTCTTCACTTTTCTTATTTTAGCTTGTCATTACATAGTTATTTTCCTAGTCTTTGATGATTATATGAATTTCAAGCTATTATTAATCAAAAGGAAAATTCTGATAACTAGAATATTGTTAAGTTTGTATGATCATTCTCTATGCATTTTGTGGTAGTTATGCCCTTCTTTATTATATTTACTCTCCTTCCTAGACTATTGCACCATATTTAGTTGGAGTTATGCTATGTCTAGCTCAACTAAAGATTGGTCTTATGGGATTCATACAATTAGATAATTTTGAGTTCATTTATGTTCATGTTATGCATTTTATCTCTTTACCTTTAATATTTTCTCTTTCTTTATAACTAGATTAGTTTAGGAATATAATGATCTAAATTGAATTATTTATCTTGATTACTTTATACTTATATCCAAAGTTTATCAATATTATTGCATTGTTTCATTATTGGACATGATAAATTGATGAAGGAAGTCGGATTTTGAAAGGAGATAAATCCTAGAAGCATGACCTCTATCGAATACCTTAGTGTAAATTCTTCTATTTCAAATCATTAAAATAGGCCCGTTACATGGAATAGTTCACATCAGCCAACTAAGTGAAGACCACCATACCAATACCTCATACATTTAGACCTTGGAGAGGTATTTTCTTCGTGGGATCTCCCTCCTTTTAGGAAAGGCCATGGATTAACAACCCCTTTGCCTTTGTTGGCAACATGTCAAAATGCACATCAACAGACTTGGGCTATCACATATCTGTTTCATCCTATTTTATACTATCATAAACTTTCTACAGTAAACTAGAAACAAAAAAACACTAAGTATGTTACCCTTGGTTGTACTTACTATTTTTAGCATATGCCACTTGTCAATCAATCTCAATTATCATTTTCGATTTACATTTATATTTAGATTAAATGTTATATATTATAAACTAAATTATATTCAATGTTTTATAGCTATTAAAGATTGTTACATAAAAAATAGGTAAAACATAAGGTTTATCATGGGATTAATTCCTTATCACATATATTTAGTTGGTTTTCAACTATCTTTTTATCATAGCCTCCTATAACTAATGTCTTAGTCAAACATGTATTTTATTTTGGATATAATGATTTAGTGAAACATCACTTGTATTAATTTTTCTCTTTTATAAGTTACAATTTTTTTATTAAGGTTAAAGGGCTAATTTCATAGTTTATTATTCTAATGAGGTTTCTCTCATTTGTTGGTCTTTATTGTGGCAAGGGATACAAAGAAGCTATGCATTCTAATGTATTTTGTTTTACTAAGTCTTACCTCCTCTATGGAGTAACCAGGGATATACTTTTTTTTATTTTTTCCATTATATAATAAGAATTATATTTTTATTATTTTAAAAGGATTGTAAAATAAATAGGAAGCTTATGGTTTTAAATCACATGTTTTTTCTTCACCTAATATGAAGCTTTCCCTTTTTCTTTTATATTCAAGAATTTATATTGAAGTAACATCCATACATATTCAATTAGATAATCATGATGTCTTATGAAGAGCATAGGTAAAGCAAATTGATTATTTTCCTTAAAAAAATACAATACCTTCTACTCACACATAATTACACCTAGAAAATGAGCACAATAGCTTCTATTCCAATAATACTTAGAAAATAAGGATTTTCTTCATAAATAAATGCAAAACATTCTTATAAGGTTGCCTCTAAAAATAATTAAAGTATTCATAATTATATTTTTATATATAAAAAAACTTAACACATATATTTACACAGGGACTTATTCCCGTTTCAAGAAGAAAGAAGCAATCCAAATATTATAGCTAACATTTCTTGGTAATAAATATATGGCAAAGCCATTTAATACTACTATTATTCATCTTATAACTTGAGCTCCATATGCAACCATAAACAACACTCAAAAAATACATCTTCATTTTATAACCTAGGCTTTCATACACAACTATGAACAACATAAAAATATTATAAATAACACATAAAATACTCAAGAAAATACAGCTTTGTTTACAACATAAGCTTAAGCTAATAATAGTACTTATAATTTCAGTTCTTTTCTTATAAGCATAAATAAATCAATAACACACTCAAATGTACATTCTATGGACTCAACCCCTATTGGAAATAACAATAAGGAAATATAATTTATTGCAACACACAAGCACAACACATAATTTATTCACCAATAAACAACATTAATTTCCACAATAATAAAAAACTTCTACAAAAATTATAACTTAGTAGACAAATGGGGATGTACTTACCTCCCATCCATATGATGTCATCAAGAGTCTATGGTTCTTATCAACCTCCAAGCCCAAGAGGTGACCAAAAAAAACCAACACATAGTCATATGTTTTTCAACATAAGGATGAAGGTTGGTTAATCATGGCTTTACGTTTGGCCAAATTTTTTAACATGCCCTAACTAGTATGGTTTCTAGTACTTTGGAGAAAGGATAGGAAGAGGACAAGTAGGAAATTATAGTAAATATAACTCATAACAAGATACCCATCTAATAAAGGAGAACATATATTATTCTATAAATTAGGGTACCCAACTATTTAGAGAGAAAATAAAAAAATAAAAAATCAATTAATAAAACTTAAAAGCATGGTGTCCATTTTCTTAAGGAAAACATCTGCTCTACTTGTCACTCAAGATTATATTCAATATCCATGAATTATTTAGAAATTTATTCAAAAAGGGCCCTTTCTTTCCCCATATCCCCAAGTACATTCCACACAAGGTCAACCCACATACAACACATAATTTATTTCACAAGCTTACATAAGGGACATATACAACCTACCTAACTCCCATAAAGTTTGAATTACCTTCTCTTCAACTACCCTTCCCTATGCTTCTACAATTATTCTGCAAGCTTTTCCCAAAATTTTGTTATTATTATAATAATGGAGAAATGCTTGCATATTTTCTACATAAAGGGGGATAAGTTTACTATATTTTACAACCTATCAAAAAGGGACAAGTGCCCACTCTTGGCCTTGCAACTCTCTCCTCTTTAGGACCTACCTAGAGAAGCCAATTCTATGGTTTAAGCAATTTTAGATTGTCTCAAAGGTTATCATATCAATGACACCTCATTTTTGTCCAATTGAAGGAAAAATAATGTTTTCTTGAATTTTTAGAAATTTGGACTCTCAAGAATTTAGAAGGTATAATTTTAGAAAAGGGTTCCATCAAGGTTCATTTTCCTAAGAATAATCATACAAGGTAATGTATTAATCAAGTCACTATATGTTATTGCATTTCAAGGTTTAAAAATCAACAAAAAAATGTCTCACGAAGTGTAATGTGATCAAGTTATGCATAAGCATTTGGTGACATACACACTAAAACAAGGTCCCTATGACAAGTCTAAAATAGTGTGTTCCATCGGTTAATTGTCTACATTTTGTCCCATTATTTTTATTTCAAACACCTGTCACTTGCACACTCTTTAGATCTGTCACAATGTTCATGAAAGATAAAATAGATTAAATAATGAAATTAATACATCCACAATAAGGTCATACCAACCCATGATTCCGGCCACAATCACAGGATTTAGGATGCATGTGTTATAATAAATCATAGGAAAAAAGTCAACAATATCTCCATCTTGTTGTGAAAGAAGAAAACACATTGGCTAAGCATGATATCCATATTCTTAGTTTAAATTTATCTACATCACTATAAATTCCAATAGTGTTGTTAAAGAAAAAATACATCAGCTAAGTAGGATACTTGTGTGCTTAGATGGGAGTTATTTTCCCCATTATAAATCTAGTCTTTCACTCCATTCATTATAAATAATAAGTAAAAATAAGGAATACAAAAAAAAATAGGATGCCCATCTATTAGAGGAAAAAGTCTATTTTTCCTTGTGAATCTATTCACTAGTCTATTAATGGGAAGATTCTCCAATAGGGTACACATTTACTTGGAAGAAGAATCTAGTTTGAAGTATTGACAATATGCATATTTTTTTAAGAACGTGAGAGGAGATTCAACGATAGCCCCATAACCATCCGCCATCCTCTAACTCCTATAAGAACTAATATAGCACCCCTTTCCCTTAGTAACTAATAGGCATTATTTTTAAATTGGTTACCAATAATGTAAGTGGATTTGATAGTGTAATCTACTATAGTAGATATGCATGAATCATCCAAAGATAAATTAACATATCACATGGTTAGTCCATATTGATTTAGATAACATATTAATATAACACATGTTCATCAATGATCATGATCAGATTCCATAGAAAGCATGAATAATATAACCATGTAAGCTAATCATAGTACATTCACACAAGCTTATGTCCATTCATCAATATATCTCAATTCTAAGTAGCTAAACTATATCTCAATCATATCACATCAATAAGCATTTAACCCTAAAAAATATAGATTGGGGTTATCTAGGGTTAAATGGGATAGAGATAGCTTAAGGTACAAGGGGGATAAATTATCTCTATAACAATCTAATTAGATGCTGAACTTAGATATAACATATGTTGAATTCATTAAATTGAGATAGGCTAAAAATAGTAAGTAAAACTATGCTAAATATGTAAACGATAAAGAAACAAATTAATTAGTTGGTTTTCATGCTAACACAATTTTAGATCTAGAACATGTATAAAGTATACTTAAAGAGGGTTATATAATAGTCACCTAATTCTAGATTAAGTGCCTTTAGAGTTGCAGACACTAATGTCAGCCTTGGATGGTTGTGTCAATGTTACTCTCTAAACTTGATGCAAGTGTCTTGTATAGAATACCTATTGGAAAAGGATACAAACACTTATATACTTCTAGGTTTGTCTTTCCCTTCATTTGGGTGCATTTAGATTTGTCTTTGCCTTCATTTTGGTGCATTTATATTTGGGTCATGGACTATCACTCCTCATGAAATTGCAAAACCCTAGTTCTTCATCTTCATAGTGACCTTAGAGGAGAATGGATTAGTAAGCACATGGTGTCGAGCTAACCCCAAAGACCCCTCTGTCAATGAGTGCTACATATAACATAGGATTACAAAGGAGATTATTATCATTCTCTTGTTGGTGGAAGATAAATCAAATACTACATTTACCTTTCTTGTCAAATGGTGCTTATTTGTTGGCATATAAGAGTTTTCATGCTCAATTTTTGTGTGTTATGGAGTCCTTTGTCAATGTGTTTGATTTTTATAATAAAAAACTTCTTGTCTCTCAATAATTTAACATTATAAGTTTATCTTGAGATCTTGTTGGAACAATGGCAATATCACTTATATTTATAGGTTCTCAAACTAACTCTAACTCAAGTGTAGTTAGGTTAGATTTAACTATGGTCAGGTTAGGGATGGTAAAATAAATTAATATTTGGGATAGATATCCCATTTACTAAGCATGGCTCACCATTTTTGAATTTAAGACATTTATGAAGATATTTCCAATATTTTGAATTTAAGGATGATGGCATCATCATGACCTCATTTTTATTGAAGTTTCATTTTTAGAAAATAGATATTCACTAATTTGAACATGGAATTTTCACTTAAAGAGATAATTAGATTTTCTTAGTTAATTAATTATGCTTAAGGTTTTGTAATTTTAAGAATTGGTTAAGTGCCTCGCTTAATGGGTCAAAAGGTTAGTTTGTCAATTTGCAAGGTTGAAATTTTATTGGGGATAAATCCGTGGGAAGTTATTATTGTATACAAGATAATATCCCAAGTATGATGCCTCGACATGATTTTAGGCACTAATGTTTGATGTACAGATGAATTTGGGACATCCACTAACTTCTATGCTTAATTTGCATTATTTGGTAGAAATCAATTTAAAGTTCGGTTAGACACAAAATGTAGCCAAAAAAGAGTGTCTATAGTTTTCCCTATTTGAGAAGTCATTTCAAGACACATACACAATAATGTCTTTACAAATAATGAATAAGCCATTAAGTTGAAAGGTTTATGCCCCAAAGGGTGGTCAATTAGCCTTGGATTCCCCCTTAATAGACTAGGTGGCAAATAGAGTCATCAAACATTCCCTCAAAAATTAGAAAATGACATGATCTAGAGGTAATAGGGGTTGAAATATTTATTTTCCCAAAGGTGGGTATACTTAGTGGCATAGGGATTTTCCCTATTAAAATAAATGGATCGAAATAATGATTTAACCAAAGGCAATTATAATCATTAACACAGTGAAAATTCCATAGTAGGGTGGGTGCAATCATTGAAGGTCTAAATAATTTTCCCCATTATGTAAAATCAGCAAAGGGAGCTGACGTAATGAGCCCATAATCATGAATTAGCGATGAACTGGTACAAAGGATAGGTATGAATTTGGTCTTAATGGTAATATGGAGATGTCATAACTATCAATGATTACTATGCATTTATGATTTAATTACTCTGTGTTTCAGTGGTGTTTGGGTAGGTATGGGATATGCCATTTGTGAACAAGGGGAAATAATGCCCACTGCATTGTTTGATAGATACATTGGCCTAATTTTTTATATAGTTTGTGTTATTATACATTATAATTATATATAACTATAATAATAATGTGTATCTTAAGCATGGATAACTTCGTTTAAATGCAAATACAAATCACTTAGGCATAAGTTATGAACAATCAAATCCTGAATGAATGTAATGCAATAAATTAAGTGTAAGAATGAACATAAATTCACAACTTAATTACAAGATATGGGTAATCAAGACTTAGGTGTAAATAACGTGTAATAATCCTATGACAATTGAGGGGAAGGGAGGTACAAAAAATACTCTAAATTTAATAAGTAAAAACTTAAAACCCAAATAGTAAGCAAGACTCAAGTGTAAACTAATTATCCTTAGACACACAACACTCAAAAGGAAAAACCAAAAATTAATACACAAATTACTCTAAGGTGCATGAAAATAAATGACTCTAAGGCATATAAAATAATCAACTAATCTAATTGAACAAACAACTAATCTACGTGTTTGTGCAGCTGTAATAGAAGTGTTACACTTAAGACAAAAGGTTTCCCCTAGGCTATAGATAACAATGACAAAGGTTTCCCCTAGGCTATAAGGAATAAACCTATTATAATGGTTAGGGGGGAATATAAGAATAAGGAAGGGGTGGCTGAGATAATTCTAAATGTACTAGGCAAGTGAATGTTGTCTACATAATCCCATGGACACAAGGTCCAATGTGAACTTTAGGCCAAATGTAGTTCTCCCAGGATATGGGATAAAAGAAAAGTGGTGATATGTAAGAGAACTTTCTCATAGAATAAAGTGGGAATGGGATGACAAAATGGTGAGTGCATAGAGTAAAGAGAATGTAGAGCTCATAATCATGAAAGTGTGAAACACAAAATACTCATGAAGTGGCAAGAACATGGTTTTAACCTGATAAAACTAGACTAAAATACAAGATATGAGTTCTCACAAATAAACTTGGTCCATATTGTTTACTACATCTAAGGTTGAGAATGAGAATAATTTCATAAAATGGTGAGAGCCTAAATAAATTACAAAATGACCAGAGCGTGAAAGGTCTATGACTTATAAAATGACAAGAGTGTTGGGGGATAAATCTAGAGGAAGTAATGATATAAGATAATGGTGAATGAAACAAATCACCAAAATTAGTTGAGTTGACTCCAAATTCACTAGGCAATTAGACGCTGCCTACATAGTCCCATAGACACAAGGTCCAACATGGAATTCAAGATGAATATAGTTCTCCCATAAATGGGATGAAATATTATCAAAAAATGGAATAGGCAAATGGAAATGGTCATGATAGGATCCATTTAAATGATTTAGTTATACCTACTAACTAGGAGATGTACATCATGAGTGGTAAGGATACAATTTGAATGTCTTAATGTTGAAGGTGTGTTTATGAGTTTTCTATCATATAATCATGTTTTTAGGGTTTTTTAGGCATCTCAACTCAATAGATAATTATGAGACACAGATTGGGTTAACTTGTAAAATGGTGAGAGCATGGCTTACATTGCTTGTAAAATGGTGAGAGCATTAGATAAAGGGTTCATTAATGCATCCATTTCATATGCATAATGCACACAAAAGTGACTCACAAAATTATGTGAGCATTTGTATATATTTCTCATAAAATTACAAGAACATTGGAATAAGGGTGGCTAAAATGACCTATGAAAACATTGAGTGTTGCCTACATAGTCCAAAGTAACCTCAAGCCAATGTAGTTCCACCTAGAGTGATGAATGTTTGTGAATGTTTCCAATGTTTTGGCTTTTTGGGTTATCTCAACTTAATGAAGAATTATGGGATACAGGATAGTCTAAATTGTAAAATGATGAAAGCATGGATTAAAGGGTGATTGAGCTAACCTCAATGTAAATTGAGCATTACCTACATAGTTTTGAGGGACCTCAAGTCAATATAGTTCTGACTTACAATGAAGGATCTAACTAGGCAATAATAAAATTTTAAATAGGCAATAATAAAATTTTAAATAGGCAAATGGCATAATTAATGGTATGGCAAGGTAAAAATGTAAAATAATAATAAAAACCATCCTATCATCAACTAAGTCAATACCTACGTGTGAAGGCTCAATGAAATGATAAATAGATAGTGCCCCAAAGTAAGGCTATACATAAGGGAACAACATGTGGGGATAAGATATCCTAGTATAAGTTGCACACTTTGATTTACCCCAACATGGTGAAAGCTATGAGTTTCGCCTAAAAGTATGAATGGATAGTTCCCCCAAGTAAGGATACATGCAAACGGAAGGACACACCCCCAAAGACACTTGGCCTAAAAGTGTGAATGGGAACTAACCTTGAATTTTCCCTTGTAGATCATATTTTGGAATGGCACATCCTAATGAATTCTAAAATAATTGGCTAAAGGACTAAGGTGCCCCAAACTAGGTGAATTGAGGATTGTTGACTAGGTTTAGGACAAGACAAATGTTTTTGAATTTTGGGGCTTTATATCTCTTTAGGAGATTGTAAGTCATTTCAAATGTTTAGCTTTTTGAAATGTTTTGAATGTTCTTTTAATTTTTAGGGTATCTTAACTCATTAGAGATTGAAAAGATACCACTCATAAAATGATGAGAGCATGGGAACAAGGTTCATAAAATAGTGATAATGTGGGAATAGGGCATGAAAAAATATCAAGGAAATGAAAATGGAAGGGCATAATGGAAAGGTAGTAAAGGATGATAAGGCATGAAAAATGGAAAATGGTATGATATGACTCCATTACTCCTACTAATATGGTTATGTACATCCTTATTAGTATAGGGTACAACTAGAATGGTGAAATATTTAAAATGCTAGTCCACACCCCTTATAAATAGATGATCTATCAAGAACCTACTGCTAATTTGGATTCCAATAACACTGTTGTGATCTTCATTGGTCATTGATTTTGTTCCCTCCAAACTTCTAGACAAGATGTCTTTGTAGCCTTTGTAAAAGAAAGTGCAGCCAGGGATGGTAAATAAGGATAAGCATTGGATAAAAGGTTTGATTTGGCAATGTAATATAGGTATAGAATGGATAAATGGATCATAATGAAATGTATAATGGCTAGGTAACAAATGAAGATTGAGATTTTCAATCACACAATGTTGTTGATTCCATATTTGACATAGTTTTGGTTATCATGGGGCTAAAGACTTATGAATATGCTCTTGATAGGACCACTAGATTTTTATATTATTTGGGCCTAAAAAATGCTTCCATTTGATTATGTTATAGATTAAATTTGTACTGATGTTATCTTCAATAATTTATTCATCAAGCAATGACGAACTGTTGTGTTCATCTATTAGTGCCTCAAAGATGTTTTCACCAATAAAGTTGACTTGATGGTCCCATAGCACCTTTGAAAAGGTTTCACTAAGGAACATTGAATTTTGACTTTGATTATCTTTTAGCACCTCAAACAAGGTTTCCCTAGAAGATGTTGAGTTTTAACTTTGATTTCTCCTAGCACCTCTGAAAAGATTTCACTAGGAGATTATTCTTCTTTTGAATGAATGTGGTCTTGATCCCCCTAATATTCTGTAACTGATATGTCACCATGGATTCAGTTTAATAATGTGTGATTTTGCTAGTCCCAATCAATGCTTGTGGGATGTGGAATGTTAATATAATGGATAGGCTGATTGGTGTTAATGGAAATTGAAATAGTAATGGAATGTTAAGAGGCAACACAATCCTCATAGAAAATACTAAGATAACTTGTGTCGATGCTAAAGTAAACATCCTCTAAAACCATGGAAAGATCAAAAATATATTCAAATTGATCTGTAAGGAGTGTTTAACCAACATTTTAATATCCACCAATTTATTTTGATTCTAAAATTGGTCTGAATCAAGGGACTTGAATCTGATGTCGATACTAACATTGATTCTACTTCTAATGCTACATATGATATTGGTTTAAAAATAGAACCTACCTTTAATGTTGATTCTTCTTCTAATGTGGTGGAAAAGATGTTATGTTGAATTTTTGGTATTAGATGAGTAATGGCCTATGGTTGAACAATGGGATCTTTAGAAATAGACTCATCTAAGAAGGGTTCAAAAAAGACTGGATTGTCAATATGAAGCCCTAAAAAAAGAGGGAGAGGGCCAAGAGATGACTCCATAAAGACTGGCTTGTCAAAGTAGGGATTCTTAACAAAAGGGAAATGGTTAATAGGAAAATCCATAGAGACTAGATTTTTAAAGTGAGGCTCCTCAAATATAGGGCAATGGTCAAATAGTGACTTAAAAAATATTAACTTATCAAAGTGAGACTCCTCAAAGATAGGGAAATGGTCACATAGTGATTTATCATAGGTTAACTCATCACAAATAGGTGTTTCAACAAAAAATTGAGTATTAGTTGGTTGTCTTGGCCTTATATTAAAATCATTTGCAAAATCTCAGACTTGGGCACACTTGGATACTTTATCATGACATATTCTAATGATGGTGTATGGATAGGCAATGATGGGGTCTATTGTAGCTCAAAGAATGGATTGACTATTAGATGTATTTCTTATTTCCAAATAATATTATTCAATCATTCTTTAGGAAAGTCATATGGGAATCTGGTGTTCGCTCTCAACATTTTAAAATGGCTACATCTCTATTCTTAATGCACCATTTACCAAATTGGATTTGAAAATGAGTTGGTGATATACTAACCAACTTAAACTGGTGGGTATTATAAGGCAATGATTGGTGTGGTTGTGGCTCAAAATCATGATATCCCCATGGTCCATCAAGTTTGGACATGGTGTGTGAACCTCACACATCAATTAAGTGAATGGCCTTGAATCCAACAATACTCATAATATTCATCCATTTGGTACCAGGGAGGTTTGAGATCATTTTCACCAAAAGTTTAAGTATGTGGACACACAATTATGTTTGTTGTGACTAATTGATAAAATATGTCTCTCAATCCTTCCTTTACTAAATTTTACACTTGTGTCCATGGTTGATTTAAAATGTTTGGTCCATGAAGTTAGAATTGGGTCTAGTCTTGATCTTGGTATTTAGCACTGCTCCAAACAGGGAAAACTTGGTCTCGATAATTAGCCCAAAGAAGGGTGGTTTTTGTATATGACAATCAACATGGCTTCATTTAAGAATTATAAATTATCCCAAATAGGGTGGTATTGGTTCTTGATAATTGGCATGACCCCAAAGAGGGTGAATTTGGTCTCAATAATTGGCATGGGTTTGATTGTCATGGTCTAAGCGGGATAAAAAATGACTCTGATTGGATTATAATGTGCATTCAAAAATAAACCTTGACTTGGAATGATTGTGAAATTTGGTTGAAATAATTGATGTTTGGAAAAGGTCTGGCTTTGAGCATGTTCAATTTGGACATGTAACTTGACATGTGTGAATTTGGTTTGGTTTAAAAAAATGATTTAAAGTGAAATGGACTTGATCTAAGTCTAGGTTTGAAAGTGGCATTGGTATAAGAATAGGTCTTGGTTTATAATAGGTACTTGGTTGTGGTTCAAAATATTTTTAGTTAACATGGACTTGGAATTGATCTAGGTCTAGGTTTAGGAACATGAGATTGGTCTTTGAAAATAACTTGGCCTAGACACAAAATAGGTTTGCGTATATGAAAAAAAACTTGGTCTAAGCATGGTGATAAAGTTAAGCATATGTCTAAGGTATTTATTTGAAAAAAAAGTCACACTTGGTCTAAAACAGAAACTTGGAATGAAGGCAAGACATGGTAAAAATAAAACTTGGTCTCTAGGTAAAGGTATTTAAAAATAAAACTAAAAATCAATCCAAGTTGCACAATCCAAATGTAAAAGGTGAACATCCAAGCCCAAATTAGGCAAGACTTCGGTGTAGACCAATTAGTTTTAGATCTAAAGTTTGAAAGATGAATTTCAAACTTGGTACAAAAGACTCAAATTTTCAAATGAATAATGGCCTAGACTCAAATGGGTACCATAATGGCACATTTTGGGACAATGGTACACAAATGGTTTCAGACTTGGTTTTGAACAAAGGTAAATGTCTTGGGACAAATTAGGAAATGTAAAAATGTCTCTTTGATCAAGTTTACAAAAGTGGTTTTGAAAATCTTAATCTAAGGAAATTATTTTGAGTGATTTTGACAGTGTAATACTTCTTTACTCAAAGTGGTGGTAGTAATATGTGTTTTGTTTTTTGAAGTTTTTGACTTGTTTGACACAAAAAGAAATTTAGACCTAAAAATAAATACAAATAAAAGAATAATAAAATCACCAAAGTGCACATGCTACGCTAGAACTGACAAGTTGCATAGTCTTCGCCAAAGGTTCCACATATATACCAATGCTCAAAATTAATTAATTGTTAATCCAAAAAATAAAAAGTGCATGTAGGTAGAGTTTTTAAGCCCCATCTATCTCTCAAGCATTTATATGTGGTAATAACTTAGAGTGTTGAAGCAAGATGACATTTGGATAGATTTTCTGCTATAAGTGGGGTTAATCTAAATCTAAAATTTTCAATGTGTTCTAGATGTTCCACACTTATGGATAATAAAAGGGAATATTCACATCAAATGATTCCAAAACACCTAGATAGTTACGCAATGGTCTAATCCTTTACATAAAAATTCATCCATGTAATTCTTAGTGAATTCTGATGTCTAGATATTACATGATCTGATAACATATTGGGATGGTCAGGCTAACTACTCACCATTATTCCATTTAATACTATGCCCAATTTTTATACCCCACTAGAGAAAGGGGTTAGAAAAATGTTGAGAGATGAAATTCTAGGTAAAATTCCTCCTAGAGAGCTCATGAGGAGGCTATGAACTCCTGCTCATAAGCCAATACAAAAAAAGAAATAAATAAAAATGGAAGAACTTTAGGGTCATTTTCGAGTCACTCAAGTCACTTAGAGCTTGTGAAGAGCATACATGAATTTTTTTTACTTCTACGACTCAACCAAACAAAAAAAAATGATGCACTTCTGATCACCTGAGTTCCCTAAAGGGATGGGGGGGGACATATACATGAGGTTTTTCTAAAAAGAAATCACTTTAGGAAAAGAAACTAAGTACTTTTGTAAAAAATGAAAGCAAAAATAAAAATATATTAGGAGCACTAATTTAACAATTTTTCTTTTTAATCACTTAAACAAATGTAAAGTAAAGTTTGGCCCTTTGTGTTTGAAATTTTAATTTTGAAAAACAAAAACTAAATTTGTTTTTGAAAGTGATTTTTAAGCACCAAAAAGATAAGTGTGAATGATTTTTAAAGTGATTAAAACCTTATATTTTTGACCTAATTTATTTCAAAAAGTGCTAGTGGATTTGTTTGTGTTTAATCCAAGGTGAAAAATCTATAAATTATCTCAAGAAAACACAAAAACCAACTCTTTGGAATGATTTCATAGTTATACAATCAATGTGAACTATGAAATTGTTCAGACAAATAAAACATAGATAATAAAAAATCAAAAACTTACCATGGATGGTTTTGTTGTTTTAGAATAACTTCATAACTATATTTTACCAATTCCATAATTATGTTTTTTGATTTATCTATTAACTTTGATGATTTCATGACTTTGATGGATGATTTCACAACTATGGAAAACCTGCACTAAAGCACATAAATACAAAGAACGATTTTGCATTTTCTACTATTATTTCATACTTAAGTTTTCCTATTTCACAAATGCATAGGTAAGTAGATAAATAATAATTTGCAATTGATATAGATGATTTCAAATCTATTCTCTAAGAATTCATAGTAAGCATGAAAAACCCTAAATTATGTGTGATCAATTCATAGTTTACCCCAATGATTTCATATATGTATGTGATAAATTCATAAATATGTAGAGATGTTATGAAATAGATATGATTTTATTCTTTTACAAGGTGATTTTGTTATTTCTTTCAAAAAATTTGTGGTTTTATTCTTAGAATTCACACTTTCACAGTGGACAAATTCTATGTTTCTTAGTCAAATACCAAATATGTAAAAAGTTAGATAAAAAAGGTAAAAACAATTTTTTAAGTGAGATTTTATTGGATTTAAAGGTCTAATATCACTCCCTTAGTGCATGTGGGGTGTGTGTCCCACCAAACATGCCATTATTTATTATAGGATTACAAAGGAGATTATTAATCTTCTCTTGTTAGTGGAATACAAATCTAAAATTAAAAAACTCAATGAAAACAATAACTAATTGCGTAAGTACTTGGGTGAGTAATAATGCAACTAAGCTCAAATAAAATAGACGACAAAACAAATACTACCTTTACCTTCCTTTTCAAATGATGTTTATTCATTGGCATATAAGAGTGTTCATTCTTGGCTTTTTTGTGTAATGGAGTCCTTTGCCAATGTGTTTTCTTTGCGGGTAGCAACTCTCCTTGTCCACTTGTGTATTGGCTTGGATTGGCTTGACATGTGATGAAAAAAAAATCATATCTCTTAATAATTTAACATTGTAAGTTTGGCTTGAGAGCTTTTTGGAATAATGGCAATGGCACTTGTATTTATAGGTTCTCAAATTAACTCTAAATCAAGTGTAGTTAGGTTAGATTTAACTATGGTCAGGTTAGGGAGGGGATAAGTAATTAATATTTGGGATATAGATCCCATTTACTAAGCATGGTGCACCATTTCTAAATATAAGGCATTTATGTAGATATTTCCAATTCCTTGACTTTGAGGATGATGACATCATCACAACCTCATTTTTATTGAAATTTCCTTTAAAAAAATAGATATTCACTAATTTGAACATGATTTTTTACTTAAGTAGTTAATTGGATTTGTTTAGTTAATTAATTTTTCTATTGGTATTTTAGGAATTTGTTAAATGTCCCACTTAATGGGTTAGAAGGCTAGTTTTTCAATTTTTAAGGTCATAATTTGACTAGGGATGAATCTATGGGAGGTTATCATTGTATACAGGATAGTACCCCAAATAGGGATGCCTTAAAATGATTCTGGGCACTAACATCTAATGTGCAGATAAAATTGGGACATTTAGTGACTTCTAAGATTAATTTGTGTTGTTTTTAGAAATCAATTTCAAGCCCAGTTAGACATGGAAAGTAGCCAAAAAGGAGTGTATACACTGCTTACATAACCAATAATCTAAAGAAGGCCTTAGATTGATGTAGTTCTCCACTGCATGTTGGCTTGTGTGTGAATCATGAAATATGTTTAAGCAAGTATAATGATGACCTAAATTTTAACTTCAAAAATTGGGCTCTTAAGATACTCCAATACTTTAGGCCTATGCATGTGGTATTCCTATGACTAATATAAAAATAAGAGAAAATAGGAAAGCTTTGCTTTATCAAGTGCTTGATTGAATGCTTTGATAATTTGCCTTGGTATGTGCTAGGTGAGGAATGAATGAGGAGTGAATTTTAATATATACCACTCCTATCAGGTAATATACTGCATTAAATAAAGTAGGTCAACCATTAAGATACATTTCATTTACAAATTATATGATTTTTGGGCACTAGACACTTGTGTAAGAGTAGGACACATGAATCGATGCAGGTGTCTATTTGGGAGGCTAGTGTCCAAAGAACAAAAAAGAAGGTATAGGCTCAAAAATTATAGAAGTGGAAGATAAGCAGGGTTTAAGCATTCTAGGTAAGATATAAGGTCTATGTAATAAACATAAGACTGTTCGAACTAAGAGATAGACTAAGAGGCACAAGATAAAGTAAATGTGAGACTTTCAAAAGTGAGAAAAGTTCAAAATTGAGAAAAATAACCAAGGTCTAAGTTTTCCAAGTTTATAAGACTGAGGTGATATATAATCCATAAATATATTTTACATTTTCCTCCCCTTTAATTTAGTAATGAAATTGGTGGTGTAAAGGAGAAGAAATACGTACCTAGGTGTGTATAACACACCTTGCCTTTGTGTGAGTCCAACCTGAGTGATTTGCTAGTGACTAACCTAAAACCAAGAGAATATTACAATATATAATCAGTGCATATAATCTAAAATTGAAAACATTTGAAATAACTAAAATTGAAATAGCAAGGTTTTAGGAATACATTTGTGTATCGATGCAACTACCTTACTTATTGGCAATTGATTTTAAAAGATATCATTCTAAGACTCTAAAATTAATATTAAGATAAATATATATAAGTCTAGAAAATTCATATATCTAAGGAGATAGAAATAAATAGATATTGGAAGTCACATGCCAAAAACCTTGGAAAAAAGGTGAGTTGCGATCTGGTAGTTGAGATTAGCACAACCATACAGCCCAATCATACTTATAACCTGGTGAAAGTGAGTGAACCAAGTCAACTCACACTATCAAACTAGTGAGGTTGGATGATACAATCAAGTCCAATCTAAAAAATTGGAAAAATTGAGTGATTTAATCACCTCAACCATACCAAAAGTGAACTAACTACTGCAGTTGATTAGCGCAATATAGTCCACAAAATTTTATCTTGATGGGTGATGATAGTCCATATAAGAGTTTTGAAGTCTGAAACTAATTTGGATTTTTAAATATTAGGTACACAATACATAGCATATGCATCTTAGATATGTCTCATGATGAAACTGTGTATAATAATGGTACCAATATATAGAATTCTACCAAAATTATGAATATGAATTATGTAATTGTGTGTTTTGGCTAATTTGGAAATTGTTAAGTGTGGAGAACATGCTTCTAAATCATGCCACCACTATATATGGAGAAATTTGAAATTTGAAATAGGTGTTAATGTGGAGGACATGTTTTTAAACACATGCCCCTACTGAATCTAGGTGTGCTAGATACTAAATAAGTGTGGAGAACGTGATTCTAATGCATGTCCCCACTGAATCTAAAATTATGAATGTGTGGAATCTAGCCTATATGACATTCCCCCACTAAAATTTAAAATTGTTCCAAATGTGAATAAGTGTGGAGAACATGTTTTCAAAGCATGCCCCCATTGATATGCACCCCATTTGAGGTGAGGTAAGAATAGGAACTTGTAGTTACCTCACCTCAAAAGGATAAGACAAATGTATAATCTATGAATGGAACCATGTAGCATATAGAAGAACATGTCTAGGTAAATGTAGCATTGAAGCACATCGAATAATTTGATCACATAAATGCCTGAGATGCATGATAAAGATCATGGAAATTTCTAGATAGTAACAATACAAGCTCAACAAGTAAACAATCACACACATAAGAGCACTCAAAATCAAGTCAACATACAATGGTCATAGGAGACCACAAATAAGGGGCATGTTCAAATATCACACAATCAAAGGGACATGAATTAGTCAAATGTCCAAAAAAATCAAGGATTGACATATTAAAAAACCCATACAATAAATAATTACATATTCAAATGTCAATGAAAGCACACATAGGCATGGGATCCATAAACAAATGAGCATATTAAAATGCTTGAACAAGCAGGACAATAACAAGGCAAGACACTAAAAGAAGCGCATAAAGGAAATCATAATCAACCATCATAAACATATCATAATAGCCCATGGATAAAATGTGTTAGCAAAAAATGTCAAGTGCATATCATATCAAGTACCCTGTGAAAGATATAATCATAAATAAAGGCATATGTAAGTAAGAGCTTAAACATGATAATGAAAAGTGATCCTCAAACCATATAACCCATGCATATCAATACCAAAGAAGCAGATGCCCCTAACGTCCACATGACATGTGTTGGGTCATTTATAATCTAAGGTAATTATGTAATGTTTTATTTTTGTTAGTAGTTAGTTGTGTTCGGTTGTTTTACCCATGGTTGGGTTTATAACCAACTTCCTCTTTCCATAAGATTTTTAAAGATTATTTGATATACAAAAATAATATGCTTACATTGAACATATTATGAAATTATTTCTCTCCCATCCCAGGCTTGAACAATGGTATTAAAGCAAGAAAATAAAAAAAGGAAGAGTGAAGAAATTTGTAGATCATTAAAGATTTGAAGAGAAATGGAACAATCATGTCTCATTTTAGAGGCTATATATATATATATATATATATATATATATATATATATATATATATATATATATATATATATATTCCTTTAAGGGACAATGAAACACAGTAGTACGGTGGGATTCAAGTCTAAATTTTTCTATTCAAGTTGTGTAATGGCAGCACCTATGACTGTAAATCCTGTAGTGAAGGAAAGCAGTTAAATTTTAATATGTTTTGATTGAGTTGTGTCTTTATTTATTTTGTACTACAGTGCCACACCTTTAAAGTTGCTCAAATTCGCCAATTCTACTTATTTTGCTCAACAAAGTATGTGTTTGAAGCATTTTGGTTCATCCTTTTCCTATGAAATAAATTTTTAATATAATATGATATTTGCTTTGTACCTCCACGGTGATGGATGTAGTCTTATAAGTCTAAATCAAGCAAAGAAAAAAAGTGATGCCTCATGCTGAAAAAACTGTTTGAGTCTCTATTTTGGCATCAAAATCTATACGACACCTCAGAATATACCACTTTATAACAGTTAGAAAAATGTAATGTAATTCTTGTTTATGTAAGGTGAAACTATTGTGTAAAAGATTTTAGTGCATGAATTTTTTATATTATCACATCTACTAAGATAAAGATACATTAAATATATTGCCTATTTATACTCAAATTGTTTAAAGGCGAGTTGGATAGCATGATTTTGTTATCCACTTAAAGCAAGAATGGTCAAGGGTTTAAAACTCATTGGGCTTGTATATGTTTTGGTCAGATTTATTTTGACTTAATTTTGTATGGCCAATGCATTAAAAGATGTGTAATAGGAGATAAAAGGGTGTAAGGTGTAATTTATTTTTAAACAATTCTTAAACTCTTTGTAAACAAAATCTATCTGGTGGGTCAAGGCCAAACCTTGATATTTTTCCTTGTTTTGATATCACCATGGGAAAAATTATGAGTTTAATCTCTAAATATGGATACTTAATATAACAAACCTATAAGTAATGGTCGATGAATATGGAAAACAAGCTTGTTTTTAATGATTTGTGGGAAATAATGGAAAATAAAAACCACATTACCAACTAAAGCTATCAAATTTCTTGAGTTTCAAAGGCATGATAAATGTGCCCTTGATTTATTAAAATCATTATGTTCTATTTAGGTCATTATCTATATTGAATCCATTAAATGTAATGATTAGAAATATTAGAAAGTGTTAAAATATCTAGATGACAAACAACCTGCCTATAAGAAGATTGATCTCTTAATGCAGTTGCTTAATAATAAACTTAGCATTGAAAAGATGTATCTGAATATCTCTCCCATGAAAACTTTGAAATAAGAGTATTGTACTATGGGGGGTAAAATTAATTATGACATGTTGATTTCCATCATATTGAATGGCCTTAGTTCTACATACACCAATTTTTTTAAAATGCTACAATGTAGTGATAAGCTTAATGGTGCCAAATTTGACTCTATTTGTGAGTTGTTGACTCATCATGAGTGATAGTTTGTAAAGAAGAAGAATACACCTACTAAAGAGGCTCACTATACAAATAATATGTCCCATCACAAAGAATATCACAATGTATAGTGATAGTTGTAGAAGCATTCTTTAAAACACTATTTGAGACACTCTCTGAGTCATTCTTTGAGATGCTCTCCACACAGTTCTAGATGGTCTCCACAACATTTTCATTGGCACTCTCCAAGATCTTCAAAGTGCAAACATCACCATAGGAATTATTTTTACTCATGTGGTTCTTCAAGTGATTCAAATTCTTTTTGCTCTCATCAGCATAAGAAAGAGCTAAAATGTTTCAAATGTGGTGGTATTGAAAATTTTATAGATGTATGTCCTTCTCGATGACCCTACTATCCACATAAAAAGAAAGCTAAGGCAAATTATGTGAATTATGCTAGAAGTATATCTTATAATTACTCCATTTATTTTATTTATTTTGACACTTCCTCTAATCAGGAGACATCCTATATGGCTGAGATCTATGGTCCCAAAGGACCTGGCAACTTGTTTTGAGTGATCAATGATTCACCTATCTTGTATGAGCTACTAGGCTCAAGATCAAGATCTATTATAGTAACATTTTTGGGATTGTGTTCCTAATTTTAGTTCCATTTTTGGATTTTATATATAATATTCATGACATGGAGTAGATATGATTATTTTATTTTATTTCTCTCATTGCACAGCTTGTCACCTATCACCTGATAGGGGAGAAGATATAGCATTGGTTGGTCTTCGATTCATCATCAGTGATAGTATGAGTTGACATGGGTTGTTAGCACCTTTAGTGTTAAGCAAAGGTCATCAAAATTTTTTGGACATCAAGGAGATGTGCCATACATAGTATGGGTTGGTCATCTTGATGAGCTTTTGGGTGGAGCCTTATGTGGATTAACGTAGTTAGACATGCTTTAATTGTGCTAAATTATAGAATGATATGATAATCAGAGGGGATGAGTAGGCTTTAATCATGATCATCAGTCTTTTATGCCATAACTCATAGAAAGGGATTTTGTATAGAGTAGCATCAGTTTTAGTCAGTACCATGATCTACAATGCACTAGTTATAGTTGCTTCAAAGTTTCTTTGATGACTTCAGAGTCATTGCTCTAGTGTTTTTTTATATATACCCCTTTGGATTAGAGGGAGTTTTTTGGGTCATTTATGATCCAAAGCAATTATGTAATTTTTTATTTTTATTAGTAGTTAGTTGTGTTCAGGTTATTTTACCTATTGGTTGGTTTTGTAACTAACTTCCTCCTTCTGTAAGCTTTTTAAAGCTTACTTGATGCACAAAAATAATATGCTTACATTCAATATATTATGAAATTATTTATCTCCCATCCCAGGCCTGAACAATATGAGTAGAGGGAAGACCCAACATTAGAAATAAGAATAAATCATGTATCTGTGTATGCCTGTATCACACTCACATATAAGTGTGAAGCACATGCATATTTATAAGTAACTGATATACCATCCATCAACATGGAACTAACACATAAATGGCAAGGAGCCAATGGAACATCTTTTATGCTAAAAACATTTTTGGATTTTTTAATGTTTTTTGAAATTTTTAGTATTTTTGGAATATTTTAAGAGGAAAGATCATGGTGTTTATCAAAACAATGCTGAATAATAGGGAATGTTATTGAGGTTTTGCCTTTACCTTCCAAATAGCTTTCGATTAGAAGAGAATCTCGAGACTTTGTAAAAAAATATTACACCTTATAACTCCTATTACACCCTTATATCACCATTACAAAGTCAAAAAATTTGACCTAAGAAAATATCTTTCAACAAATTTGTAAACCCTTTTTGATTGCTGTTAGGATTAGGAGCACAATTGATTACCTTGTATAAGCAACTAAACACGGAATTTAACCAGAAGTAACAATTAACTAGAAATAAAAAACAACACAAAATTTGAGAGACAATACACAATTGTATTCAACTCATTCCAGAAGGAAATACAATGAAGAGATCACACTCTTCCCACACCTCTTGGGTGTACCAGTAATTCTCCCTCAAGAGTTCTTTCTCTCACAACCAATTACAACTACAACTCAAACACAGAGTTGTACCCTCCACCAGTCAGTAACAATACTGTCAGTACACAAATACTCAAAGTACTCCAAATAGATCTCCCTTGATCTTGCACAACCTGCAAATCAAATGATCTTACTTACCATGTAGATCTTCTCCCTGATCTTGCACAATCAGCAGATCAACCTGATCTTACAATTGGAAGGATCTCTTCCTTGTCCTTGATTACAATACAGCCCCATGAGTCTATTATATAGATCCCATGCAGACAATAATTAGACTTCCTAATTACAATAATTAGAAACGCAGACTCAAGACTAAAATTAGTCTTTTACATGCAAACAAACTGTCAGTCTAAAATAAGACTAGTTCTGGAAGCGCATGCAAACGCATGCAGACACAGGTTGTCGACGTCGGTGCCTATCTGACCCATGTCGGCCGACCCATAACCGATGTCAGTTACTGTGAACACTGAAGATGACCGACGTCGGTTGAACTGCCGACGTCGATTTCTTTGTAACTCAACCACCTCCTCCATGTTTGCATCAGTGAAGCTTTTAGCTCCACAACCTAACAATTGCAAGTATCTAACAAAAATACTTTCTATTAGACTTGCCTTTAACAAAACTTTGAAAATATGATGGCAATTTTTTTTTACATCCTCTTACTTGGCCGATATGTATTTAATGATTTATTGTAAAATTTTAATCAAAACCTTAAACAAGACTTACTGCACTTTGTCGTACCACTGCAGAATCATGCCAAGTCTTTGATGTAATCAGGTTTGCGTTGGACGAAGGAATTGACTTGTAGACTACGTTCATGTTGTATTTCCAAAACTACACACTTAGCAAATCGTCGCTTGTCATGTTTTAGCAGATTGCATATTACACCTATGTAACACTCAGCGGCAATACTCAGACCATTGTTGTTGTACAACTATAGAATCACTTTATGCTCTATAGTGAATTATTTCCAAAAAAACTTGAGTTCAATGGCGGTTAGTTATGGATCATCTTCATTTGCGAGGACTGCGAGGTCTCTACACAATGTCATTGCTTTTGCAAAACTCGTAATCCACCTCAGTGTCAGCGTCCACAATTGCCGTGTTTGGGTTGCTAATATTCTCTTTCAACCTCCTTTTGAGATTTGCCTTACTTTGATTCTACTTAATCCAAGAGGAATAAAATCAGAAATATATTCGAGAAATTCAATATTTTATTTTTTGTATAATAGACAAGCTATAAAAACTTGTAGAAGAACAAATTGTTTATAAAACCCATTAACCCGAACAACTAAAACTAAATAAAGCAAACTAATTAAAAACAACTTTAGATTATTAATGATCCCAACAATAAAATATTTTTCTAAAACATTCTCTTGCTATTTATTACGGATTCTAAAATATTGTTCTCTATGATTTAATATTTTTTATTTAATTAAATTTGATTACCCATTTATCCATACTAAAGTGTCCACGTCCTTGCCAATCACCATGAAAACTAAGGAGAGATGGAGCTTGAGAGCATAACATAAAAGCTAGTATCGTTTGAGAATAAAATGAAAGCTTACCAATTGCATGGTACATCAAGAAGACCATTTGAGAAATGCAAAACATAAAAATTAGTTATAAAATAAACTTTAGAGAAATTGCTATTTAAAGGGTTAGTATGTGGTTTACTTACAAAATTAAAATCTAACCGTATTAAAGAAGTTGCAATTCAAAGTAAGAAAAGCACATTCCAAGTTAGACTTTTTAAGTAAGAAAAAGCATAAGAATATAGGTAGGTAGAGGTCAAACTCAGAAAAAACATGTAACGTATAATATGTATTATTTGGATTATTTGAGAATCACTTCACCCATACGCTTGGGATTCAATTCATGATATTCACAAAATCGATCGAAGAAAAAGAAAAAGAGAAAAAGAAAAAGGAGAAGGGGACGAAATTCTTTACCAATAAAAGAGCTGTACCCAATGGAATACAAGAAAATTTCATGGATGTCCATAAAGATGGATATCACAAAAATTTATCACATTTTAATTGAGCTTTACTTAACATGAGCATTAGTTTTTCATTTCAATTGGCAAGGTGGGTTATGAACAATACTATTATTTAGGTAAGTATTAATATTTGGGATAGTATAAAAATTAACATTTAAATGTATTTAATTAAAAATTAGGTATATAAATTGTATATTTTTATATATTTTTGATTAAATAGTAGTGTAAATTAATTAATTAATCATATGATGATATATGACTTTTACAAATATAAGATATTTAAAATATATATTTTGATTATACTTATTTTTTTCACTTAAACATGTCAAACAAAAAAATATGACTTTCTTTTTACTTAAATTTTTAAATAGACATTGTTTGTACATCAATTAATTTCTATAAGATATATTTATTAGATGACCAAATTAAGGTGTACAAATAATAGCTCATTTTCCGTAATAAATACCAAGCTCTTCTATGTTTTTATATTATCTTTGGGGATTAGTTGTAGTGACCATACTAGTATGAGTGTCGATCCCCTATGTATATGGAGAATTCTCTCCTCTCTCGTTGCCATATGGATAGTCTAGGGTGCCCCCATCCCATAGTTCTATATAGATGGGGTCGCTAGTCGAGTGCCATATAGATAGTTCAAGGCTCTCCCGTTGGCCTAAATTATATAAGGGACCCAATTATCTAGTTCAGATATAGTCCTCCTCAATCTATCTATTCACTACGAGAGGAAATGTCGTTGCCATACCATATAGGACTCTAATTAGAGAGAGGAGTGTGCCCCTCAGCCCTAGGGGCCTATAAGTTTATAGAGGAGGGGTGCTAACTGGAAAAAAATATATAGTTGTAGTCGTCAGGTAGTTAGGCTATATTATCTCTCTCTAGTTAGTCTCATAATGTCAGGTCGAACCCTATATATCTATCTAGGTGGTGAATACTCTAAGTATAGAAATCAGAACATGTGGGGGTGCCAATTAAACTATAAACTGTGCTAATGAAAGTATATATTATGCCAACACTATGCCAATGCCAATGAAACTCTATCTCTATATCTATATAGTGGGGGGCCTATCTTGGTGCTAACCTCCTCAATTGACCAAACCTAATCTCTAATAACTGAATTGAGGATCTAGCGACCGAACCTAGCCTTATATGTCTATCCATGATGGAACCTAGATTCGATCCTACTAGATTCTAGTGATCGAGACTAGACTCTAGTAATCAAGAATGTACCCTTCAAACACAAAATTTATTGGAGTGGAGCATGACTTAGAGATGAGAGTTTGATTATCCCCCTAAAAATTATTAAACTAGATGGGGATATGTTTATGAAGTTGAAGTCAAGGTTTCCCTATCTCTCTATATGGCTAAGCCGTGATGGCCTAATGGATATAGCTATGTATAAAGAGAGATGGATATCTATTTTGGCCCCATCTATAGATATCATATCTTTTATAGATCTATAGGGGAGGCTGAGCCATGCATATATAGTCATAGCTTAGCTGCACTCACCCCACTATGTTTAGATTAGATAGGGATTTGTAACATGAATTGTGATAGAATGGATGACCATACAGTTGGCCGTATATAGATACCTAATAGGGGTCAAAACTATAGGGCATGACCACCTTGGCCATATATATATATATATATAGAGGGAAATCCATATAGTGATTTAACTTTATTCAAGAATAATGGAGTTTTGTTCCTATTTTAGTTAAGGGTTAGGATTAATAAATTAGTACAAAATATAGCAATAATTACAATCTTAATTTATGTAATTATTTATCTTTTTCACCTTTCTAAAAATAATAATATATATGAATAAATATAACTTATATAAAATACACTGAGATGGCTAATACAGAAACTAAAAATGGCTGTACAAGATTGGAATAATGTCAATAACCTGAATCTAGATTTCATTTGATGAAAGGATAGGAACACAAAAAATAAGACACTTTGGTATCTGGTGTTGTTGTCTGTTCCTACCGCTATTTTCCAAATTGGTCAAAAAGACCTAGAATTTTTTGGGTATTTGCGTTGTGCTTGTGTGAGCCTGCTTATGAAAAATTGAGCCTTGATTGTCAATGAAACTCATGATAGAGCTGATTTTGTCTTTGAACCCTAACCCTCTATTATGCTTGATGAAATGGTATTTGAATCACTTCATAAAAAGGGGGGGTTAGCATGTAATATGCACTGAACATGTAATCCACACCCTTTGTATGGGCACGCTACCTACATACCAATACTCTGAAGAGGGATCAAGCCATATGTAGTTCTCCCACCTAGTGGGTGTTGTGCAATAGTGTGATGCAGATGTAAAAATACCAAATTCAGAGTGCTTGAGGTGGCTAGGGACTGGTATGAGGATTTGAGTGTATTTATAGATATGTTGGGTGATTGTATGTAGAGAATAGGGAAGTTTGATTTAGTGCTTTATTTGTATTCTTGCTTGCTTTGTAAGATTTATCACCCCCTTTATAAATGAGCTTTGGATGGGATTTTATAGGGAACAATTGGTCATGGGTCAGATGTATTTGCACTAGGACAACACAATTAAGGATAAGGATCAAATGAAAATAACCATTGGGGTTTAAAGTACAAATGGATAGGAACACCAAAAATGGGACACCCTAGGGTCTGACATTATAGTTTGAGTTCGGTGCTCCTGTCTTACAGGCTCATGACCTCGGGGAACAAGATTGTCCTGGGAAGTATAATTTAGTTGAGGTGGAATCATAGTTTAGAAGGTTTTAGATGATCTATAACAAGCAAAAATATATCTAGAAGGGTCATAAGAGTATGCAAAAATAAGCTATGGATAGGGTGTCACAAGCCACACTCAAACTACCAATTTGGACATTTTATATGACTACATTTTCTCTCCCTTTATTCTAATGATGCAACAAAGTGAAATACTAAGATAAAGAAAAAATAGAAAGCGTACTTGAACTTAATTACAAGGGTGAATCCCATGAAGATGTGTGATGCTGAGTATGCATAGAGAGAGTACAACATGAAGCATAAATCTATAAGAGAAAATAAGGAGTAGATTAGTTCTTACTAGACACACTATGTCTAAAATAAGAATGCACAAGGGCTAGGTAAAAGAGAGAGGAAGAGAAAGAAATGAATACACCTCACTAGGTACATGAATGAACCAATATAAAACCTATTGTGATGTTGAGTGATGTGGAATGATGCTGGGTATCTATTGTATCAAGAGTAATATTGCAGATGGAGTTGAGTGCTTAATTCTCTAAGGGTGGTTCAAGAATACCAAAGTTGGCCCTTTGTCTCCATCATCACCCACTAAGTGAAGCTATATGATCATGCATATGTTATTTAATGTTTGGACTATGTGTCTAATCACTCTAAGTAGGTTGCTCAAGAATATAAAGGATAATTAGTCCTTTGGCTCCATCATTGCCTACTATGTAGTGAACTATGAAATGATATCGATATGAATGTGTGTTGTATGAGATGGCATATGAAACCCACAAATGATCTATAATCTAAAAATGTGGCATGGATAGCTGAATGTGTACTGAGAACTAGGTCAATCTTGGCCACTCCAAAAGGTGGAGATTAGGCTTGTATGAAAGCCACTCCAAAATTGAGAACTAGGCTTATATCAAAGCCACTCTGAAATGATGCCAACTAGCTACAAATGGAATAAGGCACATGAATACTGAGAATACCTAGGTAATATAATGAAATGGAAAGAAAAGAAGTCAAATGTGTCGTGCACATTACTGCCAATCACTAGTGTCTAAACCAACTACCCAATCTAAAATTGGAAGTGAGAACCATTATGTTGTGCATGATGCCCCTTATATCTAGATAATCTAAGTAAAATTATATTGAAACTAGTCAATCTAAATTGAATTGTATCTGATAAAATTGTAACTGATCTTACCTTTCTATCTATTTCTAGAAATTATGGGTTTTTGGCTATTTAGATAGGAGCACAAAAAATAAGATACTTTGTTGTTTGGTGCTATAGTCTAAATATGGCACTCTTGTCCTTTACTATTTTTGATGACTGTTTTGTATTTGTCACTATTTTTCTAGTCTATTCTACCTATTTTGGGTTTTGATTGCTATTTTGAGTGTTCTAAAAACTAGTTTTTTGACCGGTAGAGGGCTCTGATCTCTATGGCAAAACTTTTGTTTATTACCCCCTCTTTTGAGGGTAGGAATGAAGAACCTACAATGACTGACCTTAGAAGAAAGAGTCTTGCAAGTGTGTTATGCTATGAAATTAATGATATATCAATGATAATAAAAAATATGTCTCAATATATAACATAGTTTGTATTGGAGATTATTAGGTCAACATGTGTATGCCTAGATAGATTTAACAATGTAATAACATATGAAATATAGTAAACTAAAATTGGAAATTTGATTAGTTGTTAGGTGTTAGTTGTCAAGGAGGGATGAAACATGATGTCCATCATGGCATCCAAGAAAGTAAGATAATGCATGATATGGATCATGGCATTGCAAACTTTTGAGAAGAAAATAAGCAAACAAGTATGCAAGGCAAGAAGTAAGAAGCATAAAAAAATGGCCAAGAGCCCAAACAAACTAGGAGCATGAGCACATCTCACTCAAACTAGGAAATCAAGCATACAAGGCATGTTCAAATGCCACATACACATATAATTGATAACAAGCAAGGTTTACATGAAGGCCACAAGTACATATAAGAGTATAAGCAAGGACATTGGCAAATGTCCTAAGGCACACACAAGAGACAAAATAGAAACTGAGAAATGTAATCACATCTAACTACTCAAAGAAAGAAATGAAGGAATGTAAATGCTGGAGATACCATCATATCTAACTGATCAAAGCAAGAAGTAAAAGTATGCAAAACATGTAGTACAAGATTAGGTAAATACTAAGACATACACAAGTGCTATATATTAGTAAGTGTCGGTAGAATAATCTTGTGTAAGCTAGTAAGTAATATATATCAACATGATAACTATAGTGTGTGGTGTAGGAATGACATAATCTGGATGGTTTAGTCATGTAAAAGATGCCCTCGGTGGGTGGATATGTTGATGTATGTTTTGAATGTAGAAGTAGGATGCCCTCAATAGGTAGAGTGAAGAAATCAAGGATCTAGGTGTCATTGCACACACTCAAAGAAGATCAAGTGAATCATGGTAATGTAGATAAATTGAAAAATAATAGCATATAACAACAAAATGTAAGTCTAGCATGGTAGTAGAAATGTAAAGCATGGATAATGCATACAATTGAATTTTTTTGGTGTTTTGATTTATTTAAATGTTTTTGTATTTTGACATGTTATATATATATTTTTATTATTTTGAGTTATTTCTATGTACAAGTAATCATAAGGAAACTATGTACAAGAAAGCAAAAATAAACTATATACAAGTAAGCAAAAAAAAGCTATGTACAAGTAGCTAAAAAGAAATGATACTAATTGATGAGTCTTATAAGAGACTCCTTATCATGTTGTCCTATATCAAGGAGAGGGATAAAACATGATCATGAAGCATGATGGAAGGGCTAAGACTATGAATCTGAAAGCTATGTATGTTGTAAGTACTCTACAATCTCTATATTGTAAACCGACTATGGGGTCCCCCTGTAACTCTAAGAAGTGAATGCAACTATGGGGATCTTAGGGACCCATCTGGTAGTAGAATAAGCTCTCTAAAAATGTGCTCTTTGTGTAGCGGTATGAGACCTCAATTATACTACCCTAGGTGTGAATATTGTAGCTAGAAACTATCTAGAGTGCTGAAACTATTGTTGATGTAGTGGTCGCTCTAAGAGAGGCCTCTATGGAAATGTATGAACTCTCTGTGCTAGTGAGAGAGGCCTCAACTATGTCTAAATCTCAACTAGAGGAATAACTATAACTAGTAGAGGAGCTAAAATTGGTGACTGTAGAGTAGTAGATGGCTCTGAAGTGGGGAGTGGTAACTCATATGGGACTCTATGAATTGTAACAACCTGATTAGCGTGAATGAATTTCATGCATTTGTGAACTGTAAAAGGTACTACATGAAGTTTCTACATCCATGGTTGACCAAGAAACATGTTAAAGAATCCTACACTAGGAAAAATAGTAAATGGTGTGGCCATATGTGATGGACCAACCTACAAAGGAATTATAATCTCACCCAATGAACTCTGTATGTGCCCATTGAATCCACTAATAAATGTGTTCATCAGGGTAATATCCTACTCTAAATATCTCAAATGCTGAAATAATGTCATAGTTCACATGTTCACACTAGATCCATTGTCTATGAGAACACTATGAATGGGATGGTGATCAATGTAGGATTTGATAAAGAGTGTATAGTAATCTAATTCATCCTCAACTATCTCCTTCTCTAAAAATGAGATCAAATGTCTAGCTAGAACTCTAGAATTATACACACCAATCATGTTGCTCAAAGGATGTGACTCAACTAAAGGTGCCTAGTATGTAACTGGTGGAGGGTGTGCATGATATGCATGGTAAACACTTGATGTGCCCTCTATTTCTTGTTTAGAATGTTGTGGGAAAGGATTTGAGAAAATTTTTAGAGCCTTGTCTTGTGTTTGCTTTGCTTGAGGAGGCTCAACTAAAGTGCCAAGATCAATAAGGTTACCATCTATCAAGTCCTATATCTTGTATCATAAATTGATGCATTTATTCATGGTGTGGCTTGGTGCCCTGTGAAAATCAAAAAATGCATTCTAATCATATCCACGTGGAAGAGGCTTTGTTGTATCAAATTCTCATATAAGAGGAAGAGATATGACATTGTATTCCAATAGTTACTGTAAGACTATGGCTGGAGATATTGGTAGATTGGTGAAGGGTTGCCGAGGAAGTTCTAATAAAACCACTCGCTGAGGGGGCTCTAAATCTACATTAACTATAGGTTGATTTTAATTTTGATATCATTAACCTTTACTTTGTATGGACTTTGTTGTTACTCTTATTTGTTGTTTCTGATATGCTTGTGTACTTGAGTTTGCCCATTGAAATTAATTTGACTTCCCTTTCCTTTAGTGTATGACATAACTCAGTGAAGAAAGAGAACCTTTTGAACATTATTGACTAATGCAAAGCTGGCATAAGACTTTATTTTAAGAGATCATGTAATTCTTGATCAGCCATGGGGCTAATAATTTTAGCCAAGATAGTCTTATATCTAAGAACATAATCCATGAAATACTCATTTGACCTTTGTTTCTATGTTGTAACTTGGGCATAATAAACCTTGTCATATATGTTAATGCTAAAATGAGCTAGGAACATGTTCATTAAAGGATTGAATGCATTGATCGACTGATTTGGTAGACTATAAAACCATTATAGAGCATAATCCTTTAAACTCCATGGAAATAGCTTGGTCAGTAACCAATCATTTGGCACATAGTCTAAGAATGCTACATGAAAAGATTTCAAGTGTGTCTTTGGATCACCCTTGCCATCATATAGAGTGATCTTGGGTTGAATAAAACTTAGTGGTAAGGGTGTAGAAGAAAAATGACATGCCAATGGTGTATGAAGTAGAACAAAAGAGTCCAAAGCCTGTGTTGGTCTAGAGGCACCTTGCTCAAGATGTAACACCTTGGATTGAAGAGATTTTATCTCTTGCACAAGGGTAGCTACATTAGGAGGCAAAGATGTACTAGCCATAACTGGTGGTGCCACATAGGAAGGTTGAGCTGCTATAGGGGGTTGTTGAGACATAGTTACCCCTGTAGTGTCATTGGTAATTGGTTGTTCTATGGTTTGAGAGGATTGACCATTATTTGATTTTTGTTTTTATTCTTGTATTATTTTAAAAATATCATCTTATATATTAGGATGTTTAGTTAAAAGGTCTTGAGGTTCCCTCTTATCAGTTTTGTCAAAACTGATATATTGGGCCATTGTTAAAGTAGGAAAACAAATAAAAAATGGATTGAATTCTTTGCAATAAGTTGTAATAAGAAAAATTTTATGGAAGGAAAGTACTAAATAAAGGAAATGTAAAGTTATAAAAACAACATATTAGAATACGCATAAAAATGATACAAAGATCACAAACATGTAAGGTGATACCTCAAGAAGCAAAGGGACCTAGTAAAATCAACTAGGGTTTGAAATAAATGATTTTTTTAAATTAATATGGTAAATTTTTCAAAAATTAAATGAAAAATTCTGATTTATATATGTAGAAAAAATCAGAAATATAGTGGAAAAATTAACAAGAATTTTTTCCTAGGGTTTATAGGGTTTTTGTGTGCAAACAAAGTAAGTTGGGTTCACCAAATGATATAACTTTATTTGAGAATAATGAAGTTTTATTCCTATTTTAGTTAAGGGTCTGGATTAATAAATTAGTACATAATATAACAATAATTATAGTCTTGATTTATGCAATTGTTTATCCTTTTCACCTTTCTAAAAATAGCAATAAATAAGCAGAAATATAACTTAGCTAGAAATAGATTGAGATGATTGATATAGAGGTTGAAAATGGCTATACAGGACTAAGACAGTGTCATCAACCTAACTCTAGATTTCATTTGGTGAAAGGATAGGAGTTCCAAAAATATGACACTTTTATGTCTAACATTATTATCCACTCCTGCCACTATTATTTGCTCCTACCGTTGTTGTCTAAATTGGTCATAGAGACCTAAAACATTTTATGTATTTGTATTGTGCCTGTGTGAGAATGCCTATGAAAAATCAAGTGCTTATTATCAATGAAACTCACTATAGAGCTAATTTTGTCTTCAAACCCTAACCCTCCATTATGCTTAATGAAATGGTATTTAAATCACCTGAGAAAGAGGGGGGTTAGTGTGTAGGATGCACTAAATGTGTAATCCACACCCCTTGTGTGGGTATTCTTCCTACATACTAGTACTTTGAAGAGGGATCAAGCCATATGTAGTTCTCCCACCTAGTGTGCTTTGTGCAATAGTGTGATGCAGATGCAAAAATGCTAAATTGAGAGTGCTTGAGGTGGCTATGTAATAGTATGAGGGTTTGAGTGTATTTATAGCTATGTTGGGTGATTGTATATATAGAGAATAGGGAAGTTTTCCTTAGTGTTTTGTTTGTATTCTTGCTTGATTTGTAAGATTTGTCATCCCCCTTTGCAAATGAGCTTTGGATGGGATTTTATAGGGAACAATTGGTCATGGGTCAGATGTATTCATGCTAGGCCAACACAATTACGGATAGGGATCAGATGAAAATAAATGTTGGGGCTCAAAGTGCAAATGGATAGAAGCACCAAAAATAGGACACCCTAAGGTCTGATGCTATAGTTTGAGTTTGGTGCTCCTATCTTATAGGCTCAAGATCTAGGGGATCAGGATTGGCCTAAGAAATATAGTTTGGCTGAGGTGGAATCATCATTTAAAAGGTTTTATATTACTAATAATGAGAAAAAAAGATGTCTAGAAGGGTCATAAGAGCATGCAAAAAGGAGCTATGGATAGGGTGTCACAAGCCACACTTAAACTACTAATTTGGACATTTTATATGACTACATATAGATATATAAGCTAAAAAACCCAAAAAATACCATACTAAAGACTCTATATCGACCTGAATCTTTCACTCCCTCCTACCCCTATATTGGATAGATAGATAGGGTGCTTCTACCATCTTTGGTCATTTCATGAAGCTGAAGTCTATCAATTTTGAACCTACAACTATGGAAATTTAGGGACCCTAATTGATATGGGCAAAAAGTATATTATATATATAGATCTATGGGGTGTGGGAGGTGTAAGAGGTCACCATATTTATATATGATCCCTTATTACCATTAAGGCCTAAAGGATTTACATCATGATTATAGATTAAATAGGCCCATTGGGGGAGGAATGTTAAGGCCTCTTGTCACTTGGTGCCTCTAATGGTAGGGTGTAAGGTCCTTGGTCGAGGGAGAGGATCCCCTATATATAATTTGGGCCTCTAGCTAGTCTAACCATTTATCATCTCTATATAAGGGATGGGTAGACCCTTGTACAATTTGATCCTTCATCTGATACTATCTCCTCTCCCCTTTCCCATCTCTAATTAGTGAATAATAGACAATGTATGACCTTTACTATCAAGCTCAGGATCGAGAATGCCCATTCTCTTATTAAGCTAATAACCAAATGCCATTCTCCCTTATCAAGCTTGAGATTGGGAGTAGCCTTAATAGATTCAATATTATATATGACCTATCAAGCTCAGGTCTCTAGACTCAAGCTTAGTAAGTGATGACCCATACCCCCCCTCTAATATAGAGGGAAGACTAAAGGATACATTGATTGAACTCTAATGAGGGTTGAGAGGGAACTGACTAGAGATATAGTCTGGTAAAGTGGGTCCCCTAAGTATCTCCCATATTCAATCATGGGGAACCTCCCTTCCCTACCCTATAGGGTTTATTTTCACTAGACTAGACATATACTTCTACTTCTTTGGGGAGGGTTGAGTCGTAGTAGACTAGAGCTACCTGAGAGGCCCTGTTGTGTCTCATCAGAGTGAGAAGGCCCTATATCTATTCTTTGGTGGTCAATCTATGTTTTTGATAAACTCTAGGGTTGAGTATGTCAAAGAAGGGAGTCCTTTTGATGAGTCCTTTTGATGGTAGGGTGGAATGACACTCCTTGTATTTCTCCTTTCAACACAAATGGTAGATATGAACTAAACTGTCTCATGACATTTTAAACCCAACTCACGTACCACTTTCATTGGTGAACAACCAAATATTTGGGACCTTATTCAACCCCAGGATGTGATGAGTCAATAAAAATATTTTTTATCTTCATTTTTATTTATATTCATAGTTGAAATTTCAATTTGAGGATAAAGGGTCTCTCTAGGGTCTTTCAGACATTTTAAAAGATAAATTGTTATCACATGTAAAATTTTTGAATATTTTTTTATTGATAGGGATTGGGATCATGCATGAAGCTCAACAATTTAAGAATATTCTCCACATTTTCATATTGGCTTTAGGGATGAGGATGAATCCACTAAACTTATATGTGCTTTTTTCAATATGTTGATCACCATAGAATCTGATATTCTAAAAATCCTATGATACTCTAATAAAAAATTCCCCTCAAATATATTGATGTCAACATATTTTTAAAAAAACCCACTTCTAATGATTGGATGGACATGATTGAACATATTAAGAGGCTATTGCATCATTGGTCAAATAAGTGGTTATCAAAAGTAGGAAGATTGATCATCGTCAAAATTATATAACAAGGTATTTCAATCTATCAATTTATGGTTGCTTTGGCTACTTATGTTTTCCATAAATGAATTGATAAGATTAAATGTAAATTTTATGGGAAGGCCTCTCAAAAATTATGATCAAATATCTAAATGACTTGATAAGATTTAATGTAAATTTTATGGGAAGATCAAACATCTAGTACGATAAGAATATGTTAATCAACCAATGGTAAAGGGAGGCCTTAGTTTATGAACTTCCTTCCTTTCTAATATGACACTTATGGAAAAATTAAAATACTTAGACTAAACTCATGCATTATTAATATTTCCACCAAGAGGGATTTAAAAATCACTCAATGATAATATTTAAAAAGCAAGGCACTTACATTTGGGAAATCTTGCTCAAGGTTAAATTATTCATCCATGAAAAAATATCTTGGGTTATTGGTGTTGGTAAAATTGTATAGTTTTGGGGTAACCCTTGAAATGGGCATCCTTCCATATTACACTAGGAAAGCTTGTTCCTTTTAAAGATAAGAATGGTGGCTAATGAATGGGTTAAGATAGATGATTACCTCCTTCCAAAAAGTTAATCTTGGAACGAATTTAAATAATGGAAACCATTCCATGCTTGGCCAAGTCTTTTACCACAAAATAATGTTAAGGGTTTATATGATTATTTGAAGAGTGCAAGATAATGCCTTTCAAATATAGGGACAAACTCTCATGGACAAATTATTCACATAGTGGTTATACAACCCAAGGTTACACATATTTATTACAACTTCATAATGATTAGAATATTATGAGAATATGTTTCAAACAAATTTTTGATAATTCATTGTGGCTTAAAATTATTTTTTTGTGTAGACTCTTTCCCAATATACACTCAATACAAAAGATAATTTATGACAAAAAGGTTTTTATGGACCTTAACTATGTCATTTGTGTCATAATAATGAAGAAACCACTTATCATAATTTATTCACATGTTCTTATGCTAAAAAAATATGGGACAACTGGTCCATAATTATGAGAACAAAGGCTTCTATTGCTTCCTCAATTCATGAGACATTTAATCACTAGCCATGTGCACATTTATCTTCATAAAACATTAATGATTTATAGATCTGTGGGTCATTATTTATTATGTGATCACTTTGGAATGAGCACAATTATAGAATAGTTTGTATTACAAGTCAACCACTAAGTTAGAGCTAGAAATAAATACACTTAATCATAGAGGAAGATCTGACTCTTTGATTGAAGATCTATACAAAGGAGATTATAAAGAACCGAGAAGCACATATTCTTGTTTAATAATTCATGAGGTTATGAAACCATTTTATTAAGCTCAATCAAAGCCTCTATAGTCTACAATGGTTTAATCTTTTTAAGAATTTTACTCAACATTGTGTTAATCTTCATGCAAATGGTGCTTTTATAGGGAATTAGGGTCCTTCTAGCCTTGGTAGAATTATCTAAAATCATAAATAGATGCCTAATTTTTTATTTGGTAATGCCACATGTATATTATCCAATAACATGGTAGAGGATATTGAAATTTATCAAGGCTTGTTGTTATGGGTGAATCACTTTGATGATATAGTAGTTTTAACTGAATCAAATATTATAGTTGATAAAATTTTGAGAGATCTCAAAGGTTATCTAACTCTTATATAAAATAATAATCTCCCTTTGTCTACCAAAAATAAAAATATAATATTATAAGGCATGTTGAGCTTGATATAAAATAAGAGGCTAATGTTTCCACACATACTAGATATTATCACTCACAACCTCTTCCTTATTCTTCTACCATGTGTGATGATTAACAATGAGGCTCTAGACTTGTTAGAGTATGAAACCTTGCCATGGAGCTCATAAAATATTCATCACATATATCATTTATGGATTTATTAGAAAAATAATGTACTCATCATATGGATCTACTTGAAGCTTTAGGTGTTAACCATATCTTCAACATCACTACTCCTTGTGAAGCCCAAATAAATTTAATTGACCTTGATGTTTATCCCCTAGGGTAAAATCTACAAATATACCACCAAATTATTTGACATATATAAATTTCCTTCACATGATAATATTACCTAGAGAGGGGATCTAGTTCTATTTCTTCAAGTTTGGATCTACAAAATTATGTTAAGAGAGCCTTGATTGATGACAAGGTTGCAATTAAAATATCCCCCTTCTATTTCTTCCAACAAATTAGCTACGATGAAACTAATTTATTAGCCACATGAAATACCCTTAGAGGATATGATAGTCTTAACCCTACTTCTATAGGGAATGTTTTATTACATGTTACCTTTGGATCTATTACCATTCTCATATAGTTTCACATCATTATAAAATAAAACAATTATAACATGTTATTACGTAGGCCTTGGATCCATAGGATGAAATCCACCCCTTCTACTTGTTTAACTCTAAAAATAAATATAAGTACTTGAAGTTAACCTTATATTACTTTTAAAGGGGTATATATAAATGACAATGCATAAGGGTGATAATTAGATCTACAACATGCCAATTGGGTGATAAACTCAAATATAAACATACATTAAATTTATTATGCTAAGAATAAGCTAAATATATAAATTAAAACTAAGATATGTATGTAAATTCCAAAGAAGTAATATACTTATCTATTTTTGATGCTAAAATAAGGTTAGATATGGAACAAGCATAAATCAGGTTGGAAGATGATTATGGAATAGTCACCTGATTCCAGATTGGATACTTCTAGAAATTTGGCAACTAACATTAACCTGGGATGGTTATATCAATACTATTGTTTGGGTTTGACATATGTGTCCTATATGGAATACCTAATGGAGAAGGGTATGACCACCTAGATGCTTCTGGGTGTGTCTTCACATTCACTCTAGTGCATTCAAATGTGGGTCATGGACTGTCACTCCTCATGAATCGTCAAAACCCTAGTTATTCATCTTCATGTTGACCTTGGGAGAAAATGGGTTAGTGGGCACATAATATCGATCTAACCCCAAATATACCTCTATTAGTGAGCACTGCCTACATAGTCAATATCCTCTAGAGGGCTTCATACTGATGTAGTTCGCCCCTACATGTTGGATTGTGTGTGAATCATGCAATATGTGATACACAATTAAAATAATGACCTAGCTTGTAACTTGGAAAATATAGATCTTGGAATAATCCTTTAGTACCTTTAGACCTATAGATCTACTATCTTATGAATGATATGGAAATTGGAGAAAATAGCAAATCTTTTCTCAATTGAATGCTCTTTGGTATGAATACTAGGTATTTTCCAATGCATGCTAGGTGAGGAATGAATGAGATTTGATATTATATTTATGTCAATCCATTTTAAGAAGTAAATCACATAAAATCACTTAGGCTAACCATTAGAATACATTTTATTTATAACTTGGATGACTTTAGGGCACTAGTCACTTACATTGGGTCAAGACACTAACATCAATGTTAGTGTCTATCTGGGACGTTAGTGCTTAGGGAGCAAGAAAGTAGGTATACAATAAAAAATTTTAGAATTGGAAGATAAGTATAGTTTAAGCATTTTGAGCAAGATAAAAGACCTGTGTCATCAACTTAAGACTAGTCATACTAAGAGATAGGACAAGGGGCACAAGATAGAGTTGATGCAAGACTTGCAAAAGTAAAAAATGTCTAAAACTAAGAGGAACAACCAAGGTCTGACTTTGAAAAGTATACAAGATTGAGGTGCTATATAATCCATAAATATCATCTATATTTCCCCACCTTTAATCTAGTAATGAATTTACTAGTTTAAATGAAAGGAATGTCTACTTGGGTGTGTATAACGCACCTTATCTTTGTATGTACCCAACTTAAGTGATTTACTGGTGATTGATTTGCAACCAAGATCATGCTATAGTATATAATCAATTAATATAATTTGGAATCTAAAGTACTTGAAATATATTGAAATTGAAAGAGCAAGGTTTAGGAGTACACCTATGTGTCGATGTATTCACCTTGCCTATTGGCAAGTTGATTTGAAAAATATGTATCATTGTAAGGATTTAAAATTGAGATTAGGAAAAATATAGATAAATATTAAAAGTGCATATATCCAAGGAGATAGAGAGAAAGAGAGATAAATTGGAAGGACCATGACCCCAACCTTGGAATAAAGGTGATTTACCATGTGGCGGTTGAGATTAACACAACCATGTAACCCAATGATACTTATAACCTGGTGAGGTTGGATGATACAATAAATTAAGACCTAAAAAATTGGAAATATTAAGTGATTTAATCACCTAAACCATACAAAAAAGTGAACCAAATACTACAATAGATTAACTCAATAAAGTTCATAAAAGTTTGATTATGGTATCAGTACGTAAGAGTCTGTGATGTGGTAAAAATACCTAAGGAGTTTTAGAATATAAAAATGATTTTTATTTTAAAATAGTAGGTACACATTTCATACCATATGAACCTTAGATATGTCTCATGTTGAAACTATGTATAAGAATGGTACCAATGTATAATTTTTTTTCATAATTGTGAATCTAAATCATAAAACTCTATGCTTTGGCCAATTTGGAAACTGTGTAAGTGTGGAGAACATGGTTATAAAGCATGAACCCACTATATATGGAGAAATATTAAAATTTATATAAGTACCAATGTGGAGAACATGTTTCCAAAAGATGTCCACACTGTAATCTAGAGATGTTGAATACTGAATAATTGTGGAGAACATGCTTCCAAAACATGCCTCCATTGAATCCAAAATTGTTCCAAGTGTGGAGAACATGCCTCTATGACATGCGACCAATAATATGCCCACCCTTTTGAGGTGAGATGAAAATAGGAAGTGGTTGTTACATCACCTCAAAAGGATAAGACAATTGTATAATTTATGAATAAAACCTTGTAGCATATAGAAGGAACATGTCTAGGTAGATATAACATTGAAGCATATAGAACCAATGTGATCACATGAAGGCATAAGATGCATGATAAGGATCATGGAAATCATTAGATAGTAATAGTAAAATATCAATAAATAAATAAACACAAACATAAGAGCACTCAAAATAAAGTTAAAAGGTAATGGTCTAAGGAGACCACAAGTAAGGGGCATAATCAAATGCCACACAATCTAAGGGACATGGTATAGTAAAATGTCCATAAAATAAAGAATGAAATATTCAAATGTCTATACAACAAACAATGACACATGCAATTTTTAAATAAATCATATATAGGCATGGGGGATGCAAGAAAAGGAACATATTCAAATGCTTGAACAAGGAATACAATAGTAAGGAAAGACACTCAAAGAAGTGCATAAAGGAAAGCATAAACAACCAATATATACATGTCATAGTATGCCATAGATCAAATGTGTTAGAAAAAAATGTTGAATGCAGAACATATCAAGTACCATGTATAATATATAATACTTGATAAAGACATGTGTATGTACATATTTAAGCTCAAACATGATAATTAAATGTGGTAATCAAATGATATAAATTGTGAGTATAAAGATAAAAAAAGTGAATGCCCCCAATGTTTGCATGACATGAGTAGAGGGAAGGCCCCACATCTGAAATAGGAATAGATCATGTATTTATGTATGTATATATCACACTCAAATAGAAGTTTAACATACATGTGTGTATGTATAAATAAATAAATATTCCATTTATCAACATGGAATCAACACATAGATGCCAAGGATCCAATAAAACATGTATGTACCAAAAGTCTTTTTGTATTTTTGAATGTTTTTTATTTTTATGGTAGTTTTAAATGTTTGAAAAGGAAAGATCATCCTATGATTCCATATAATGGATGGTCATACATATCTCCCCACTATGAACTTGGTGTAATAATCTTGTGGCATTGTCGAGGAACATGTATAGGTTAAATATATGTCATTGTAGTATCGGTGATACTCTACATATGAAAAATAAGACTCTATGGTCATGAAATAATAGTAGGATTAATAAGAGTAGGGTTTCATGGCACCCATCATTGTGTGCTCTATTATTTCTTTGGAATAATCATAATAGAAACATGTGTAGGTGCTCTAGATATCTGAACATTGTGTGTAGTAGATAGGGATTTCATAGAATCCACTATATGTATATGATGTAATGGTCTCTGAGGTACTAGATGCCTAGTAAAGGGGATTGCCTATTGCTTACCTTTTTGTGATGAATTAGCCTTAGTAGGCTTGGTAATTAACTACCTGGGTATAAGTTTCTCTTGTTCAAGAGGATGCTCATATAGAATTATGGCAAATGTAACTACCCAATTGGCATGAATGTATTTAAAACCCCCATGTACTATAGAAGGTATTGATTAAAGTGTATGGATACAAGGTCTTCCCAATAACATATCAAAGATTCAAATGGAAGGTATAACTAAAAAGGTAGTAACCACATGCATGGGACTAACATGTAAAAGTAGTTTAGTCTCACCAAGATCCTTTTGGTAGGTCCCATCGAATGCTCTAATTGATATAGTATAAGGATGTAAATCATGATGAGTATAACCCAAGTGCATAAGTAGTGTCATGGTGTAAATTTTATTGATTAAACCATTATCAATCATAATACTATGTATAGGGTGTTTATCAAGGTATGCTCATAATAATTAATGAAGATCATATTAATCATCCTTAATCTCACTGCCATCAAAATTAATAGAATACCTCTAAAATATCAGAGGTATATGATATGCATGTAAGTACCAATAATCCCATATATTGGGTGCCCATAATGTGATGGAGGAAGATGTGCATTATATGTCATTTGCACTTATAGTTCCTTCTTCGAATAGTCTTGTAAAGAATTTTTAAATATTTTTTTGTTTTTGATGATAAACAGGTTATGAACCTAATTCATTTGGAGGATCATAAAATTCAAGCCTTTAGTCATCAATAGGATCTTGGATCTTGTGTTTTAAGGTAAATCATATGTTTGTAAAATGCCCTAGTCCCTAATGATAATCACAATAAGCATTCACACATATCCTTTGGGTAGAGGTCTATTTATATCAACCTCTATAGGATGAGGGAGAGATATAAGATGACACTCTAGTAAATGTGGGAGTAATGAAGCTAGTGACTTGAGTAAATGGGATAATTGTCTCCTTGGTGCATTAGATAAAACAAGCTAATTAGTCTATTATGAAACTATGTTAACCATGGTGGCTGTTTTCTTTTTAGGCTTAGGAGGTTTTACCTTATAACTTAGTTTGATTATGAACTTGGTACTAGATGCAGATGTAGCTGATGTGTTTTCTACATATTTCAACTTATTTATGAAATAAGCTTCATTTCATGGTCCTGTGCAATATGAAATAATTCATCAAAAGATTCAAAATTCTTAAAAATAATGAACTCATATAAAGGATCAAGTAAATTTGGATTGAAAATGTCTTGCAAATCCTTATCTATCATAAGATTAGTCATTTTAGTTAGAATTGTCTTATATCTCAAGACATATTCATTGATAGGTTCATTGGTTCCTTGTTTGATTTTAGCAATTTGAACATATGCAAAATTTTCAAAAATATTAATGGAAAAGTGTGCCTAAAATTTATCTTCAAAAGGTTTGAATGTTTTCAAAAATTAGAGAGGTAAATCATAAAACCACCTCAAAACATAGTCCTTGAGGCTTCTTGGAAATAATTTGGTCAAAAGTTTATCATTGGAGGCATAGTTAAGGCATGCCACATAAAATGATCATCATAAAATGGAAACTTAGGCACACAAAAAAACAATTGGAAAAGGGTGAAAATATATCTCAATTACAAGAAGGTTATGCAACACATCTTGTGAGTCAATAACATGAGGAGATTATAAAGCATTTTGTTCAATGTTTATAACCTTGTCCTTCAAGGTCTTTACAACTTGAAGGAGTGTTTGAAATATAGACTCATTAGGTTTTATATTAGTAAGTCGAGTATGAGTATCCACCAAGGGGGATGTAAACATAGTTTGAGTAGTAATAGGAATTGAAAATGACATTTATGTTGAAACAATTTTTAATTCCATGGTAGATGTAGAAATAGTAGTTTCAGGAAATAAAGGTTAGAAGACATAATCTATGCCTCCACTATATGTAGGTGGATTGATTGGTATGGAATCAATCATATTAGCTTATAAGGATTCACCATTACTAGGTGAGGAAGCCTTACTTTTATCTTGTTTACTTATTTCATCTCTTATAACATACAAAAATGCATCTATTAAGCTTTTGTTATTGTTGAGATGAGTAATCAATGCTTCTTTATCCTCCATTTGAAACTGAGTTTTTGTATTAACATTTTAAATTAATTCACAAATGAAAAAATTATAATTTATAATAAAGTACAATAATTAATAAAATATAGAAATGAGAAAACCCAAATTCATCTAGGGTTTGATGTTTAAATATTGGGTTCACAAAATGTTTAACCCTAAAAATAAATCTAAGTGCTCGAAGTTATCCCTAGATTAATTTTAAAGGGGTATATATAAATGGCAATGCACATGGGTGATAATCAAATCTACAATAGGCCAATTGGGTGCTAAAATCAGATATAAACATACAATAATTTTCTTATGTTGAGAATAGGCTAAATATAGAAAGTACAACTAAACTATGTATGGAAATGATAAAGAAGTAATATACTTAGCTAGTTTTGATGCTAAAATAGGGTTGGATATAGAACAAGTAGAAAGTAGGCTGGAATATAATTCTAGAACAATTGCTTCATTTTGGATGGAACACTTTTGGAGCTTTCAACACTAACATTAGCCTAGGATGGTTATGCCGGTGCTATTGTTTGGGTTCAATGTAAGTTTCCCATATAGAATAACTTTTAGAAAAGGATGAAACCACCCATATGCTTATAGGTTTATCTTTGTCTTTGTTTTGGTACATTTATATCTGGGTTATGGACTATCACTCTTTATGAATTGTCAAAACCCTAATTCTTCATATTTAAGTCATCATGATTATCTCAAAGATTCTCAAAATAAACATGTTACTAAACCCATACCCTTAAAACCTCAAAAATCCTCTTCTACTTCTAACACATAACACTCAAATGACAATATTTATGAAATTGAGGCCGATTATGACCAATATTACACCAAATTTTAGTATGTGAACACAACCAAATTTAACTATAGATGTAAAATTGCTCAAAAGGATCCTATCACCAGACCTAAGAAATCCTCTACTTATGAACAATTGCTTAAACATACTATAAATACTATACCCATATCTTCCAAACTAAATGATGAACCAATTACACAACTAGAACCCCAACCTAGTTCTCCTATACCTATGAAAAATGTCATACCTCATAAACCTCATGTTGGTTCTTCATCCTCTAAATCTCATTGTAATTTTTCAGATGAACTAAGTTTGATGCCTTGTAAAATTAACTTTATGGAATTAGTTCAAAATTCTCCCTATCATTGTAAATTACTTATGGAAAAATTATAAAACGTCTAAGAACCATAATCTCATGATTCAAAAATCCCTAATGATCCTCCACTTGTAGAAGTCTATACAATTGAAACAATCTTCACATCCTCAAAACCGTCGATATAATTTATTGAAAAGGATATGATTAATGATGAGATTATATTTTGAGCAAATGATCCACATCTCTTTACTAAAATTGGGATCAATTATACCTTCATTCAAAAATTTATAGTATATGAAGGATCAAGAATTAATGTCACCTTTATTTGGTTAATTCAACAAAATGGACACACTAAAGAAAATATCAAACAAACACACCTCATGTGTATAATAGTTGATAAAACCAATAAAAACCACTTGGTTGCATTTGGTACTTACCATAAGACCTAATACAATCCACACTAAGCTTATGGTTCTTGATCTCCCCTTATCTTAAAACATGCTCTTTGGTTGCCTATGGACACATTATTAGAGTAAAGCATTTAAGCTTGATTTAGGAGTTTGTTTATTGTTGGAGATACTATTATATTTTATGCATGAATTTATTGAATTCACAAAAATAATAGAAACTCCTATTTATGAGCTGTTGCAACAATAATTTATTGCACAAAACAACCTATCTTGCCTATTTAATAGGCACTCCCATGTATTTTTGACTTGGTCAATTGTGGAGACCCACATGGAGTTTGTGAATACATTTATAGAGACTTGTTGTGCATATTTTATCTTTGTATACAATATCTATGTTATTTATGTTGTGGTAATGGTATGCAAGAGTGATACTACTGGTTATGAGTTCTTTATGAACTCCAATATGGTATTAGATCAGCTCCTAGTAGCCATTGCTCAATGTTTAAATTTGGGTCATACCCTTATTATGAGGATCTTGTTTATTTAGCTTTTGTTTGGGTTTGATAAGGATCCATATAAGCATTTTTTTCTTCAAATTGGGTCGTACACCTATGCATCATGCATGTTTGTTTTTATCTAGAATTAGTATTAAAATTAAATAATTGAATGATACCCACTTTTTAGCTAGTTGGATTTGTAACATGGACCCGTGACTTGGTGCCACTACCTATGGATATTGTATCCACCCTAGCTAAAAATACAAATTGATCCAATGTCATCACCATTAATGGCCCTAGTGGATAGATTAATCCACCTTACAACCATTTGGCTTATATTGATGGGAAATCAAAGATTTCACTTCCTTAAGCTTATCTAAGTCCATCTACATTGGCATGTGTATTATTCAGAGTTTTTTCTAAGCTATAAACTGCATGGTATAACCACTTCCACTTTTCTATCAATTCTCTCAGGCTTTATTCCTTGAGGGTCATCGAGAAAAAAACTAGCATACTCCACGACTATAGATTCTTCACCTATTTTTTCATAGGATATATGAAGATGTTATGGATGGGCAATAACCAATACATGTGGGTAGTATCAAGGGTAGACCCATAAATTATGGCTTTGTGCTTCCTAAGTTGTGAGATTTGGTGAGATCTAATATATCTAAGTTCTTACTCAAGGATGGTGCAGTCCATGTGATCATTGGATATTATGTGAAGAATATATCCATTCTAGTAAATGCTACATTTTCAAAATCACCTCCACTTATACCACTTGACACCTTGATAGTTCATTGTGCTCTCAAATAGATCATAGGATCCTAGAGTCAAGATAGATCTTTGTTTGAAAGGAGACTCCTTATTTAGTCTTTTTATAAGCTAATTCATCTTTCATGTACATTGTTAGGCATTTATCCAGCTAACTATTTCATCTTCTTATGACTAGCATAACTATACCAATTAGCAGTAGCTCATTATCTATCTTTTATTTGGAAAACTTGTTGTAAATGTTTTTCAACTCACCAAACGAAAAACCTTGGTCTACGTAAGCCAAAAACCCTAAAAGGGATAAAGGTTAGTATTTTTTTAAATATTTAGATACACTCCATTGACTGAGTGGATATTAAGGCTTTGTTAAAATATTCCCTTAGATAAAAGGTCATGGGTTTGATCATTCCAATCCTAATGTAAATTAATATTTTCAAAAAAAGGAATTTTTTAAATGTGAGTCATTTTTTAAAGTGGTGCAACCTTATTTAAAAGGGGGACCTTCTCAAGAGGTTCAATTCTTATGTTATTATTAACATATTTTGGCAGTCATGTTCTATTCATCTTGTTTGTTAATGAATGTAAGGTGAGGTCCAGTCTGATAGGAGGTTAACCCCTCAAAAATAAAATAAATGTGTTCTCATTCCTTACCTTCATTTCTTGGAGGTCATTGTTATTACGTGTGAACCCTCGTAGCCCACATTGTTGACCTTGTCATCACACTTTACACTCATGGATGCATTATCGATAGAGTATGATTCCCCAATTTTTAGTGCCACTTTTGTACTCATGATCACATTTTTGGCAGAGTCCAATGTCCTACATTATTGTGTATGATTTTGTGTCACATATTGCTCCCTTATTTTAGGAATAACTTTCTTATTCTTGATGACATCTTCTACAGATTGATTGCATTCTGGGTTTTATGCGTCATCTCATGTTTTTTGTTATATGAGATATTTATTTATGGTCACATTGAGAGTCATGGAGTCTTTTTCTTCATGTTTGTATGATCCATGTTGATTACTTAATCTTCAGTTGTTGACTATCCCATCACCACTAGGGCCATTTTATTGAGAGATATTTGTTTTGTATCTTTGACATTTTTTTTTGATAGTTGAAAATCTCCTTCAGATTTGTTATAGATCTTGATATCCTTCTAAAGAGTAGCTATTTTTGTGAATATAGTATCAATATATCAGTGTTTGAGTAGTGGATTCAGTCCTCTAATAATTACCTTTTTTATGTCACTCCACCCGATCAATAATATGGGGGGTATGGTACAGATCCTGCTTCTTTTGTTGTCATGTTCCTTGCTAGCCCTTGGTGCACTACATCTTCTGGTAGTAGATCAAATTTATCTAGTGAATGGTTTTTCACTTTTGACACCTCTAACAGTCTCTTTTTTTAAGATCTATATTGGTGCATTCTAGTGTCATTTATTTTTTGTAATCGAGTAGTGGATCCAGACCACTTGTGTATATTTGAGTTTAATTGAGACTTTCAAGTCCATCGAGTGTATTTGTATTTGATGGATTTTGTTCCATCTAGTGCACCTCTTCAACATTATGTTTGAGTATTGACTCATTTGCTTTCTTGGGACACCTTGCAGCATATGTTTTTTTCTCTATCAAATTTAGCTGTTGTTACTAGTTTTTTGGGTACCTTTTGGTGATATATTTAATCCTTGGTGAATTTTTTCCCAATTTTTTGAGATTAATGTTTTTTTTATAGATTTAGCCTTGTATAGATTACCGATTCCTATTTGACTTGGTAGTTACAAAAATTCATCATCCATGTAGTCTAGTAAGATGGATTGGTTACCATAAGGACACTTTGTATTTCAATGTGAATTTGTATATGGGTACCTAATCAGCCCTAGTTTCTAGGACCCATTAGTCTCTTTGCTTTCTCTTTTTTCACTCCCTTTTCTATGCTTAAGGGAGGGTGTTGGAGTAAAGCATTTAAGCTTGATTCAGTAGTTTGTTTATTATTGGAGATACTATTATATTTTGTGCATGTATTTATTCAATGCATAATAGTAATAAAAACTCCTATTTTATAGGTTGTTCATGCAACAAAAATTTGTTGCATGATGTAGACACCTAAATAGTGTCTAACCCTTGGTCACTTTCCCCCTTAGTCCATTCCTAACCCATTCCTAACAATTACTAATTTAAAATAATTAACTTATTTTAAATTAACCCCCCCTCCTTGGACACATCACCCATGACACCTCGCCTAGGACACCTCACTTTGGACTAATTCCCATCCTATGACTCACCCAAGACCTATTCCTACTTCTCTCTAACTGCCTAACAAACTCTCGTACGTATTTAGCCCAACCCTTGACATTCTCCAACGGATAGTGCACTTGGTGGATGAAAAACGGGCTTAGTGGCTCTTTTTGCCCGTTCTAACCCCACCGACGTCCGTCAAATGTCGGCCGACGCCGATGGAATCGCCGACGTCGGTTATACTTAACCAATTTTTCAAACTCTTTGGGGAGCCCAATCAAAAAAATCAGTGAATCTCTGGAAGCAAATCACGAATCTTTCAATCTTCAGTCTTCGACCATCCGTCAATCTGCCAAATCTCTCAGTCAAGCCACTCTCTCTCTCTCTCTGGTGCAACAACAGCTTCAAGTTCTCCATCAGCAACAGGTTCTCCACATAGGCTACATCAATAGCAGGTACGGGAATCATCAGTAGCACACCTTCCACAAGGCACAAGTAAGTATATTGTCTGTGTTTTTATTCTCTTTTCAGTTATTGCTTTCAAACAATATCTCCCTAGACCAGACTGTTAACCAAGCCCGACCTGAATCTTGACTTATCCACCTCCCTGTTTCCTCCGTCCTCTATTCGGATCATACATTCTGCCCATTCAACCAGACTCTCAAACTCAGACCCCAGACCGTTCAACCAAGCCCAAAATTTTGTCTCAAGACTGTTAACAAACCCAGACCCTTCTTTGGCCTTGTCTACAGACCCAGACCCTGACCAGACTCTGTCCACGGACCATAGACCAACCCAGACCTCGTCCAAAGACCTTTGCCTCTACTGACGCCGGTCACTACCCCAACTGATATCGGCATATTAACCGACGTTGTCACCTTTACCAATCGACGCCGGCGACTGTAACCAGTTCGACAGCTTCTTTCAAGTAAGTCTTTGCTTCCCTTTTTCATTCCATTTCTTTATCATTTTAGTTCTTCATCATTCAGCTATTTATCAGACATTTCTTTCCATTGATTAGTGGGTTTATATCCCTTAAGGAAGTTTTCATACTTCTGGGATCAAGCTTTCGCTTGACAACCCACCATCTGTCCATTTAACGCCTTCTTTTGTTCAAGCTTCTTTTTTTTGCAGGTGTCATTCCTCCACAGCCAAAGAGGAGTACTCACAACATCTGGATTACAGTGCGCAAACTATATCCAGGTACACATCAAGCCTTGACCATTCCTTCTTAAGTTTCTTAATTCTTCTCTTGAATATAGAAAGCAAAATTTGAATAAAAACATTCTGGCATGCCCGGTGGGACCCCTTTAGGGCCTTCCTTGGGTTCCCTTTATTCTTTGTTCATTTAGGTGCATTAGGCTTCTTCCTCTTCACCTCTCTTTCTTCTTTTATTAAAAAAAAAAAGACATCATAAGCAGGAAATAAAAAGAACTTTTTCTTACTTTTTCTTGCATTTCTAGACTAGTAAAAGAAATCATTTTCTTCAACCCTTTCTCCAACTTGTCTTCATTCCAATTTAACATTTCGATTTGGGGATTTAAAACTTATTGCATTACATTTTTGCTTGTGCTTGCATTTTCTAGTCCACACTTAGTAATTAGTAAAACGCATATTGAATAAATCATAGATCACTTGATGTTACACTACCAGACCACGTGCACTCAATAAAACATCAAACTCACTTGAGACAAGGCCTGACTGGGATTTCATCACCCAGCGGACAACCTTACCCAACCCGGCAATCCTACTTGGATTTCACCACCAAGGGGAAAGCCAACTCTGTTCTTTGGCAGAGTTTAAACTATAGTGAAAGTATATTTTGGCTAAGCGAAACCAGCTAACCACTGGAATCGTGAAGTGAGGGGAGCTTGCTCCTTAGCACCAGGCCTGTACGGAAGCTAATACAGATTTTTGAGCACCTTAACATACCTGAAACCATCTTTAGATTACCTATTCTTGGACCCTTCTTACAACCAACTTCTTCAAACATCACATTAAGGCATAAGCCACACGATCTTAATAAAATTATTTCTAGGGATTTAACGCTAGGCTCTGTCTGTCATCATCATATTTTATGTTTTTATCTATCTTTTTTGAGTTGGTAAGGACGTCTTCTTCATTTCCAAAAACTTTTTTTCTGAGTTTCTGGAAAACACAGTAACCGACATCGGTCCTGTAACTGACGTCAGCAACTTTTCTGTACCAGCATCGGTCATCTGACCGACATCGGCGGTATCCTTCACCGACATCGGTTTTTATATCGACGTCGGTCTCTGTCTATTTCTTTTTTCCAAAAATAGCAAGCTTAAAATCCAACTTTCTGGCTGTCTAAACATCCATTATGATTTTTTGAGACTGACAGAACACAGTTTTCTGAAACCTGATCCTTTCTTGCCTTGAATGGTTTTGACACGCAGTCAAACCAAGGCCCTTCTTGACCATGCTAGTCAACAACCGCTTCCACCTTCACCATCTATAACTAGTCCTATAATGGAGTTCAACTCAGAAACTGAAAGAACTCCTACTCGCCCAACCCCGCCTCAAACTCTTATCATCCCAGAAGGGGACCAAGATTGCGCATGATTCTTGGACATTAACGTCAAAGCCTTACAACACTATCTCGCACATAGCCAAACGTGAGACTCCCTAGGCAACCCAATCTATGGGATGCCGACTTCCTCAGTTGAGACAAGAACCACATCAATCGCACCTACAATTCAGCCACTAGACAACACCTCTACCAATAACCCAGTTGTGTCTTACCTTCAAAACATAGCCACTCCATCTAAACCTACCTCCATGGGGGTTCCGGTACTCCCTTAACCCCAAATCACTCAACCAAACCCCACACCTTTCCAAAACCTACTAGTCTCCATCCCCCCTACTCTTGCACCTATCAACACAAGAGTAACCGTTTACCCGTCAACAAGCGTAGCCACGCCTCAACCATCCTTGATGGCCCCTATCCAACTTGTGCCTACCAACCCCATAACAGAAGTACCCTTGGCCCCAACTTTTGCTCCCATAACCAGCAACCCATACATTGCGTCTATGCAACCATCCACGTCATACGCCCCTCCCAAAATCTTTCAAGCACCTTATAATCTAGGGGGCGCTCCACCCGCTAATCCGTCAGCAGATATCATCAAAATGCTGATGGATAAGATGTCTAGCTTAGAGACCTCCATTTCCTGCTCACGCAATGCTCTCTCATACGAGCAAATTTGCAATGAGCCTATTCATCCTTTCGTTCCAATTAGACCATACCCCAACTAGTGGGAGCTTCCCAAATTTTCTCGCTTTCAAAGCAAGGAAGATCCACAGCAACACTTATGGGCATTTAGACATGCATGTTACCTTATTTCCCATGATGACGCATTACTCTTGTGCACATTTCCTATGTCCCTTTCTGGTGCTGCACTTGACTGGTACAGCTCTATTGCTAGTCATTCCCTCTTCACATTTACACAGCTAGCCCAACTCTTTCTTGACCACTTCTCCATTAATATCACCAAGAAGGTCTCGATCACAGACCTCTACACTATTCGTCAATTCGAGGATGAATCAATAGTTGACTTCGTTGCTCGCTGGAGAGGCCTCATCAATCAACTCTCCTTTTCCCTACCTCAACCTGAACTTATTGAACTATTCTCCTGAGCTTGCGCCAAACACATTTCTTCCACTTTAAGGGTTCAAACCTTTTATACTTTTGACGAAGCCTTCATGATGGCCCGTAAACTTGAATTACGTGCCATTGAGGAGAATAAAGTTAAGTTGCAGAGCAAGAACCCCAACTCTAAGACTAATGACTCTTCCTCTTCTAAACCTTCATCATCAAATCCTAAGTCTAAAGCTTCAGCTAACGCTGTGGTCGTTAGACCTTCGTCTTCTTCATCCAATCAACCTGAGCCCTCCACATCTCAGAGCGCCACCCGTCAATTCCAGCAGAGATACGTTCAAAGACAATATACTCCTCTTGGAGAATCATACGCATCTATACTGGAAAAACTTGTTAAATAGGGGATTCTCAACCTCCCCCAAATTTGACCACCGCCATAATTTGATCCCTCACGCGCCATCCCTGCATGGTATAGGGAAAATGACTTCTGTAATTTCCACCGTGTCAAAGGTCATGACACGAGAAACTGTAAAACCTTCAAAAACATAGTCCAGGACATGCTTGACAAGGGAGAGCTTGTTCTAGATAATCCCAATGCACCTCCAAACCAGGGCATCGACATATTCAAGCAGCCATTCCCAAATCATCCACCAACACAAGATAATGTCCAGACCTTAATTGACAACACTCATGAACATGACATTCAAACGGTCAATACGGTCTCACCCCTCATCTCCAACCAACCTCAAGAGGTTAGCCCATCTACCAGTCCATCACGTATGGACGAACCTCTTTCCCCGGTTAGTTCTCCATCAACCTCTCTCATCCTGGAGGATGCCTCAACCTTACCGGCACCACCGGTCTCACCATCTTCCTTTCTTCTACCTATGGAGGACCTAACCTTACCCATTCCTCGTCCGCAAGTGGAGGGCACCATAATCCCTACCCTTTACCCACTTGAGGAGTCACATTCTCCAGTTCCTTCTCCACCAAGAGAAGAACTTGACTCTCCATCGTCTTCGATCAATGACAATCTAGCTATAACTCCCACACACCTTGGGTCTGAAACTACCGCCACACCTAACACATCTTCTCAAGGATCCCAACCTCATCCAAAATCCTCCCAACCATTTTCCCAACTAGTGGAGAAATTAGAACTTCTCCCTTCAAGGAAAGTGGAGCATCGGGGATTGTGGGAACATTTTAAAGTTATTCAATATTCCTGTGCCCTCTCGTCTCATGCTGCCAATCCTACCAAGGCAGAATCACCCAAGACTCTCAAAAAAGACCAAACCCCCACTTCTAAATCTGCATCTACCCAATCTAAACCAATCAAGTCACTTGGCATTCGCCCCCTCTCTACCCTCACTCACTCGCAAGTAAAGGTGGAATTGAACCAAACCTCGACCAAAAGTAGTCTTCCAACCAAGTCAAAGAAGACTGCCAGACCACAAAAGCGAACCCCTCCTCCACCGTCAACTTTGCCCTCCATCTTAGGTCCTCATCCTTCTACCCTAATCGGTGTGCTTCCTACTCTGACCCTTAACCAACACAAATTACCTCCATTACTTCCTTCGCCAACCACAAGTCAATCCCCTCTCAAAAATTTGGCACCTCTCACAAAGAAAGTGCCGTCTTCACCTGTCACTGCACCACCAACCCAAAAGGTGGTACGAAAACCTTCTTCAACATCCCCCAAGCAAAAGTCACCAATGCGTCATGCATCAACAAGCACGGACCCCTTAGAAGGTTCATATGCTTTGATATTATGCCAACTTTTGCAGAGTTCTAGGATTACCCTTCCTTCCATCAAGCCATTCCAACCTCTCGGGTCAAAACCATCTTGGTTCGATGATACGAAGATTTGTTTATACCATTGCACGCCAGGACACGATACCGAGACTTGTTGTGCCCTCAAGGCAGTCATTCACTGCTATATGGAGAAAGACACTCTTCTCCTTGAGGACACTCTTGACCAACCCTCAACACCATCCCATCCAACCTCTTCAACCTCTCACCAACAGACCATAACCCCTTTTTCACCTACTATCTTTGAAATCAATGCTATCCATATAACCACTAGGTCACAAAAGGACAAGGCGAAAGAAAAAGCCGCTATTCCTTGGACCTACCCTTTTGTCCAGGCACCTCAACCACCGAAACCCAAGATTTCCATCTTAGGTGCGTCCCAACCCACTTCTTCAGAGGCAATCACAGAATCTATGATAAAACAACTTCACCAAACGCCTGTGAAGATGACCCTATATGACCTTATCCAAAGCTCCCCCCAGCATCACCAGGCTCTAATCAAAGCCCTACAGGCAGCAGAAGTCCAACCTGAAGACCCTCAACCACTTTCTACCTTAGTCCATTCTTTATCCCCCGTCGCCTCCATCACTTTTAGTGATTCTGAGATTTTGACCTCTACTTTGGAAGATCAGGACGCTGCCCTTTTCATCACAGCCTACGTTGATTGAACCCGTATTAAATGAGTTATGATTGATGGGGGTGCCAGCATTAATATCATTTCCTCCCACACCTTTGATCAATTGGCCCTTCCCAAGAATTGCGTATCGAAAACTGACGCAATCCTTAGATCCTTTAATGACACTACCGCTAACACTATTGGCACTGTTGTCCTCCATATCCGCGTTGGTCCACGCACAATCCCAGAGCTCTTCTACATCATTGAGGGAGAATTCCAATACAACATGCTATTAGGGTGACCTTGGATCCGTGCCATGGCTTGCGTCCCTTCAACACTTCACCGTTGTGTCAAATTTGAACACGACAAACAAGTCCATGTCATTCCTGCCGCCCCATCCCCTTTTAAGACTTGCAATATGACCTATAGCCCAAACGACGTTCTTATCCCGCTCAAGGCATCAACCCAAACATCATCTCCATCCATGGAAGCGTCAACTAGTACACAAACAGCGGTTGTCACCACATCATCTTCTCAATTAACAACCAAGGACCCCATGGACGACATCTTCCAAAGACTTTCACTGGGAGAATATCGCCTCCTTACTCTAGACATGTTCCAGACTCCTCAAGAGTATGGACAGCTTCATCAAAACCCAAGTTATGACTGTCGGATCGAAATGGTCATTCCTTATGGTCCTCGTAACCTTCAAACCAATCTCGTCTATGGGGGGTTGGATCAAGCTCCTACTGAATCAAATCCTTCCTCCTCACCTCAAATATTCACATCCAATTTCTCCTTTCTTAGCAATCCCACCTTTGCACATACCTACCTTTATAGGTGTGCATGGAAGGGTTTTGGCTTTGGACGTTACGAACAAGGCTCCCATCAGCCTGTCGAAACACCCAATGACGATAATGCAAAGAAACGGTATGGACTGGGTTTTCAAGAACCCGCTGAGGCTTCCACAAACCTTTGCCCCGAACCAACCATTGACCAATTTCTTCTAGACTCACCTATTCTTCCATCCTCACCTACGGAGTCGGTGGTTTCCATCCTTCCTAGTTTTTTTTTTTTTTTTTTTTTTGCATAAATACCATCCATTTGGAACCCCTAACCTATTAGCTCAATGGGGTTCCCAAGTCTCTCCCTCTCATTTATCCTAGCATGATAGACGATGAATCGGCAACCATCAAAACAGTCCACTGCATAGACGACGACGCCATTCTTACCTATATGGGTGCCGATGATTCTTTCATTCAGCGCTCCCTTCCTTCTGAAACATAGGTTATGTTAAATGAATCAACCATTGACATTAACCTTTCATCTTCTGATGTTCCTCAAGTCTTAAAAATTGGTCAGTCTTTAGACACTCAAGAGCAGGCCGACTATACCACATTTCTCTCAGACAATCGTAAAGCCTTTGCCTAGACCTACGCCGATATGCCTGGCATCAACCCTAACATTACCACTCATAACATTGTCACAAACCCAGAGGCTAAGCCTATTAGGCAAAAGCTTTGCAAAATGCATCCTCATGTTGCACTTCTTGTCAAAGAAGAGCTTCAGCACCTTCTTTCAATCTCCTTCATCCAACCCATCGATTATCTGCAGTGGGTCTCTAACATCATTCTTGTCACTAAGGCGACTGGGGGGATCCGGATCTGCACAGACTATCGTGACCTTAACCTAGCTTGTCCCAAAGATGACTTTCCTCTTCCAAACATTGACCAACTTGTTGATCTTACGGCTGGCCATGAGATGTTATCGCTCATGGATGGATTTTCAGGATATAACCAAATCCTAATTGCACCGGAAGATCAACACAAAACCACCTTCACTACACCATGGGGAACTTTCTGCTATCGAGTCATGCCTTTTGGTCTGAAAAATGCAAGCGCCACATATCAGCGTGCCATGACTTACATCTTCCACGATCTCCTCCATAAAATCATGGAAGACTATGTCGATGACCTGCTTGGCAAATCCAAGCTTCGTCGTGACCATTTGACTATCCTCAAAATCATCTTCTCTCGTCTTCTTTAGTACCAGGTCCGTCTTAACCCCAAGAAATGTGTCTTTGGGGTCCTCTCAGAAAAGCTCCTGGGATTCATCATCTCTTTTCGTAGCATCGAGATAGATCCTGCTAAAATCCGTGCTATCCTCGAAATGCCACCTCCAACTAATCTCAAGCAACTCCGCAGCCTACAAGGAAAGCTCCAATCCATCCGCTGCTTCATTTCGCAGCTTTCTGACCGTTGCCAGCCCTTTCATCACCTCCTCAAGAAGGACGTCTCCTTTAAATGGGATAAAGATTGCCAAGAGGCTTTTGATGCCCTCAAACGCTATTTGGTTTCTCCACCAGTCCTTATTCCACCAAAAGACGACCAACCCTTCTACCTTTACATCTCAGCAACCAATCATTCGTTAGGTGCCATGTTCGCGCATCGAGACGAGCAACACCGTGAGCAAGTAGTCTATTACATAAGCCGAACACTGGTTGACTATGAAACTCGGTATACTCATACCGAGAAACTCTGTTTGGCATTAGTCTTTGCCACTACCAAGCTCCGTCACTATCTTCTCAATCACAAAACCTTTGTCGTCACCCACACTGATCCCCTTAAATACATGCATTCTAAACCATATCAAAACCATCGTATGGCTCGTTGGCTCATGCTTCTTGCTGAATTTGACCTAGAATTTGTCCAGCAAAAATCTATAGAAGGGCAAACAATCACTGACCAACTAGCGGATGCCCCTCTTCCCGACAATCAACCTTCTCAGTGCGAGTTTCCTGATGAATCTATCGCCACTCTCTCGACTGATGACACATTCTACCAAATGACAATGTTTTTCGACGGCTCTAAATGTCAACTCGGTGGGGGTGTGGGGGTCATCCTCATTCCCTATGAAGGTGAACCCATGCCCTTATCTTTTAAACTCGACTTTGAATGTACCAATAATATGGCTGAATACGAAGCCTTAATTTTGGGACTTCAAACTGCCCTTTCTTTAAACATCAAGTCCATCAGTATCTTCGGTGACTCACAACTTGTCGTCAATCAAATCAATGGTTCATATCTTTGTAAAAATGAAATTTTACAAAGGTACAAGCACCATGTTGACACCCTTCTAGCATCTTTTGACCATCATTTATTGCAGACTGTTCCTCGATTGACAAATAAGTTTGCTGACACTATGGCTTCCCTCGCCTCTCATATTCCTTCTTCATCATCATCCTCATCAAGAATTTATGTCATGGTACATCGTGTGCCATTACCTTCATACATTTACACTGACATCAATCTCGTTTACACTATAGACTCTAGTTCACAAGATGTTTGGTATAAACAACTTGAAGACTACTTGGCTCATTCTCTCATTCCTCCCAACCTCTCTAGCAATGCGCGGAAGGCTTTCATCAAGCGCACCGCTCGCTATACCATGCTAGGGGGCCTTCTCTATAAAAGAGGTTTTGATGGCCTTCTTCTTCACTATTTAAACTCCACTGAAGCTTCTCATGCTGTTAAACAAGCCCATGACGGGATTTGTGGCGGACACTTCAGTGGTAACTCGATTGCCAAGCGCATCCTTCGCCTGGGTTATTATTGGCCCACTCTTCATCAAGACTGTAGCGATTATGTTTGGCATTGCATCAAGTGTCAGCAACATGCTAACTTGCTTCATCTCCCCAGTCACGCCTTACAAGTCACTCAAGATTTTTAGCCTTTTTCACAATGGGGTTTAGATCTCATCGGCGAGATTAACCCTCATTCGTCTCTTCGTCATCAATCCATCATCACTGCCACCGAGTATTTCACTAAATGGGTGGAAGCTATTCCTCTTGTCTCCACAAAAGCCGACAAGATTTTCAACTTCATCACCACCCATATCATCTGTCGTTTTGGTGTACCTCACAAAATCATCACCGACAATGGCAAGTCCTTTAAAAACAAGACCATCCAAAAACTTTGCGACTCTTTTGGCATCAAACTCAGATTTTCTTTGCCTTACTACCCACAAGCAAATGGGCAGGCCGAGGCTTCTAACAAAATCTTAACTAAAATTCTCATGAAGGTGGTCAACGACACTAGAAGGGATTGGCACGTTCAAATCCCCTTCGCTTTGTGGGCCTACCGCACTAGCATTCGAACCTCTACGGGTGCTACCCCTTTCTCTCTAGTGTACGGAACAGAGGCTGTCTTACCTCTCGAAGTATAGATCCCGTCTCTTTGCATCTCACTCCATGACATTCTTTCTAATGATGACTTTCATCAAGATCGATTAGCTCAACTTGAGTTACTCGACGAGCGTCGTCTCGCTGCCCTCAATCATCTCCATGTCTATCAAAATTGCATCAAGTGTGCCTATAATAAAACTCTGAGAGAACGAGATTTCAATATCAGAGATCTCGTCCTCAAATAAAACCAACATGTGACCAATATGGAATGGAGTAAACGAGGAAAATTTGCTCCTAATTGGCTCAGACCTTATATCATAACGCACAAGTATGGATCAGGGACTTATCGTCTGTCTTCTCTTGAAGGCCAACCAGAACCTGAGCCCCTTAATGCTTTGCATCTATGACCATTCTACTGTTAGTTGAGTACTCATTCACTTGACATTTAACTTGAGCTCATCCCTTGAGAAATCCTTATCCTTTTAATCCTTAATCCATTTCACCTTTTTTCCCTTAACAAAATCCTCTACAACCCTTTTATGACGTACGGATGCTTCATCCTAATAAAAGGGAGCCCTTGACCTTCTATAATTCTTGTCCATGACTCAATATTCTGTCAAAAATTAAATCAAGATGTCAAAATATCCAAGGTCACAAAATCACATCAAAAAGCAGACTACTCCCTCGAAGGATAGCTGCACTATCATTGTTGTAGCTAATAGACTGGTCCCGCGAAGGACAGCTATTGAAAAGCCCTTAAATCTATAAAGTAAAGTGTAGACCACTCCCTCGAAGGATGGCTATGACTAAATCTTGCTACAAACAACACTTTCTTAGAAGCTTCCCGCATCGATCAGCTTCACAAATGACCATCAAACAAATGACATCTTTATGTGGACTTCTCGCATTGATCAGTCCGCTCAAAAAAAAAAAAAAAAAAATGGGTCATGGACTTGACTTGTAGTTGTCTCAGGGTCTCCTAAAAAAGGGGCAAAGTTATCCATACTCTAAAATGGGTTACCCTTTTCCTCCTATCCTATCACTAACTCAAGGGACTTCGAGCTCACTTTAATGTCAAAAGTGATTCGATTACCGCTCTAACATAACTATGGTCAATGACGCAATGCATAAATGGGGCTCTTGGTTCTAACAACCCCTGTCTATGTTGTCTTTTTGGTCATTTTTAATAAAAGGGCACTTATGCCTTTTACTTTCTGCCTACACTTGGGTCACATTCAACCACATCATTTGTCAAAACGACTTAATCTGACTCTTTTCAAACCACTCACATAGCCTAATCATTATGGTTTTCATACACATCAATACACATGGAAACTATCGACCAAACCCAATTTATGTTAAGCATAAACCATTACTTGCTGAAGCATAAATAGACCTCAATTCATTTTTAGCATACATCTATCACGAATATGGAAAATTGCTAGGGATGAAGAACCCCGACTAATGTTACAGAATACACCATTTGGAAAAGGCTGTAACATCATCTTCTCCTCACCTTGACCTCGACCAAGACCAATTCCATCCCTTTGACCATTCCTCCCTTCTTGGGAGAACTACATTGGCCTGAGGCCCTAACGACAGGGGCTATGTAGGCAGCACTTAGTTGACATGGGGTCTTCTGGGGTTAGCTCGGCCATTTTCTTCATCACTTTCTTCCATCTCCTTCTCTCGTCACCTGTCAACCACAACACAGTCAATCACATATTCACATAATCATTAGTATACTCTCATTTTCATTATAACAAAATAAATCATTAGTCATAAATATCATCCATCATAAATCATTAAACATTCACATCATATAATCCACAAGTTAAACTTTAAATATCACATCTATCATCTAATCTAAAGTCATCATCATATAATCTATCATCCACAATCAATCAACATCAGCATATAACCATTTCATAAACATTGTCATCATCACATTCATTTTCATCATAGCATCATACGCATAACACATAATATCAACACATGCATCACATCAAAATGTCATAAACATCAAAACACATCCATACATTTTCTTATTACACATGTCACTAAATCAAAAATGCTCATCATATATATATATCAAAAATAGTTTTATACAATAAGACACAATCGGTGTCTGTCTTTCTCTCTCATCATACATCTCTCATCTTCAGCTCGCAGGCTGGTATATACATCAAAAATACATCTCTAGGGTTGCCTTCAAGGCTTTGGCTGTGGTGGTGGTGGCAGTGGCCGAGAAGAGGCTGTATCCTCTCCTCCCTCTGATCTGTGCCATCTACGTGACCCTGAAGCCATCACTCGTGACATCGACCTCTGTCAGCTCTGCTCTACCTGCATCTCTGAGTATCGCTGTATCTGAGGGAACCCCCTGATGGCCCTCTCATAATACACGATCTCATCTAGCGCATCACTATATCTCACTAGAGATATAGTCTACAGTGGACCCATCTACCCTGCTACTGTGCCCTGTCCTAACCCCCGTGGCTGTGGCTGACCTAGGTGCACTGATGCCGACAGTCCTGCCCCCTGTGAAAATGCCAGCTACTGAGATGGATACTGCCATGGGCCCTGCCCTCCAAAAATCTAACCTGCCACTGCCTGTGCCTGAGCTACAACCAGCTATCCCTGTAATAGAGTGACCTACCCTGTCAACGCTGCCACCTATCCTGTCATCTCCATCAGCTACCCTATAACTCCTGCCAACTATCCCTACAAAATCAAGACTTGGGCCTGAGCCACGTCTCTCTCCTGCCATGCAGTGTCCCTCTCCTCGCGAGCTGTATCCCACTCCTTCGTGATAGCCTACAGATCTGGCTGGGGTCCCACTTGTATGCCTCTATATTGCCCTGCCCACCATGCTGTGTAAGCCTCTGTACACCCTGGGTCAGCTATCCCAAGTCCTGCTGGCAACTCCTCAAAATTTGGCTCTTTTGTCTCCTCTGGTAGTGGGAGTAGCACCTCTATGTCATCTCGCCTGTACTATGGAAATGTGAGAGGTACATCTTATAGTAGCCCGTACTGGTGCCACACTCTCTCAGCTAGAATCCTCTCAAGCTCACCAGCTTGCCTACATCTGACCCATCACCTGCTCTGCATCTCAACCATCTGCTCGCCTTGGTCTCTGAATGCTGGATACACCAAGTATGGTCTCCAGACAATATCTACTGGAATCAGGGCCTCCAGTACCCCTCGGTAGTGATCAATATCCCTGACCACTCGATCCACCCGTGTCTGCACCATCATCTCGCGCCATCGCCTGAACCTAACCCTAAAGCCAGCCTGGATCGCCACTGGGAGGCCGAGAGGTCATGTGACCATGATGTGCTCGTAAGCCCAGCAATGCAGGAGGTGGCCGACACACAAACTATACCGTCACCACCGACTAATGCCCCACAACTCTCTATACATCTAGGCCAAAAAGACGGGTGCCCAGGCAAACACTGTTTGCTGCTCCAGCATGTCCATCAAAACCCTGGTCATGGCCACTGGAAACCTGCCTCCATCTGCATCTAGTAATGCATAGACTGTGATGCTGATCATCATCAGGATAGCCAGTCGATGTGCGTGCTCATCCATCGCGTACAAAGGCTCATAGGCAAAATTGGCTGAATGGTAGCTCACCTCAGCTGCATGCTCACCAAATAGCATAACCATATGAATGTCATGCACCTCTCTTGAGCACACATACAAGTCTACTCTGTGTACTAGAAGCTACAAAATTTGGTACACATCCTCGACTGTGACCATCATCTCGCCCGTGGGCAGGTGGAAGGTGTTGGTGGCATGGTCCCACCGCTCGATCAAAGCCACCATGAGACTCACATCTCTCACCACTCTACAGTAGCGTCTCAGACCACCTAGCCCTACTACGCTCATTTGTGCCCACTCCTCGACCGTCATGCCTCTGTGAATCTGTGTCAGCAAGGTCAGGAGATGATCCCGCAGCATAAGAGTCTACCTCGCCTGCATCCATCCACAGTCAATTTCATGTTAAAATTATTCCTACTCTTCCTATTTTACCAACCATTCTGACCATCTATGCCTAACCCGACACTCAGGAAGCCCTTGGCATAGCTTTGACCTTTCAACTTGACCATTTTTTACCACTCTTTCTGACTAGGCAGCCACCGACATCGATTAGCGTGCCACCGATGGCACTCACCTAACTGACGTCAGTCACTTAGTGACCAACATCGACAGGTTGGTGACCAACACTGGTCGCTAGTTGGCTGATGCCGGTGAACCCGCCAACATCGGCGACTGGTTCAGCCCTAGGGCCGAACGGGGCGAGCCCTAAAAATTAGGGCTTCCCCATTTTAACCTCTAAACACACCCAAAACCCTTTAAAATCACTCCTAACCTATCCTAGACCCTTTACCCACCTTCCTAGCTACCCAAGCCCTTAATTTCTTCCTAAAAACAACTAAAATTCAAAAAAAAAACAAATTCAAGACAAAAATGCATCAAATAGGGTTCAGAGACCCTCCTACCTCATCACGGCATCGTCGGCGTGGTGGCACAATGGGTGCCACTGGTGGTGGACCTCCTGCAGGTCCTCTACTCCCCTCTGCCATCTCTTCCATGCCAATGACTCTACACACTTCACCGAGCCCACAACAGCCTCTGCAGCCTCCAATCACTCTCCAATTCGCTCCTTCTCTCCATGAATGCCTATCTGCCACCTCACGCTGCTGCAATGATCAACTTGGAGTCACTTTCAATCACTAAACTCCAGAGCTCACTTTTTCACTTGGACAAATAGCAAATGACTTTTGGTGGGCCACCAATCTGGTTTTGTTGGATTTGGCAGACTACCGACGTCGGCATAGTCGTGCCCTAGGCCAATGACGTCGGTCGATTTCTGTCGACGTCGGCCTATTTTGTCCACCGACATCGGTTCTGTAACCGACGTCGGTGGCCTTAAAACTTCATCCCTCTTCAAAATGACCAAAATCATGCCCAACATCAGTCAGTCCTTTAGACCACGTCATTTTGGCCTCCTGGGGCACACTTAAGTTCACTTTTGCATCCATCCATCAACCACCAGACATTGGAGATCATGACTATCTCCTTTAACCGCGACTACTTCCAATGTAATTTTGCCTTGGTTGTTTTTGCATATATGCTACCTCATGATTGGTTAGCAAAATTGTGCGCACACTTTTGACCTTCACAAGTATAGGATCGCAAGCTAGTTGATCCACACTACTTGTGACTTTTTCATGTTTTCAGGAGCACTTCCTAAGCCTAGGATACCTAGAACACGATGACCATTGGAGCTTCAGCCTAGATTGAATAACCTAATCAGCAGATGACTAAATGCTGGGGAGCGGTTATTTCAATTTTGGCACTCCTTGACCCTTGACCTATGACAATTTGACCTGACCATCCTCGTGAAGTGGTGTACGCGAAATCACAACTTTTACAGCGTTCTCACTCTATCTTCCTTCTTTTTCATCCACTCTCTGTCAAATCAGCACCCGATTCCAGGTTCCCTTCTCTCAACTTCTGCTTTGAGGGGGGATACCTCATCCATAATCGGGACAACCAACCCTCGCCTATTTTTGTCTTGCAGTTCACTTGAAAAACCAACAAGACGAAATCAATATTATCCCATACCTAGGGCAACCAACTCCTATTTTTGTCTTGCAGTTCGTTTAGAGCAACCAACAAGACAAAAAGGGGCAAATGTAGACACCTAAATAGTGTCTAACCCTTGGTCACTTTCCCCCTTAGTCCATTCCTAACCCATTCCTAACAATTACTAATTTAAAATAATTAACTTATTTTAAATTAACCCCCCCTCCTTGGACACATCACCCATGACACCTCGCCTAGGACACCTCACTTTGGACTAATTCCCATCCTATGACTCACCCAAGACCTATTCCTACTTCTCTCTAACCGCCTAACAAACTCTCGTGCGTATTTAGCCCAACCCTCGACATTCTCCAATGGATAGTGCACTTGGCGGATGAAAAATGGGCTTAGTGTCTCTTTTTGCCCGTTCTAACCCCACCAACATCAGTCAAATGTCAGCTGACGCTGGCGGAATCACTGATGTCGGTTATACTTAACCAATTTTTCAAACTCTTTGGGGAGCCCAATCAAAAAAATTAGTGAATCTCTGGAAGCAAATCACGAATCCTTCAATCTTTAGTCTTCGACCATCCATCAATCTGCCAATCAGTCAAGCCACTCTCTCTCTCTCTGGTGCAGCAACAGCTTCAGGTTCTCCATCAGCAACAGGTTCTCCACACAGGCTACATCAACAACAGGTACGGGAATCATCAATAGCACACATTCCACAAGGCACAGGTAAGTATACTATCTGTGTTTTTATTCTCTTTTTAGTTATTGCTTTCAAACAATATCTCCCTAGACCAGACTGTTAACCAAGCCCAACCCGAATCTTGACTTATCCACCTCCCTGTTTCCTTCGTCCTCTATTCGGATCATACATTTTTCCCATTTAACCAGACTCTCAAACTCAGACCCCAGACCATTCAACCAAGCCCAAAATTTTGTCTCAAGACTGTTAACAAACCTAGACCCTTCCTTGGCCTTGTCTACAGACCCAGACCCTGACCAGACTCTGTCCACGGACCATAGACCAACCCAGACCTCATCCAAAGACCTTTGCCTCTACCGACGCCGGTCACTACCCCAACCGATATCGGCATATTAACCGACGTCGGCACCTTTACCAATCGATGTCGGCGACTGTAACCAGTTCGACAGCTTCTTTCAAGTAAGTCTTTGCTTCCCTTTTTCATTCCATTTCTTTATCATTTCAGTTCTTCATCATTCAGCTATTTATCAGACATTTATTTCCATTGATTAGTGGGTTTATATCCCTTAAGGAAGTTTTCATACTTCTGGGATCAAGCTTTCGCTTGACAACCCACCATCTGTCCATTTAACACCTTCTTTTGTCCAAGCTTCTTTTCTTTGTAGGTGTCATTCCTCCACAGCCAAAGAGGAGTACTCACAACATCTGGATTACGGTGCGCAGACTATATCCAGGTACACATCAAGCCTTGACCATTCCTTCTTAAGTTTCTTAATTCTTCTCTTGAATATAGAAAGCAAAATTTGAATAGAAACACATGAAACAACCTACCTTACCTATTAATAGGCACTCCCATATATTTTTGACTTGGTCAATTGTGGAGACCAACACAGAGTTTGTGAATACATCTACAGAGACTTGTTGTGTATATTTTCTCTTTGTGTACAATATCTATGTTATTTATATTATGGTAATGGTATGCAGTAGTGATCTTGCTAGTTATGAGTTCTTTATGAACTCCAATACACATTGTATGTGTGCCATTAATTCTTCAAGTAGTTAATGTATCAAATTCATACATAATGGAAAATTCTATAAATATGAAGTTGATCCTAATCCATGGAGTATTCAACTACCAATTCCTAAATCTCAATATCATATAATAACTATTTCCCATATAAATAGTCCACCTCTCCCTAAATTTGTTAACATGCTTTCTGATCTGCAAGTCCCTCTTACTGATTTAGATTATGATGAACCAAATGAATTGAAAAATACTTACAATACCATTCAATTACCTCTTTATATAGTATAATGGATCCTTCCTTAGTTACTCTCATGTGATCATACCATTACCCCAATCGATGATATTATTGATAATCCTCATACATGCCTTCAATCATGATGTCCATGTTATTCTTATCTCATTTGATACTGAATCATAATTTATAGGTTATGTACCCTATGTTAATATACCATTATTAAGCACCCCATGGGAAATCAAATAAATCCTGATTATAACATCTTCTAAACCTCTTATGTAACCTAATTCAATATAAACCATTTTACCAACCATAAATAATATTTTCCCTTATTACAATTATATTGATCAATCTAAATGATCACCATCTAAATTTATCCAACTAAACTCGATTGAGATAACTCTTCCTGAATCATCACCTAAAAACCCATCTATTGAACAAACTAATACAATTACTATCAAACTTGTTGACTTAGCTCAACTCGATCTCACCAACACAAAATTTATATCCACTACTTCACTTAAAATTACCTTAGATGCTTAAGCAATAAATGTGAAACAAATACATTTTGAATATGATAGAAAAGGTAATCAACTCTTTCATCTTAAATTAGATATAGAATATTATGGACCTTTACCTATGCTTCCAATGATTAACCTATAATATAACTCCTCTATGATAGAGAACCTCAATTTCCATGCCAACATCATAAGCTTGGAAAATTTTAGCAAAAGGTTCCTTGTTCAAATAATTTAATTGCTAGTGTGGATCCCAGGACACATCCTATTTATTCCCTCCCTCTTGCTCCATATCATTTTCAAAACAAAAATGCTATGATTATAAAAAAAAATACAAAAATAGAATATGGTACATCTACATGTCCTCAACCTATTACCATCTCCAAATAACTCGCTCTCAAATAACATGATAATTTTAGTTTTTCCTTTGACAAATATCATGAAAATTTGACTTGGTCATATGAAGACATGCCCATAATTGATATTAGCATCATTGTCCATAATATCATCACCTACATAGATGCCAAACCCATATGATAAAAGCAATGAAAAATTCCCTTCTGAGATTTCTACCTTATGTCATAAAGAAATCATCAAACTTTTGGATGCTAAATTCATTAAACTTGTTGAATACTAAAAATGGGTCTCAAAAATTGTCCGTATTCACAAAAAAATCACCATGGTTATTCACATATGCATCAACTTTCACAACCTAAATTTAACATGTCCAAAATATAATTTTCCCTTACCAACGATTGATGCCATTGTTGATTCTACTATCAATTATGAAATTTTATCACTCATGGATGGTTTCTCAGGATATAACCAAATTCACATAGCCCTAAATATCAACATAAAACAACATTTACCACAAAATGGGGCACCTATTATTGTGTCAAAATGCCTTTTGATCTCAAAAACACCAGAGCTACTTATGAACACATAATGACCACTATATTTCATGATATTATTGATAAAATCATTAAAACCTATGTGGATGATGTCATTTCCATGTCTAAAAATCATCAACTCATCTTCATGATTTAGCTATCATATTTGATTGACTCATTAAATACAAAATTAGACTTAACCCCTTCATATGTGTGTTTGGTGTTACTTATCATAAATATTAGGTTTTATAATCTTTTGCTAGGTCATTGATGTCAATCTAGATAAAATTAAAGCTATTATCAGCATGCCTATTCCTCACACCATTCTAGACATACAAACATACCCTAAGAAACTTGGATTGATTTGATGCTTTGTTCCAGAAATGGCTTACCATATCTACTCCATTAACTCTCTTATTAAAAAAGGTAATGCTATGGAATGGATGGATTCATGCCAAAAATTAATTGATAGCTTGAAATAATCCTTTCTTCATCCTCCTTCTCTTCACCCACCTTCAAATTATCATCCATTAATCCCATATACATCATCTACCCCCATATTAGTTGGGCCCATGCTCACCTAATAAGATAATACTGGTAGAGAATACACTATCTATTATATTAGTCAAGGCCTAATAAATTATAAAAAATGTTATACACAAGTATAATGTGATTGTCTCACTATCTATTTCACAGTTGAAAAACTTCATCATTATATGCTATATCAAGCCACTTATGTCATTGTCCATTCTGATCCATTTCATCATTTTTTATCTAAATATTTATTACATGGAGATATAATTGGAAAATGTATGGTCTTATTGATGGAATTTAACCTCTGAATTATTACATAAAATATGTCAAAGGACAGATCATCACAAACCAAATTACAAAGGCATCCCTACCAACTACAAACCACCTTCAAGATACCCTTCTTGATGAACAAATTATTTATATCAAAGGTCTTAACCAAGCAATCTCACTCAAATATTATTTCCATAATTTCATTGTAGATATATAAGCCATTAAACATGAAGAACCTGTTCCTCCTCCTTCTAATTCTAAATCTAAAGTAGTCATTGAATAATTTCCAAAAGTTACAATTGACTTGCATGAATAAACTTGGAAACTTCACGTCAATGGTGTAAAATTCATTCAAATAGATAGGAAAGGATGTATCTTAACAATCCCACATGGTAAAATCATACCTCTTGCATTTTGATTAATCTTCAATGTAACTAATAATATGGATAAATATGAAGTCTTAATACTAGGCATGCAAACCAAAATCAATTTGGACATCCCATATTTACATGTTTTAAGTGATTCACAACTCATATGTCATCAATTTAATGGAAATTATCAATGTAAAAGTGAAAACCTTATCACATATCATCAAATTTACACTATGATTACCAAAGAATTTTCTTATTTCACTGTTGAACCAATCCCATGAGAATAAAATGCTATGGCCAATTCTCTCATGATCTGGGCAACAATTCAGGTGATAATTCGGGTGACAGTTCCACCCCAATTGATGACGAAACTTCTGGGAGCCATAAATTTTGCACCGTAGCTCCAATTGACTCACCGTTTAAACCTTTGGAAAGATAAGAATGAGGAGAATGTCATGAGATGGCATGGAGATCTGCTTGATGAAGTTTTACCCTATAAAACCCAATGGAAGTACCCCAAATTTCAATTTTAGTAGTGCTATCTAAAAATAGTAAGTTTCTAAAAATAGTAATTCCTCAAATTCTATATTATTTTAAATCTTAAAAGTTAAACCACTTAATCTCCCTCAATATTGGTGACCTTCCACATCCTCCCCATGCTTTCAAAATGTGTATAAATGAAGAGGTAACCTGAAATGTGAAGACAAACATCTCTTCCCAAAGATAAGCATATAATTATATTGTGATCTTGAGTAATGCTACATCTCTTCTCAGAGAATTCATTGTTACTATGTTATTTCTATGTTCCTACAATATTTATCAACCATAACTTTTGAGTTTTGGATCAGTGGTATCAAAGTAGTTTGTCTTGAGAGTGTATGATCCCAAGGACGGGGTCAAGCTATAAGAAGCTTGGGTGGGAAATAACAAAGCTTCCAAACTTTCCACCTGTTCGCTCCAAATGACTTCAAATGGTAGATGACACTGAGACATCTGATCCTTTGAAGGAAATGGTGAATGAATCCCTCCAATGGAAACAAGCATAGATGCTACAATAATTTGTCAAATTCTTCAAATACTCCTGATGGGAAATTTTGGCTCTGCAGCTGCACTTCCTAGCTCCTCATTCAGTGCCCCAACACCCTTCAAGGTTTAGGTAAATTTTGATATTCCTACATTTTAAGGGAAAATCAATGCTGATGCAGTAGAAATTAGTTGGATCAACTGTCTTCTTACTTCTTTGTAAATAAGTTCACCAATGGAGAAGAGATCACTTTTGCTCTTTTGAAAGCATCATTGCCCATAAAAAATTGGTGAGAAGTGTACAAAAAGAGGTTCAGTATAGATGACATTGGCCTTGAGGTGGAACCTACCTGGGATGATTTCATGGAAGTGGTGAAAGAAGAATACTATCCCATTAGAGCATATGATGATCTGTACATACAATGGCAACAACTTCACCAAGGTAAGGACTAATTTGTTCAAGATTACACAGACATTTTTCATTTTTTGTGTATAAGATTAGGCATCCAAGAAAGTGAGAAATATAAGAATCTCAAATATCATGGTGGAATACAATGGTATATATGGGGGGAAATGGAAATATTTAATTTGGAAACCCTCGGTGAGGCATACAAATTTGCATTGAAGACTGAGCAGAAGCATGGTAGAAAGAATACGAAGAGTCAACCCTCAAAATGGAAAAGTGACAAGGAAGGTCAAACATGAGGCCAAAATTGGAAGTAAAAGGAGTTTCAGGATAAGAAACTCCAAAAGGGGAAGGCTAGAAAATGGTGTGATTACCACAAAATTGGAGCTCACTCCAAAGAAGAATGTTGAGCCATCAAGTCACTGCTTTTTGAGTCACAATACTTGACATCTACTACTCTGCCTCTTACACAACCCACAGTCAAAGAGGATGAAGAAGAAATTGTAGATGCTAAGCCTAACACCATCATCACTTCATCACAGACCCGTGAGGAAAGACTAGATGACAAGGAAAGATTATTTCACTCCAAATTATGGGTAAAAGGTAAGCTTATGCATTTCATTCTTGATAGTGGGAGTCAAAAGAATTTAATCTCTACTAAAGTTGTGAAAAGTCTAAATATATCCATGAAGCCTCATCTAAAGCCCTATATTATTAGATGGTTGAGCCCAGAGAGAGACCTCCATGTCACCCATCAGTGTCTTCTTTCATATGCAATAAAACCATTCCAAGATGAAGTCTTGTGTGATGTGGTCAATCTAGATGTTTGTGATGTACTCCTTGGTAGTTGTTTATGTATGAGTGACATGGAATCTATGAATCACAAACTCAAAGAATCACCCTCACTCTTGGAACATGGTGCTATAGGGTACCAAAGCTACCACCTCCCACATCTATCTCCCTGATCAGTGCTAAGCAATGCAAGAGATTGGTGGAAAAGACAAAGCAATTTGTTCTCATGGTGTTCAAACCACAGAAATACAAGAAGGCTGATGTTGCAGTCCTAACTACACAATCAATACAACAACAAAAGTAGATAGGATGAATCACAGGAGTTCCACTGCATTGCCAAGTAAAACATCTTATCGATTTGATCCCAGGATCACCTTTGACTAACAGTCCTATGTATCACAGATCTATTTTGGAGAATGATGAGATAAAAAGATAGATTCAAGAATTGATCCAAAAGGGTCACATTAGGCCAAGCTCTTCACCCTATGGTATACCAATTATCTTGCACCGAAGAAAGATGGAACATGGAGGCTTTGCATTAACTATCAAGCCCTGAATAAAATATTTGTGAAGAATCGCTACCCCCTCCCCAAGATTGATTTCCTATTGGACCAGCTCTATGGTGTGAAGTTATTCACCAATATTGATCTCAAATCTGGTTATCACCAAATTCCCATCGATCCCACTGATGTCTGGAAGACTGCATTCAAATCTAAGAAGGGGCTCTTTAAAAGGTTGGTTATGCCTTTTGGCTTAACCAACGCACCTACAACCTTCATGAGGATGATGGATGACATTCTACGACCCTTCACCAACTCATTCATGGTTTTCTACTTAGATGACATACTCATCTATAGTAGAACATGGGAAGAACATTTGCAACATGTTTGTAAGGTGCTTCAAACTCTTTGGGAGCACAAGTTGTATGCAAATCTCGACAAATGCACATTCAAGATGACAACAATTCAGTACCTTAGGTACATTGTGAATGATGAAGGGGTCCATATTGATCCAAAAAAGATTTAAGTTATTCAAGAATGGCCCACACCAAGGACCCTCACAGAGCTTGACAGCTTTTTGGGTCTTGAAAATTTCTACCATAGGTTTGTTCTTGGATTTTTACATGTTGCTTGGTCACTAACCCAAGTGACTAAAGGAGGAGCTAAATCTGCATTTTAGTGGGGTGAAATACAACAAAGGGCATTTTAGAATTTGAAAAATAGACTTTGCTTAGCCCCTGTTCTTGCCTTGCTAGATTTGCATCAACCTTTTGAGTTGATGACAGATGCATCTGAATATGCCATGGGAGTTGTCATCATGTAACATGGCCACCCTATTGCATATCATAGTGAAAATTTCACTGATACAGTCAAGAAATATCCAACATATGATAAGGATCTCTATGCCATTATGTAAGCTTGCAAATAATGGAAACACTACATCTTGGGGAAAGAGACAATCATTCACATTGACCACAGACCATTGGAATTCATCCAGACACAAATAAAACTATGAAATGAGAGGCACCAAAAGTGGGCCACATATCTTTAGCAATTCCACCTGATAATCAAACATAAAAAGGGGAGCTCAAATATAGCTGTAGATTTTTTGAGCTACCCACCAATTACTACACTCATAATAGTTCTTGACCTGTGCGGACATGCGACTGCCACTTGGGGTACTCTATATGAAGTTGGTCCTACCTTTGCTGATACATATCAAATGCTTCAAAAAGGTAAACATGTTTCTAATTTATATTTGCAAGATAATGTCCTCTATCATATGGGTTACATCTATGTTCCAGCTGTAGAGTAGCAAAAGATGATATGGGAAGCACACTTTAGTAGGACAGTTGGACACTTTGGTATAGAAAAGACATTGGCAGTTTTTCAAAAGCACTTCTACTGGCCCCATATGTGAAAGGATTTGGAAAGATATCTCAAATCTTGTAACTTATGTGTGATAGCCAAGCCAAAAAATAAGAAGCAAGGATTGTACATGCCATTGCCAGAACCAACCAGGTCTTGGGAATCCATCTCAATGGATTTTCTCTCAAGTTTTCCCACTTCAAAATATGGTAAGGACTATATTTTTGTGGTAGTTGATAATTTTTCAAAAATGGCTATCATGATTGCTTGTAAGAAAAATATATCTACTGAAGAAATTTCTCAATTATATTTTAGTCATGTATGACTCCATTTTTGTCTCCCCAAGTCCATTTTCTCAGATTGAGATAGCAAGTTCCTGAGTATCTTCTGGTCGACTCTATGGAAGATGATGGATACCAAGCTGATGAAGTCCACAACCTTCCATCCATAAACTGATGGTCAGATAGAGGTGGTAAAATACTTGATTGTTCACATGATTCAGATGTATCACTATAAACATCCATGCACATGGGATGAGGGACTTCTTTTCATATAACGTGGATACAATTGGGCATTGCACAGCTCGACCAAGCATAGTCCATTCCAAGTATGTTTTGGGTTCCAACCCATGGCACTAATTGATATAGATATTCCATTTTACACCATGGAATACACACCTCATGGAAGATCTGAGGCAGAAAAAGCAACAACATTTATTGAACAAATGCAACACATCCAACAACAAGTTCATGACATCCTGGAGAAGATGAATCAGAAGTATAAGCAATGCCATGAAAAACATAGGATTACACACCATTTTGCTATGGGTGACAAGGTTTGGTTACGACTTTAGAAAGAATGACTTGTAGGCCCACACAAAAAAATTTGGCCACTGCGATATGGTCCCTACACCATCACTAGAAAAGGTTGAGAAAATGCTTTTGAGTTGAACCTACCAACCTACCTTGGTCTACATCCAATATTCAATGTGGAGCTCCTCAAACCATATCATCCACCTCTATTGGACACTTCAGTTGTAGCATAAAAACAAGACATTGATGAGCTTGATCCACATAGTTTTTCTCCAATGGAGGAGGATTAGATTGTGGACACCTGTATGAAGACAACAAGAGGACACTCTATTTCACTTTATCGAGTGGTCAAAAGGGGCTAGCTTAGCCACCAAGGTGAGTGGCTCACAAAGAATTAAATCAAGACACAACTACCAAACCTAATGAGGAACATTGATGCAATGGGGGCCATTTATTTTCAAGGAGGGAGGAATGATCTGGGCAATAATTCAGGCGACAATTTGGGTGACATTTCCACCCCAATTGATGACAAAACTTCTGGGAGCCATAACTTTTGCACCGTAGCTCCAATTGACTCACTGTTTGAACCGTTGGAAAGATAAGAATGAGGAGAAAATAATTAGATGTCATGGATTTATTCTCAATTAATTTTGACCCTATAAAACCCAATGGAAGTGCCCCAAATTTGAATTTTAGTGGTGTAGTCTAAAAATAGTAAGTTTCTAAAAATAGTAATTCCTCGAATTATGTATTATTTTAAATCTTAGAAGTTGAACCACTTAATATCCCTCAAGATTGATGACCTTACACATCCTCCCAATGCTTTTAAAATGTGTATAAATGAAGAGGAAACCCGAAATGTGAAGACATACATCTCTTCTTAGAGATAAGCATATAAATGTATTGCGATCTTGAGTAATACTACATCTCTTCTCAGAGAATTCATTATTACTATGTTATTTCTATGTTCCTAAAATATTTATTAATCAAAAATTTTGAGTTTTGGATCATCTCACTTCATTAGCATATATGTTTCATCTTCATTAAGTTCTTCATGATTCTCATTTCCTTATTCAAGTGAGGAAATCACCTTCTTCTCTACAAAATAAAAATTTCTCTAATTTGTTACAGTAATTATGTTACTATTTGATAGAGATCATGGTACAAAAATATTATCTAATTCATCGAGCATCATACTTACCCTCCAAAAGTAGATTCTTGTAAAAAGACTCAAATTCACAAACAAGCATAGAATTATGTACTTTGATACAAAACCCTTTATTATCATAAATCAAAAGGTACTTATTACATTGTGTAATGCTAGAAAAAGTTAGTACTCTCCTTGAAAAAGAACATGGGGAATCTATAGTGGCCACACCATAGCCTATAAATGCCTATGCATGGGTTATTTTTGGATTACTCTTGAATAACATGCCATTGATTTTACTAAAAAGTGTAATTATTATCAAATTTATGATGTTCTTATTCATTCTCCTCTGGCTAAAATCCAAACCTTGCAATTTTTTTGTCCATTCTCTATGTGGGATTTAGATCTCATTAGAAAATTACCTAGATCACGATATGGTCATGTATTCATTACCACTGCCATTGAATATTTTACCAAGTGGGTAGAAGCCATGCCTCTCATTATATCATTGGTATTAACAGTTATAAATTTATTCTTAATTGAATAATATGTCATTTAAGAGCTCATCATACCATCATTTTTGATAATGGTGGCAATTTTAAAAATAAGACTTGAAACAACTATGTGCAAAATTCAAAATTATACACAAATTATCAACATCTTATCATCCTCAATGCAATGACCAATCAGAAGCCACTAAAAAAATTATTAACAAAATTTTGATAAAGACTATTAAAAAATAGATCTTACTAATTAAAATCTAAAAGTTTATCTTGCACTTTGGGCTTATCACACTAACATATGTACTTTTGCTAGGGTAGCACCATTTTGATTAATATATGGGTCTGAATTAGTTTTACCTCTAGAAATTGAGATACCATTCTTATGCATTTCTCTTCATGGTATTATTCCTAATGAGGAACTATATGAATCCTGTCTCTATGCTTTAGATTTATTTGATGAGTGATGTATAGTTGCCTTACAACATAACCACCAATACAAAGCTCACATTGCTAAACAACATAACAAAAAGTCAAAGTCCAAACTTTTAATATTGGTGACCTAGTCCTCAAACTAGATTATACACATGACAAAGAAGTAAAGTATGCCCAAAAATGGTGGGGTCCTTACCTTGTCAAATACATATTTGGTCCTAGTACTTATAGATTACAAACTAATGAAGGACATATTTTAAAAGAATCCACTAATGTTCAATTATTAAAGAAATATTCTACTTAAATATTTATTATTTCTCACATAATTCCATATACTATAAATACTAACACTTCTTGTAGGTTTCCTATAAAGATCCCCAATGTGTAGAATTATATCACCCTCAGTAGCCTTAGTTCCTATCATTGGTCCTTCAATTTGTCTATATTTCTTATTTTACTTTATGAGTTGCAATAAGACATGGCCATCCTCATAAATATCTTTTATTTCCTGATCAAATATTGATGTCTCTTTTTTATCATTGAGTTATCATTTACAAGGTTATTTTATTTTATTTGGTTAATCTATTGCGAGTTACAGTATAGGACCTTGGATAGGACCATGCCTTCCTTATAAAACATTATTATATTAGTTTTCATCTTTTGCACCTATTTGGTATCTCTTTTACAAGTTTCAATATAAAACCTCATATAGGACCAGGCCTTCCTAAAAAATATTTTAAATTCAGTAAAATATATTTAATCAAGTGCTTTTCCTAAGGAATTAAGGCAATGTTTTAAGGATTGTGACTTTATAATCTCAAAATCAGTTATATTATTTTATGGTAATAAATTTAAAACAAAACTATGTTGCATGTCTCCCTACACTTACACTATTTCTTATGATATAGAGTCATGCTCACCTATCATTGTATCATTTTCACATTTTTTGTGATTTGAGGTAACTCAATCATTCCATGTTTATTCTCGTATTTTCCCTTATTTTTGTTCCACTTTGGGCACACCAAGGTTGATTTCAAGATAACATTCTTATTTAACATGTAAGTACAAGAGTCTTAGACACCATGTTCTCTAAGTTCTTTTCCTTAGATATCAAGTCTAAGTTTTCTAGTGATAGTCATTTTTAACACCCATGTTTGGTTTTTTGAATCTGTATGGAGGAGGAATAGAAAAATCCATCAAAAAATTAAAATCCAAATCATTTAAAATAAAAGTTAATGATAAAAATGCATCTATAAAATCAAAAGTCAAAATAAAAAGACATGATTATCAAGTGCATATCCTATTATAATTGAAGCTCAAACTCCACAATTGGCCTCATAATAGAGTTGAGGCCCATTAGGATGTGGTAGGCTAATAGACTGGGATGACAAATTTCAAAATTCTCTATAAGTGCTACCTACTTTTTCACACAAGTATCTAATCTTCATAGTAAAACAACAACTTTGTAATGGGTCTTGAGGAACGGGGAATATGTTATGGGAAGGTAGGTCCATTTTAATTTTCATGCATATAGACTTCATGGGATGATATTTATACTATACTAGATATCCAAAACTTGTGTGGCTAAGACAAATTCTATAGAGTCAATAATGTCAAAAGTTTTCTTGTTTTGCCAACTTAATTTGAGTTTCTTATTTTTGATAAATATTTTCTACCTTGTTACTACCTACATTTCCCCACCACCCATTTTGATTTTCCCCATTGAAAGATAAGTCTTTTTCTAAATCTATTTGCATAACTTCTATATTCCCTATTCTTCACATCTTCTTAGACATGCTCATAATACTTTTGTTTTAGTTTAATCTATGTTAATAATAAAAACTATATTTTTGAGTGACTATGCATTACTTCTTTACACCATTACCTTATATTTATTATATTTCCTTGGTTTTTATTTAAAATCGTAAGTTTGTTTCTCACCCTTTTTGCAGATAAATTTGTTTTATTTTTCTATTTCAAATTTTTCATTGATTAAGCGAGTTTGGATTGTTACTTCTCATTCATAAATGTTTTTTTAATTAATGTTTTTTTTTCATCTTTGTTTAAGTATGGTTTTTTATTTATTTTACATCAATTTTAGATCTAATATTTTAGTTTCAAGTGTCCTTGGCTTGATCTAGTTTGTTACTTTTCTTACTAAAGGTACATTTATGTAGGTTTGTTGGTCATTTAGTAGTATTGGATTTTTGGTTACTTGAATTACTTACATTTTGTCCATTTTCCCTTGGTCTTTTGGTTCTAACTTAACATTTATCACCCTACCTTACCAATTGTTCAAGTGACTTAATCAGTTCTACAAAGCTCATTCATCTTGATTTCCCTATGTTTGTTCGTTTTTGCTCTTTAGCCTTGTATCCTTAGGTTTTGTCCAAAGTAGTTAATGCACCCTCCATGATCAAATACTACAAATACAATAGATAATAATTAAATTATAAAGGTAAGTCAAGGTACATATAAAATACTTTAATTTTTTTCTTACTATCATTTCAATTTTGATATTTCAATTTATGATATTTTACTATAATTTATTAGCTCAGTGTTGTGTGTTACTACATTATTTATCGAAGCACCATCTCATGTTACAACTATGTGAAATGTGATGAAATTAAAGTGTGATATATGTATACCTAAAATATTTTTAAACTTTATCACTTACTAACACTTTCTTTTAGGAACTTGCAGAGTCTCAATCTCTCTGAGTGCATGCCTTAAAGGGTGCACTGGGAAAGGGGTTGATACAATTTTGGTGATTTATAATATTTTTGGTCTCTATAACATTACCTAAAGCTAATAAAAGTTAATTTTATATAAATACCTAAGTAATTAAAACCTACTTATACACTTTGCTAAGCAATTTACCTTCCAAAATACCCCTAACTCATCATACACCCCCTTTCTTCATTTTCTAACTACGTCAGCCTAATCGATCTTGTTGGTAATTCAACATATGTTATAGAACTCCATCAACCTAGTCGACTTATTTTTAGGCTTAACATCTCTATTTATCACCAAACAAGGTCAACCTGGCTGACCTTATTGGTGAAAATTTTAGGAGGGTCTAGGGTTAATCCTTGTCTATAAATACCCCCTTCATTTCATTTGTAAAGAGTGGATCATCCATTTATGCATCATTATAATTCACAAATCTACTTATATTATCATTTGAATATTTCATTACTAATATTTTTACCTTGGATTAGTATAATTCATCTTGTGGAGGTCTTGGATGCATAGGAGAAGTCTTGTAGCCTAGAGTTGATATATCTTTGTGATCCTTAAAAGCCACAATAACTTATTGCAAAGCACCATTGGCCAAGGGATATATTGAGGCACAATGGGTTCAATCTAATAAGGTAAGTATTTCTAGCTCTTCATTTGATATGTAGATATTGCACAACTAATGGATTGAATTATATCTCTCATTGCTTATATTACTTCTATATTATCTTGAATAAAATTATCTTTTCCTATTTATTGTTTTCCCCCTTTGTGCCACAAGCTTTGGTATGCACTAGCTTAACTTGTGTGTTTATTTAATAGATTAGATTGTATGTTCATTTATTAGATTAGCTTATTTCCTTTCATTACATTATAAGACCTATCCAGGGTTATTTCATAATGTCATTTGACTAGAGGCCTTGGAAAGCTATCCTTTGATATTGTGTAGTAAGAGATCCCTTAGTTATGTTTAGCAGATCCATAATTGGTCATGACTCTTGACATAACAAAGTATTACTATTAGATTTTTATTTGATTACCTTATCCAAACTTAGATATTATTGAGTAGGACAAGTTGTATATCTATCTTATTTCACTTGCATACATAAACTACCTCAAAAGTAGTTAATCTTATTAAATTTATTACACACACTTTGTCAAATAATCACTAGCTATCAGAACATGAGTGTGCTCTACACAAGAATGTAGATTCAAGGTACCTATGAAATACAAACCCCATTGCTAAAAATCCTGTTTAATGACCATATGACAAAGGGGTAATGTTATAATTTTAGGTTGTCCAATAAAGCAACAACATGCCTCACATTTTGAAACCCATTTTTGTTCATCTTTGAACAATGTTGGCCAATAGTAGTGAGATTTTAATATTTTAAAGGCTATGAAATAAAATGAGAAGTTTACACCACATAATTGATCATGAAAATTCTCTTGCAATCTATTTTGTTTTTCTTTGTCTACACATCTCAAAAAGGACTCATGAAGGGCTTTATTGAAGATAGTGTTATCAATGATTACATACTTTATTTTCCTCAACTTGAGTATTCATTTTTGTTTGGAACTTATGTGCATTGGACATTATCCACATGATTATAAGTACATAATTACATAATACCATTTATTAAGAGAATCAATCAACACCACCAGTGATAAATTTTCTACCTCATCCTCTTGGTTTATTTCTCTTTATAAATTGATTATTTCAACAATAAAATGATAGATACATTAGACTATTATGAAATTTTTAGGCTTGATATATAGATCATGTTACTAAACTTTTGGAATCAAACATCTTCTCTTAGAACCAAGTTCTTGTTGAGCTAGAATATATTTGATAGTAAAATATCAGACCATCACAATCATGTGATATTTCAAGATATAAAACCTGAAGTGTTTCACAACTTTGACGAAAAAATATTCATGTTTCTCAATCAAGGAGTAGTTGATATCATGAAACTTTAATTTCTAACTCATAAAGGAAATTGGAGGCTCAACATTGTCTTTATTTTTTTGTACAAGGATGGCTAACAAAATATATTTGGAAGAATAGTAGTATGGAATGAAATATTTTTAAAAATTTGGGCAAGTTAAGACTTGTGCTTTGGCAGTGACATCTTTGATTTCATTGAAATATTTATTTACATCATCATTTTATTTGTAATAATTTTTACATCACATCATTTAAGTAATATGCCTTGTTAACTCTACAAAATCAAGAACAAATATCTTATTTTTTTACCATACCAAAGAAAGAATGTGTTCTAGGTTTACTAGTAGGTAAAGACAACTATTGAATTACCTTTACCCTTTCTGCATCAATTTTGGTACCTTACTTATAAACCATGTGCCCCAAGAGTTTACCTACAGTCACTACAAAGAAATATTTTTTTAGATTCAATGATATGACATGGGTTTGACATCTTTAGAAAACCATTTTTATAATTTCATAGTGATTATCCATTTTACTTGAAAATAATGTGAGGTCATCAAGGTAAATTACTATGATTTCATTATTTACATTAATGAAATCCAAATGCATTACTTTTTAGAAAGTGGCTTTGGTATTTATAAGACTGAAAGCATGCTCTTGTATACAAATGTTCCTCAAGTAGTGATAAATGCCATTTTGTATTGATCTTTCATAGAAATTTCAACTTGGTTATACCCATTAAAACCATCAAGCATGGAAATCATTTTAGAAACCATGATAGTTTGCAAGATTTGATCCATGATTGATAAAGGATAATTATCTTTAAGTGAAGCCTAATTCAAATTAAAAAAATCCTTACAAATTTGGACCTCGCCATTATTTTTCCTCATAGGCATGATGTTGTACACCCATGTAGAGTAGAGAATCAAGAAGATGATCCTTGAAACCATTATTTTATTTATCTCTTCATAGATGGTCCTTGATTTTTTTGGATTTTAGTGTCTTAATTTCTACCTAAATGAATTGATACCTAATTTCAAGGGAATATTGTGCCACATACATTTAAGTTTGAAGGACTTTAGATCCACATAAGACCATGTGAAAATATCTCTATACAATCTGAGAAAAGCTATGAACTTCTTGCATTATTCTTTGGAAAAATATTTATTGATGTTTAAATATTATGGCTCTTCTCACATATGAATATTTAGTCTTTCATATTCAGGTGACCCTTGAGGTTCCTCTTGACTCATCCTCTTTATATACCTATCATGTTTATCAAACATTTCTTCCAGTGAAACTAAACTTTAGGTATCTTTTTCTTTTTTAGTTAAATTATTATACCATCAAATTGATTAGCTTCAACATTCGATAGTTCTTCAGCTTTTGTGTCCTTTATTTCTATAAAAAAATATTCCCTTTATGCTAATAGGCTTCCCTTAAAGTACATATTTTTGAAGTTGTCTATTTGTTATAGGAAAACAATGATTTTTTCATCATTGTTGAACACTTTCCAATGTTTTAAAGTATCTGGGACACTTGTGTAATATACCATTTCAATAGTACACCTATCCTTATCAAAATTTAGATAGGGAATTAACAAATATGTAGATATAACTAGTGGGTCAGCCTTAGATTTTTTTCTCTAATAATGACATCAATAGAAAAATATCTGAATGCTTCAATATAGTCCTAGACCCTGTTTCTATAATGCTTTACCATGTCATTATTTACTTGGTATTGTCTTCATAATTATTTAAAAATTAGTTCAATGTCCCCTTCGACTCTAAGATTTTGAATTCCCATTTCCTCTCCTACTTGCATCCCTATAAACAACACTTCATATTAACTATATTATTGGTGCATTCAAATTGAATTTTATAAGAGAAAGGAAATAACTCTTTTTGGGGTGAACCAAAACAACTCCTACACCTAAACATGTAGTTAAACAACTTCCATCAAATTGTAATGTCTATACACCATTTGAATCACCTTCAACAAGCTCAATAAAATATGTATTTTTAATTCATCATCATGTATGTACCCATGCCTATTTCTTTATATAGAATATTTTCTTGTAGATCTATTGAATTTTCTACCAAGTGTTTAGCTTTTAGTTCTAGTATCCACTTCTCATTGATTCCATTTATAGGGATGTTAGCATGTGCCTAATCCATTCTAATCTCACCTTTGATGTATTTTCATAAATTCTTACTCAATAACATTGCATAACTTAGAGGGATATCTACCTCCTAGATGGTCATCTTGACTATCTTCTGAAGGAATGTCGTTAGGGCCACTTGAATGTCTTTTCTTTGTCAAATATAAGGAACTTGTTTCACTTCCATGTTGAAATAATAGCCATTTTTTTAATGAATGATAGCCCTAATACATGTGTTACTTTGGCTAGAATTATAGTATCTGAAGCTTTAAAATCAATTATGAAATTCTTTAGATGAAAACCTCCAATGAACATAAAAAAAAAAGAATGGCTAAGGTTTTTTGATATTTTGAGTAGATACCACCATGTTATCTTTTAAATCATAATCAATCAATTGGATGTGATTCCCATGAGGTGATGTGTTAGAACCTTCACCTCTAATAAATTTGATCAATATGTCAAGCTACTCAGGGTTTGACTTAAGGTATTCAGTTGGGAAATACGAACCTTGGTTTTATTCATGTGATCAATGATATAAAATGAAGAAGAGTAAGTAGGACTTGATTCATCATTGGTTGATACATTATGAGGAAATAAATAACTTCTCATTTTCTTAGGTTGTTTACTCTTTGTGATGTTTGGCAAAGGACTACCTCTAATGAGGACAAAATTAGGAACAACTATGACTTAAGAGCCTCTTTAGCCTTATACTTATCAAATTATTTATTATTTCCATTGATTTCAACTTATCATTTTGAGCTCTAGAGAATATGAAATATGAGTGACTATTAATACCCTCTACTCTATCATTATACTCATCACATTCAGGTTCATATTCAATATATCCCACAATGGATTCACCATCGGGTTCCCAAATTTCAATATTAGAGGTGCCCAAAACATTTTATTCTACTGGTTCTTCAAAGGTGCATAATTGTAACATTCTCACCATTTATAGGTAATTAGATACATCATGATATTTAGTAGCATGAAATATACATGAAAAATGATTTTGCATAGGAGTTACTTTGATAGTGAGTTGAGGAGTTGGATTAGGAAGTATGGAACCAACATTTCCATGATATGGAATAAATGACCTTTTGGGAACATCCTTAAATTGGGTAGCTTAGTGAGCTTGAGGAATTTACTTCTTCAAATCTAATATATCATTTACCAATTTATAGATCAAAGGATCTACTGAAGTCTATTTTTAGCTTTTCAATGAATATTTTTTTAGTTTTCCAGTGATGATCATATCATCTTCTATTTTTGTAGAATTTTTTATGCTATTTCTAATTTTTTGGGTGATTTCTTCATAATAAATATCTAACTTTTGGTGATTATGCATTCTATAAAAGACACTTATGATTAGGCATGGCATTTTCTAGAATATTATGTATCATCTTGTTGAATCGAGCTATGAATTCACTCATGGGTGTAAGATGTTCCTTTTTTATTTGAGCCAATTGAGCCAAGAGGGAATGTTCATCTTCAAGTGGTTTCAATCTTTCCTTGAATTGTATCATTATCTACTAGTTTAGAATAGATACCGGTAGATGATGAAACCATTCTACTACTATTTCAACTATGGTTTCCATGAATAGTATAACTGATACATACTCATTCTCCATACCCAAAATAATGCAAGCAAATGAAAGCTTTTATGTGTTCATCAAGATGTTGTTTACCATCACCAGTAAACTTATGAATTTTTTCCTTGATCCCTTGGGTAATTATGGAGTTTAGTAGCTAGTATCGATGGCCCAATACATTGATCCCATGGTACTGGTGTGAAATAGGATTATAAAATAGGTTAGTTTATTTATTAGTATCAAAACATAAACAAATTGACAAAACTAACATATTAGGCCTATTACCTTGGTTGGAAAATATCAATTAAGTGAAAAAACTAAACAAGAATCATAACATGATGATTATACCTTCCCAAAGTAAATTCTCTTCATGGATAGTCCACAAGTGTGTTTGTGCCTAGTTATAAAACTCAAGATATTTGAAAATGTGGTTGGACAAGTGCTTTATTCCTATCCTCATGAATCATTTGGATTATATTTTTATGTGTAAATAAAAGAAATGGTTGAATATTTAACATAAATTCTACATTATATATTTTCACTAGAAAGCCTTATATTTGTTCATGGTGGCTCTTGCATTTATAGGATAGGCAAATAAATTATGGTATTTTGATAAAAAAATGAGATGAATGGCCATAAATGAGTTTAATTTTGGAGGGACAAGAAATTAATATTTTGGAATAAGGGAGAAATTAATAGGCATAGCTAGCCTTAATCAAATATTTATTTCCATTAGTGCTTAGTGGATGACACCCCTTTTGATGATGTCATGGGTGATGTAATGGCCTTGATATTTAAATTTAAATTTACAAAAATCAGATATCCTTTAATTTGTCATGAATTTTTTACTTAAGCATTTTATTGGATTTGATTATCTAAGTGATCATGATTAGGATTTTTATAATTCTTAGAATTTGATAAATTGTCTTGCACTATTGGTCGAAAACATCAATTTACTAGGTCACAATTTGATTGGAGATGAATTCGAAGAAGGAAATGATTGCATATAGAATTATTCCCCAATTAGGGACATACTAATGTGAATAAAAAATTACACATGATGTGTTTGGATGAATTAGAGCATTTCAATTTTTTGGGTCTAGTTTGTGCATTATTGCAGGAAGTCATTTAGATTTGCAATTTTGATACAACAATGGTGAGAATTAGATGTCTACATTTTACCCCTATTTAAAAGGACATGGAAAGAAATTTGGTCAAAGCAATGGATTTTCAAAGAATAAAAAAATTACTTAAAATGATCACAATTAAAATAAATAATTTCAATCCTAGTTTCATTGATTTGAATTAATTTATGTAAAAATGGGTTCCCAAAAATACCCCAATTATTGTTTAGGAGGCCTAGAATGCCTCCTCAAGGTTGGGCCAAGATTTTTTTTTAACTGATAGACCCTCAAAAAAAAGAAAATGACATGTGATTTAGCAAAAGAGGCTAAAAACTAGAGTAATTAGAAGACAATAGTTTAGAAAATGGATAAAGGAGGCAAAAATGAGCCTCTTGGGAATAAAAATGGATAAAAAATAAGGCCAAGGAAAAATTCAAAATTTATGCTATAAATTGACCCCTAGGGGGAGAAAATCATTCATTTTCACACTCAAATATTGCAATCTAGAGCTTTGGTTTTTGCACACAAGAAAAGCAAACAAAATGGTGAATATCCCTCACCATAGGTAGCTAAGCAAGTGAGTGAAAGAATATTAGTGGTCACCAAGGAGTGGGGCATAGATAAGTACCTTTTGTTTGTTTAAATTTGGCATTTATTGCTATTATTAGGCCCTTAAAACCATATAAAGACAAATCCATCATTTTTGATAAAATGAGAATGATGAAATCACCCATAAAAATGGTGATATCACCAACCTAATGGAGAAACTTTAATAAAATAATATATTCACCAAAATCAATGAAAATTACCAAAATAGTGATATCACTCTTTGGTAGTAAATCATATAAATGGTGATATTGACAGTCAAATGGTGGAAATGCTAGTCAAATGACAAAAATTCCCATCAAATGATAGAAATACTTGGTCAATGAAATTAGGTAATATATTAGTGAACTCAACTGTAATAATGAGGTTGTCTTAGCAATCGATGGGAATGACCAGTAAAATGATGAGTTCATGGACTAGTGAGGAATTGGTGAAAACACCCTGTGTAATGGTGAAAATTCCTTATAAAATGAAGAGAACATCAAAGAAAATGATGAGATCACCCAAAAGGGATAATGGAAAATTTGAAAGGACAAAATTAAATAGAATAATAGAATGCTAAGGCCAAAATAAGGATAAATTAGTAAAATGATCGAATAGATAAGTGATTGACTTGGTTTGGTTTGGCTTGGTGATATGCAAGTGTGAGTCAGTGTCATGACAACACACAATCATTGATCACAAGTATTATATCATGTTAGGATAATGACTAATATGGAAGACACTAATTTATGGCACATGTTTTAGATGCCAATTATATGAGAATACTGAGCCTATTTGTCAACACTAGTAGAATGCTGAAACTTTAAGATGTTTACCTTCTACTTACCTATGGGTGAGGCCACGATGACACTATAGGATGTATGGTAGATATTACTAGTGCTTATTCAGGGAAAAAAGATCTAATGGATGTTGTAGGGTAGGTGAGTTATTTTTGAGGACCTGATTGGTGTGATAGATTTAATGATGATAGAGGGGTGCATCAACATTGATACCTTAGAAGACCTGACATGCCCCCTAGATGCTACTCATGGAACATCAATAGTGGGATAGATAGTAATGGTGATGCCACCAATATATTAATTAGTACCCCAAGAGGTAATTATTCAAATGGATTTTGTTAGTGGCATCCTTCTACCTAATAAGAGTGGGTGGTTCTTCCATTTCAATGTTATATGGGTGATTTGATACATGTTTGACTCTATTGCATGTTTTATATAGAGAATAGTTATATTGACCTAACTATACCATGACCTACACATGATTTCATGTCAAAAGGTTCATAATATCAAGCACAACACTTTAATTCAGGTCTAGGCCTAGGAACATATTGATAGAGAGTAGCCTATTGGTTAGATATTTTAGAGGGGAGCCCAGGACCCATTGGCATATCATTGATTTTAGATGGATTAATGAAATGGTAGATGGAAACTTTATTTGATGGCCCTATATGGTAATTTAGTTTGGTTAGGTAGAGGATGGACATTTTACCAAATATATGCTACAACCTTGTTACATTATCAATCGACACGATTTCATTATGGAGAGGTACGTACTTGATTGAGTATAGCGATAATTTAGGATCTAACAAGATGTGCCTAACTAGGCTACCAATGTTGAGGGATGAATAAATCACTAGCTTTGATATAGTAAAACCTATATATTATGCCTATGTAGGTGGAGTTACATATGAAGGTGTGATTGACAATTATATGGGTTGGTGGGTAGGATTTAGACTCATTCGATTAATAAGACCCTAACCCTAGCAACCTAGACAACATAAGAAATTAATGAGATAGAGTTACAGCCCCACATAGGGGTAGGTATAGGTATAGGCTCAATTTTATGGATAGGATCCCATATAACAAGAAATACCTTAGGCCATCCATTATAGAGTATTTAGGTTCCTATGCAGTGGAAGGTGCAATAGGTCATCTAAATTTCAATTTAGCTTGTGACACATATTTATCCTTGGTTATATATTCATGCTTAGATGTCAATGATAGTCAAGGTGAAGATGGATATGGGGATGGGTATGGGGGGCAAGGTCCCTTGATAGACATAAAAATGACCAAGGCAATAGGTGGTCACTCAGGCCAAGGCATAGCTATAGGTACAAGTGAGGTGGGGACCTCAAGTATAGGAATAGGGGAGGTAATGACCTCTGGTATAAACACAAGGTAGGTAGGGATATCTAAAAATAATAGATTATATAATTATGAAGATTTTATTGATAGGATTTCATAGGAGATTATAATGAGATTAAATGAGATAACTATCCTAGAGTAGGATGTAACTAGGCTATGGACAAAGCTAGCAATAACTCAGGGTGAGACAACCAAATTATAGGGTATCATTACTAAGTGGGATACTGATATTTTAGAATTGAGGGTCTAGGTGCCCAAATGATAGCCATCCAGGGGTAACTTACTATACGATATGCCAAATTATTTATAGCAATGAATGAGTGAGATATGGCTCAAATAGATTGGGATAGGGCCGAGCGTGATGTTTAGTGGCTTAAGGATGAGTTAGCAAAGGCCACTCTTAAGGCTTGGAAAAATAACTATAGGATGTTATCCAGAATAAGAATGACACCCTTCATGTGAATGATGAGATGTCCTACTATCACAAATTATATGAGTCAGTGGCTCTAACAGAGGGTAGGACACCTTTCTATAAGGAGTATATGAAGACTTAGATGACCAACCAAACTTCAATATCCTAGAATAACATAATGATAGAGAAGTAAATGGCACATACAATACCACAATAGGGGGTGATGGGTCCACTACCACCTCCACCACCTTTGAGTATAGGTAATTTTTTTATGAGAGTCCCCCTAGGGATGGGGCTAGCTAGGGCTAATATTGTACTTGTAGTTCCACATTTTTATTGTACATGAGATGTATATATTATTTGGATGTGTAATATATATATATATATATATATATATATATATATATATATATATATATATATATATATGATATTCATTTTGGCTCATGGATATTGTACATGGACTGTTGATATTCTTTTGTCATGCATGCTACTCTTTGCTTTGACACTACTATGATGTTAGATGTAGATTATTGGATCAAAGAATGGATACGTATGTATATTTGTTTGCCATGATTATGTTATATGATTTTCTAGTTCATTTTTCACTTGTGTTTATCTAATGGATGTACATGAAATATAACTAAATGGTATATGCCTACTATAGGAGATGCACATCCTTAGTTAGCATAGAGATAGACACATTGGTTTCAAATTATGTTATGTGATGTGGTTGTGGAAAATTAATTGTGATTATGATCATGTATTGGATAGGTTGATAGTGATTTTAGAGGTGTATTTCAGTTTCACATTGCTATGTAAGATCTTGAGCACTTCATTTTTATTTTTTTAAATGAGATTATGCATCATAAGTATAGATAACCTATGATAACATTGTATGTAAATTGTACATGGACTAGTTCAAATGCAAATATTTACAACTCAAGATAATGATAGAACATCAAAACCTAAGTTGAAAGCATAACACATTTGAATACAAAATACACAACATAAGATAAAAGAATTAAACTACAATATGTAAACAAATTAAATATAAGATATAAAATTTCAAGACTTAAGTGTAAAACATAATGTACCAAACAAAAACAAGTAATAAAAATAGTCGAAACACAAAATGTAACCAACTTAAAATCAATATATGAATCATTAAAACTTAAATGGAAATAAAATGTCTTAAACACAAACAAATAATAAAATAATCAATCAATATAAATAAATAGGCTAAAAAATACATAATAAAATAGGAAACCAATTGAGTTATATATAATTTTTGCACATGTAATGAATAAAGTGTTACAATTTGGATATTTTACCCCAAGGCTAAGGGGACAATGGATCACTTATGACAATAGGGGGAATAGAAGAAGAGGGAAGGGGTGACTAAGATGACTCCAAATGTCCAAATTTAAGTGGATGCTGCCTAAATAGTCCTATGGAATTTAGGCCAAATGTAGTTCTCCCAAGGATTTGGGATAAAATAAAAGTGATGACAAGTAGGTATGTTATGCTATAGAAGAAATAGGAAAGACATACTCACAAAATGGAAAGAGCATTAGAAAACTAGTTGTTTAAATAAAATGGTGAGAGCGTAAGGTAAAGGTTGATTGCAAAATGGCGAGAGAATTATAAAATGGTTAAATATGGAAATGGAAGCAAAAATTAAAATTGGAGAAGTATGAGTGGGAATGAAGAGTGAAGAGTGGTCAAGCTGACTTGAGATTCCCCATGCATCCATGTGTTACCTACATAGTCCATGTGTACCTTAGGCTGATGTAGTTCTCCAAGAAATGGGAGGATAATGAATGGTATGGTAATAAGAACTTGAAATGAACCAGGATAGATAAGAGGTTCTTTCCAAAAAAAATTTGGGGTTATTCTCGCATGGAAATTATAAGATAATTTTCATGATTATGTGATTTTTAAGGTTTTTACCTAGGCCTTTTAAATGTTTTTGGGTTTTTTGGAATAAGGAAAGTAAGGTAATATGTAAAAATTTATAATGAACCATCTATAAATGGAAAATAAACCTTAGGTAGAGGCTTAAACAATAGCTTAGATGGTTGTAATGGTATTACCACAAACCAACAATAGAACCTAAGGCACTGAGGGACCACACAAGAACAAGATTAAAATGAGAATGACACACGGTGGGGAAATAATACAAAGAGAAATAATTAAAGGAAGTTACAAGGTACTATCAAGTATTTAACACCATTGTTGACATATCCTAAAACATTTATTTGCAAAGAAGCTAATCATTTTGGATTGCCTTGGGAACCATAGTCACTAAACTTACCTGTAACACATGTCGATCATAAGAATGGTCATGAAGGTAATAGGAAAATATGGGAAATGATTAAAGAATAGTCTAGGGAATGGTACACTAGTATAATAATAATGATCTAGGGAATGACTTGGTAAAATGATGAAGATGAAATGGGTGCCCCCAAGAAAAGACTCTCATAGATAATGGTTCAAATTAGTTAAGCATAGTAACATTTGAGATGCATGATATTCAAAGTTTATTTGAGATCCTAACCATATGGTGTAGCCAATATATATGTCCTAGAACCATAATTTGTATTAATAACAAAAGGCCCAAGCCAATTGGCTTAAAACTTACCCTTTTTCTTGCATTCAGTGTTGGTATTCTTTTGATTCCTTTTTAGCACCAAATCACCAATTTTGAATTCTCTATGAAGAATTCATTGGTTTTAGCTATGGTGCAGTCAATTTTGATAGGCTCACAAAGGGTCCAATTCCTCTTGTCATTTCTCATCCAAGAGGTTTAACTATTATAATCTGGCCACTCTATATTCTTCATCATCAATGACATTCTATAGAGAAATGTGTAGAGAGGGAAACTTGATCTCGATAGGAATAATGGCCTCAAAGCCAAACTCTAAGGAGTATAGTGTGGCTCTTATAGGCATGTGGGTACTATTATAATAATCCCACAAGGCTAGGAATAATTATAAATTCCAATCATGACCATCTTCATTGATAATATTCATAATTTTAACATTGGTTTTGTTTGATGCCTCAGCTTGGCTGTTACCTTAAGGGTAAAAGGCCATGGACTTCTTATGTTTGATTTAGAATTTGGTATAGAGGGATTCAACATATTTATTTTTGAATGGGATACCATTATTAGATATAATGGTGGAGGCAATGACATAACAAAAGATGAAGTGATAGTAGTTGAACTTGGATATCTACTTGTTAGTAATGTAAGGGGTATGGCATCTATGCACTTAGTGAAATACTCTATAATAATTATGATGTGTTTATGACCATCAACAAAAGTGGGATTGATTTTCCCAACAAGATCAATTGCCCAAGTATAAAATGACCATGGTGTAGTGATCGGCTAGCATGGTAAATAAGGAGCATGTATCAAATCACTATGTCATTGATAAACATCACACTTTATGACATGTTTACAAGCATACTTTTCCATTGTTGGCTAGTAATATCTAGCTCAAAGGAGTTTATTTTCAAGGAATAGGCCACTTTTTTAGGCCCCACAATTTCCTTCATGTACATCTTTCAACACTATTCTAGATTCTCTTGAAGATAAACAATGAAGTAGTGTTCCATCATAGCCATTATGATAGAACATATTTTTGAGTAAAGTATATCATGTGGATTTATGGATGAAGGATTTATGTTGGGTCCATGATAGGTCTAGAGGAAGAGTTTGGTCATGGAGGTAAGTGTACAGATACTAGTACCAAGGGATATCAAAACCAACAATATCATATACCATCTCAAAATCCAGGTGAACATGCATTAGCTGAAGAAGGTTATAAATGAGAAATTGGTACTCTAACATTTATATCCACTACTATCATATAGCTAATGGTTGTCATGACATCATTTGATCAGTTATTGGACCTTGATATTTATTCAAACTGGAGAGTATCAAAATGAGGATTGAGTTTATCAACCACACTATTGTAAGGTAAAATATTCTTACATCTAGTTTAATATTGGTCTTTATCCTGAATAATGATCATCTGGGAATCCCCAGATACCATTAACTACTGAATACTCCACTATATGGTAAGACAACATAATAAAATGAGTGCTTCATACTCGATCTTATTGTTAATGCAATAGAAGCTAATATGGAATGCCTTGGGAATGAGATCCCCCTATGATGTGACAAATAATATACCAGCCCCTAATCCATGTGATGTGAATGAGCCATCAAAATATAATGTTGACTATTTGAACTCAATAGTTGATACTTCTAGATTCAAAATTGACTCATATAAGAAATCAAAGTTGAGTGATTGTGTATCTAATATAAGGGCTTAAACAAGATGATCTAAAATAATTTATCCCTTAATATATTTTAATTTATGATATTCCACATTAAATTCATTCAACAACATTACCAATTTGGCCATGTGACTTATCAATGTGGCTTTAGATAATAAATATTTGAATAGACTGATCTTGGAAATGATAATGGTCTTGTTAATGAGCATGTAGTGATGTAAATTTTGGAAAGTGAACATCATTTACAAACAAGCCTTTTAAATTGGCATATATTTGTTATCATATGTTACGTGTGTCTTGCTTAAATAATAGACTGCATGTTCCTTACCCCACTCATCATGCTGATCCAAAAGTGCCCCTCTTCCTAGCATAGGCATCATCAATACTGGTGGGTTGGCCAAGTAATTCTTAAATTATTAAAAGGCCCACTGAAAACTTGTGTACCATTAAAATGCTACACCTTTATTCAAGAGGTGATTAAAAGGATGGCATCTATTGACCAATTAGGAAATAAACTAATGAATAGACTAAATTTTTCCCTAAAGTCTATAGAGATATTTAAAAGTAGGTGGAGGATTTTACATAATGGCCTTGACCTTAGTTGGATTAACCTCAATGCCTTGACATGACAGAATAAATCCTAAATTTTTTCCTAAAGTGATGCCAAAGACATATTTCTTAACATTGAGACATACCTTATATTCACAAAGTCACTCAAAGATTATTTGTATAACTTTAAGATATCCTGCATGTGTCTTAGATTTGGTGAGGATGTCATTACATAGTATTGAATAATGTCAAGCATCATGTCATGAAATATGATAGTCATGGAACACTGATAGGTTGCCCCAACATTCTTCAAACCAAATGGCATGCCTTGATAATAAAATGTTCACCATGGAGTTGTGAATATTATCTTGTACTAGTCCTTAGGTCCAATCTTGATCTAGTTGTATCTTGAGAAGCTATCCATGAGGGACAACATCTCATATCCTAACATTAAGTATACTATTATGCCAATGTTTAGTAGAGGGAAATCATCCTTAGGGCATGCCTTGTTAATATCTCTAAATTCATTACACAAGAAAATTCCCTAAGGTTTCTTGCTGATTGGAATAATGTTTGAGATCCACTTTGAGTATCCAATAGTTAGATGAATCATGCTCCCAATAGTTTCTATAGATATTTATTAACAAGTATAGTAATGTGCAAATGCATTTTCTTCATCTTCTATTGGATTGGCTTGGCATCTAGATGTACAACAAGTCAATGCACTACTAGAGATGAGTCTAATATAAAATTTGGATAGAGTTTACTTATGCAAATCCAAATTTTCACAATGAAAATTATTCATAAATATCATCACTATAATAATTTTATTATCATATATTTCATAATCATATGTTACATATATATAGGCTAATATTTCTCTTATAATCTAGGAAATCTAACATATCTCCATTAACTACTCACTAACAATATATGAGTTGTTCTAAAAACTTGTTTTGTACTCAAGATAATTATGTGGGTTGTTTAAAATAACCTCACTTATAAATTAATGTTATATTATCATAGATAATATAATTACTCACACTAACATACATGTGAACACTAGTAATTATTAACATTCACGCCCTTAGTGTGAACATGGGGAGATAACAACATTTAGTAATTAAGAAACATGCCACTCCAAAGCTTGCACGTGGTCTTGATACTCATATTGACTATGGTAACTACATCTACCATGAATAAGAGCCCATCAAGGTAATCATATTGATTACAAGTAAATGTACTGAATACTATTGGCTTCTATCTCTACATTCTCATTACAACAAGGTAATCGTACTGATACAATTATTCTTTCACACCATATATAAACTAAAATAATAAAATATTATGATGAATAAATACCATTGTCTTATTTTATAACCTCTATCCATGTTTTTTACCACCCAAACAAAAAAAACATAGACAATCTTCACTGCCACTAAAAACCATTGTTGGTTTTAGCCAATTTAGCACATATGCAAGTGTCACTAATGTAAAGTGTAGCCCCTTAAGTTAGTGACTAATTTGAGGTCACTTTATGACCTCTGTCCTCCATTTTCCTATGACCTCAAGTTGTTTTCTATTCAATTAATTTGTTTTTGAAACTCAACAATCAATTTCCACATTGGGTTTATTTTTATAACTTCCCCATCACAATGCAAAATAGCTTTGGAATCATGTCATTTTAAACCAAATATGCATCTATCTACAATAAATTTTGACATACTTTATTGGAATTGACAATGACATACTTTATTTAGACCAACTAAAACACTATTGAAGGCACTATATTGATTCAAATAATAACTGAAAAGAGACTATAAATCCAACTGACACATGGTAACCACTTCAACTATATTAAAACATGTATACTATTTTGACAAAATAATATTTCTATCAAAATAATATTTCATGACTATAAATAAAAATCTAAAATATAATACTAAAATAACACATAATTCACCTATATTAAATGCTAAATATAAATGAAACAATGAACTCATAACAAAACCACACTATAAAAGTCAACCTAAAAACTAAAAATGATATTTTACAAGACTAATGTCTATAAATTTAACTTATAAAATTATGTTGATGGTCAAAAATGGAAAGTCTAATGTCTGCACATATAACACTAGCAGATGGTGCATTGCTTAATGAAGATGATTGAATATAGGCACTATCAGAGGGTAAAAATATGAACACTCATAGATCACAGTCCATGATTTATTGAATATTTAGGTTCCTTTAAATCCACATCTCTAAAAAATATCCACCATTTTCTAAGATTATAGTCCATCTCAAAAAATCTCGATGCCTTGAATGGTATATGGAAATTTAAATTAACAAATTTTGCATAAGCTAAAAAAAATGTGGCACAAAATGTTCCCTTGACACAAATAATAACATAGTGTTGATAGTAAAAATCGATAGATTGAATGTGGATATGGATTTAAGGTGGAGTGTGGAATCAATAAGAAATCCTACCAATGTGAACTATGCTAGGTGTATGGTGAGATAATGATCTATTGCAAAAAAATTAGTTTCAAGCTATTCTAAAAAAAACTAAATCTATATGCTTGCTTTTTAAATTTATCATGAGGTAGGGTAAATTGATAAACAAAGTTTACCTTGATAAAAATTAAAAACTAAAATTTTCCATCAAGGAGAAATGCTCTACTTTCCCTGCTCTGATACCAAATCTAAAATTTGGGTAGAGTTTGCTTATGAAAACCATAATTTGCACAGTGTGAATTCTCATATATTACATAATCATAAGTTACACACACACACACACACACACACACACACACACACACACACACACACACACACACACACACACACACACACACACACACACACACACACACACACACACACACACACACACACACACACACACACACACACACACACACATGTAAATTAGTCTTCTTCAACTTCTTTTGAACCATAAGGCTCACCCATGTAAGAAGAATCAAAATCATCCATGTTTGGGAGTGGCTAATTTATGAATTTCTCTAGAAATTATTGTATCAATTATTTTAATTTTCCTTTGTTCTTTTTCACTAATGTCAGACCCAAATGAAATTATTGGATTTGGAAGAAACTAAGCTTCCTGAGGAGATGAGCGAGCTTCCCAATCTAAGGGCACTTGAAATAAGTTTTTACCCATGGAATTGTCTTTATCTTTAATTTTTAAATCAAAATGAACCTCAAAGAGGTTTTCACCATAATATCTTAATGTTTTACTTTGTATATGACCAAGGAAGTTTTCCCACTCTCCAAAGTAGGTGGCAGGGTCTAACACAAAGTGAAATCTTAGTTTATGATCATTGGCTGGTAATCTATTTCTTAGGCCCATGAATTCAGTGATGGAATCTTCTTTCTTGAATTCATCCAATTATATAATCAAATCTTTCTAGTCCTAATGGATTAGGCTTGGATGGTGGAGGGAAAGATGATAATTAGTTGTGATGGTATGACATTGGTATTAAAGATGTTTTTGTTGACAAGCTCAGTGTAGGAACAATAGTGGGAGGTTATGTCATTTCTAGGAGTCTCTTCATTAGTCGATGAAGTGGTATCACTCTAAAAATCTATGGGTTCACCCCCAAGCAGTGTGAATTAAGGATCTTCATTTCTTACATGTGTTGTAGTGGGTATAAGTTCAAAAATTCCTTGTGCATTTCCCCCTAAACCTTTTTCTTGATAGTAATGATTGTCCATAATCCTATTGGGAATGGGGTACTTAGTATTTTGATATCAAGTGGTAAAGTCATCACCATACAATGAACTTCCTTCAAAATTGGTAGCTTGATCTTGATTTGGTGATGTTTCCTTTTACAAACATGAGTGGTTGATGTAGAGTGGACTTGGAATTATTTTTCCAAATCATGTTGAGCATGAAAGGTATTGTTTTGGGACTTCCATAAGATTTGGGGGATTTGGGAAAATTGCCAACATGAAAATCATCTTGAATGTGATATGTGGCTATGTTGGCCTCTTTAATGGTAAAGTGAGTAGAAATTGATTATGGAGGTGGATTAGAGGAAATGGACATGAGGTCACTAGGGTAAATATAATTAGACTTGAGAGTTTTTAAAACTTTTCATTTATTCTTCTTGCCTACATATTTAGTACTAGGACAATAATTGTAGTTACCATACTCGGTCTCTAGATTTTTACAATACAACTATGACTAAAAATTGCTAGGAATAATGACCTCTAATCCTAAATGAGGGAATTTAAGGCACTTGTGAAATGTGGAAGGGACTATTCATACTTAATGGATCCAAGGATGACACAAAAATAGATAATAGGGTAGCTCAATGTCAATGACATGGCACAGGGTGTCATGGGTGATAGGCCTAATAATGATAGGGAAATACATGGTACCTATATATTCTTTATCTCCATTAACATAGGCCTTGATTTTAATAGTAACTAGATACATGTCCAATGTTGTGTATCCCAAAGTTGTTTAGCCTTGAACCATTGTCTATAAAAACCTACTTGATTTTATGGCAAGAAATGATGGCTTCAATGTACAGAGGATTATTATGGAGGGGACCAAGGGATGACATATCACTTTGGTCAAATATGAGTCATTGGTTGAGGGACAAATGTCCCAGTAGAGCTTATAACTAGGTTGGATCAATGTCATTAGGTATTTTGTATTATTGGAGAAAGTCAGTTAATATTGTAGGATGAACTTCTGACGTAAGAAAGAGATCTAAGATATAAATCTACACTAGTATTTTGCTCAGTTATTCACTAATATTATATGGATTCTAAGTAAAAAGGTGAGGTGGTTTAGATTTTGATAGGGTAGTGTCCTAATTATAATTAGCATTGGCATTATAAGGTGATAAAGGGCCTTGAAGGGTGACTCTTGGATGTCTAGTTACAACTGCACAATTTTGAGTTAAGAAAGAATTACCTGAAGTAGAGGAATTAGGTAAGGTTCCATGAATAAAAATTGTAAATGGTTGAGACAAAATTGAATTTATATTACCTACATTATAATTACCCATAAGCAAAGGAGGTTGTCCCAAAATATAAGGGCTAACACTCTGGTGAATATTAGAAGGTCTACGAGGCATGACTTTGATAGTAGTGATGTAAAAATTTGTAACACACCCTACAATATTTACATTATCATATGGTACACTGGATAGCCCACTTGGCTAGTTTGGGTATCAGGATCTTGATTATGATTGGCCTGGTTATATTTTTGGCCTTATCCTTGCTATTGATTATGGCCATGTCCTTGGTTTTGATTCTGGCCTTTCTTTTGATTACGATTATTTTGTTGTTGCTAATTATTGTGCTTGGGAAAGGGGTTCTTGTAGATTATCATCTCTTGGTTGGTGTTGGGTACTCTTTTTTGCAAGTCAATTTCCCCATTTTCAAGCAAATCTTCAATTAAATGTCTCAATTACATGCATCTATAAATGGAATGACTGACCATGTGATGGTAATCATAGTACTCATTATCATGATACCATGTTGTTGTCTTGGGTTGACCTTTTGGAAAGGTTTTTATAATAGGCAAAACAATCATATTACCCACCACCACTTTTTAGAATACACCCTCAATGGGCTCTCTGAGGTCACTAAAAAATCTATCTTTGTAGTATCCTTATTGCGGGGGAGATCTTTGCATTGTGAGGTGAGGGTTAGGTGGGGTATTTGGATATGTAGTGGTTGTACTATTTGTACATGTCTTACCTATGAGACCCCATTACTGATCATGTTTTTATTTTTAACAAAAGGTCTTCAACTTTTCATTTGTGTTGGCCTGTATTAGTACTTGGATTTGGTTAGGCACTTGGGCTTGAGAGTATATTTTTTATAATACCTTTATCAATTAGTGATTTCTAAATTTGCACTCCTTTGTTAATTATTTTTTCAAATGTGTTGGCACAATGAATTCTTAGATTATGTGCAACCTCAGAATTTAGGTTTTTGTGTGAAAATACATGTTAACTATCTATCTATAAAATTATTTGAAAAATGACTAGGTAGGGATCTCCACCTTTGTAAATATGTTGAGATGAATTTTCCTCCTCACTGCTTGGTAATTCATAAATATACTATTGTTAGTTCATACTCTATATTGTAGGAGAAGTGGTTGATAATTTTTTTGATAAATCATCAAAAGTGGTGATCAGTCCTTTTGGTAGTTTAAGAAGCCACTCCAAATATTTCCCACCCAAACTATGTGGAAACAAGAAACAAAAATATATACTTCTATATGTTACTTCTTGGCATGCAATGAAGAATGCCTAAAAATGTTCTCGTGGTTCACCTTTCCCTTTATACTTGTCAAATTCTAGCATTTAAAATGGTGTGGAAAAGGTACCTAGATAAATATAATATTAAATGGATAAGGGCATATGTCATCAAATTTTTACTTCCTAGGTGATTGTCTACCTTCTTGAAGGATTGATATAATTTCCTTCATTATATTCCACTCTTAGATATTAGGAGTTTTTTGTGATGAAGGGAAGATACTTTGTTGTGTTTGATGGCTTAAGTTGGGAATAGTGTAATTAGGAATGGCTCCTCTTTGTATGGTTATATTAGGGATATTCAACCTATATTTTATATTTAAAGTTTGATAAGGGATTTATTGTTGGTTTAAATTTGGATTAGAATAAGTAACACACTATTGATTTAAAGGAAACTATTGTCATAAATTATAAGGATTTTGTTGTTGCTGATTATAAGGAATTTTTTGTTGTTCAAAGGAATTATTTGTTGGTTTTGAGAAACTTTATGTTGGTTCACGATAAGGCATTGTTATTTTAAATTAGAAGAATTAGGAAATATGTGTTGGGAAATTCTCAATACTTTTTGTGGTGGTGGATTGTTGTCAACCTATTGTTGCAAATTATTAGGCACTTTTTGTGTTTAGATCAGCACATGTTACTCATTTTTTGGCACTTATAAAACATTGGTTGGCACTATTTGTGCATTATAAAGGATATTTTAGTGGTTGAAAAAGGTATATAGCATGTCAAATGGACTTATTATGTAGCATTCATTAGAATGGCCTATTCATTTGAAGCCAATGGGTGTACATTAGATGTGGCATTATTTATGGGTTATTGTGGTTGCTCAAGTAACTAGTTTTACTCTATGAAGGTGAAATTGTTGAATGATGTTACTGTTAAATAAGTAGTTAAATTAGCTACTAATTGAGTGACATATCATTGGATAATTTTTTGCATGGTACAAGTATTAATTTGCCCATATTGGGATGGGTCAAAAAGTTGTCCCTTCCCTTTACTGGATGATGTAATGGCTAGTTTTGTAATTTGAATAAGGGGCTGACTTTGGGTAATAACTACTTCTTGAGGTAACACTTCTATGCAAATAAAACTATGTAATTTGTCTATGGATAAGTCAGGTGGGAAATTTGGCTCTAGATTTAAATAGTCTTAGACATTGTTCATCCTTATCTTCTATGGTTTGTTGTTCAAATTAACCTTGACTAGTTTCAACAATGGGTGGGAGGTCTTCAAACACCATAGGGCAGTCTTCACTATCTTCACTATATTATTAATTTTAAAGGTATGACAAGGGATCATAGAATTCTTCCTCAAACCTAGGGCCATAAGAGGCCCCATTTCACATGTACCTAGGCATGTTTCAAATGGTATTTTAACTAGGGAATAATTTAGACCTTGGTAGGTTTTTGACATGATTTTTTTCTATTTGGGATAAGATCAAATTTTTCAAAAACTAGAATTGTTTTGGCACAATAAAATCAAGGTTTTGATTCAAAATGTAACTTGGAATTGTATTGAAAAGGATTCAACCTTGGTTGGTCCTTGACCCTAACTTGGATTGAAATCATAAACAAGGTCAAATGGTTTATAATCTAGAGAGTCAATTTGGTACAAGAAAATACAAATCTAAACTGAAAATGGAATGGGAAACATAGCACTACCAAATGAGACAAGGCTATGTTTCAATTAATACATGTAACACCCCAAAATGGATAAAGATGATTTGGAATAATTTTAAAGCATAACACCTTAAACATATATATGTAAGGACATGTTTTGGAAAATTTGCTTCTTAAACTTGGTGTACTTTTAAAGGTGGTTATGAGCACAACATGGGTTTCAACAAAGTACTCAAATAATCACATATAGACTAACATGAGTTTATGACACGTCATTGAGTCCTTTTGATATACTTTTATTTGAGAGGATAGATTTAAATTTTGATTAAATAAATTATTATAATTATTGGTAGGTTTTTAAGTCCCTCATTATCTCAAAGGTTTGTACTCAAAGATGATCTTTAGGGGCAGATACCTTTAAATCCTTGCACGAGTGAGAATGTCATGATAAATGTGGTTTCTAATATAAGTTTTCAATTAGAAGACTAAATGGTACCATTAAAACTTGAGTTATGTGGGTGATTTAGAATAATCCTTCAATTGGATGCAATATTTTATGGGATATTCAACAAAGAGTTTAATCCCTTCATGACCACTTCATCCATAAGGGTCTCAGTGAAGTGTTACTAGTGAAATAAGGATCCAAATAACCACCATATAAGATAATTCTAACATAAACCCAATTTATATAGCCTATTAGATAATGGGGTTGGTACAATTCTAGAATGTCCCTTCCTAGGTCAATGCACCCCTAAAGACTAGTGGGAAGGGTATGAACCCCACTCCATGAAGTCAAAAAATAAAAATAGTAAAAATATGATTTGTTTTCTATTTTTAGGATCCCACAGATGGGAAAGAGAATAACATACTTGAAATTATTTTTCATCTAAAGCAAACAAACAAGTAAATCTATGTGTTTTTGGTCACCTAGGGTCCCTAAAGGGGGCAAGGGGAGAACATATACACAATGCTTTACACAATCAATAAATGTAAAGAATAAATCACTTAAGATAAAAATGAAAATAATGTACTCTTAGAAGCCAAGTCAAAAGTGATTGTTCATTTTTAAGCACCAAAAAGGAAAATGATTGAAGTTTGCCTTTATTAGTTGTAAAATCAATTATAAAAGATGTTAAATCCTACAAAAAAGATAGTTAGGCATTTAATAAATAGCTTTGGTCACCCTAATAATTTGATTTCAATAAGTTTAAGGTCTCAAAAAATTCAACATAGGTCAACTTCACCCTTTAACATGGCAAGTTTACCATTTAGTAGGGTGAGTTAGCCAATCTGTATACAGACAAAGAACAACTTTGGAAAATTCATCAATTATTAGGATGACCTCTCCATATTTAGAATAAGTTCATCATTTTCAATAAATAACAATAGAAAAAATAGTTTACCTCTTTTGAGATTTTTCTATTTTCCTGTCAACTTTACCGATTGTAAGTTGAGTTCATTGATTTGTAGGTCAAGTTCACTATTTTCATAAAGACACAAGAAAATATCAAGTGATGAATTTTAAAATTGTCTTTTGACCTCATTGATATGTATGTTGAGTTCACTATTTGGCAAGGTGAGTTCATCATTCTTGTTAAGACACATAAAGAAGACAAAGAGTGATAAAATCAACTTTGTTGATCTACAAGTTGACTTTGCTAATTATGGGAACAAATTCACTAATCTGTAGGGTGAATCCACTATTTTTAAAAATAAATAATACAAAATGAGAGGTAAAATAGGAAAATGACTGCCTAATGACAATCAAATTTAGTAGTTATAGGATATGGAATATTTCTGAGAAGATTTTTTGGGGGTATATAGTCCCATTGGATGTGCCAAATGTGAAATAGGATTAAGAAATAGGTTAGTTTATTTATTAGTATCAAAACATAAAAATTTCACAAAACTAACATATTAGGCCTATTACCTTAGTTGGTAAATATTAGTAAAGTGAAGAAGATAAACAAGAAACGTAAATAGATGATTATACCTTCCCAAAGTGACTTCTCTTCATAGAAAATCCATAAGTGTGTCTTTGCCCAGTTATGGAGCTTAAGATCTTTGGAAATGTAGTTTGGAAAGTGACTCATACATCTCCTCATAAACCATTTGGATTGGATTTTTATGTATAAATAAAATAAATGGTTAAACCTTGAGCATAAATTATACATTATATCTTTGCACTATAAAGCTTGATATTTATTCACGATGGCTCTTGCATTTATAGGCTAGGCAAATCAATTATGGCCTTTGGATAAAAAATGAGATGAGTGGCCACAAATGAGTTCAATTTTGGAGGGATAAACAATTAATATTTTGGAAGAAGGGAGTAATTAATAGGCATGGCTAGCCTTAATAAGATATTTATCTCCATTACTGCTTAGTGGATGACACCCATTTTGATGATGTCAGGGGTGATGTCATGGCCCTACTATTTGAATTTTAATCTTCCAAAATTAGATATTCATTATTTTTTTATGGCTTTTTCACTTAAGAATTTAATTAGATATGCTTAACCAAGTGATTCTAATTAGGATTTTTGCAATTCTTGAAATTTGATAAGTTGTTTTGCACTATTAGTTGAAAATGTCAACTTTTTAGGTCATAATTTGATTAGAGATGAATTGGAATAAGGTGATGAGTACGTATAGTGACATACTAATGTGAATCATAAATTTCATGTGATGTGTGAAGATGAATTAGATCATTTTGATATTTTTGTTTTAGTTTGTTCATTATTATGGGAAGTCATTCAGACTTGAAATTTTAACATGACAGTGATGAGAATTGGATCTTTAAAACTGTTATAATTTTCGTGACCTATAAGTCTATTTCTATTAGAACCAAGATGTTATGCAAAGAAAATGATCATTTTAGAGGTTGGACCTTTTTTATTCACTCTAGAGAAAGCCTAAAGTTAGAACATTCTTAGAAGTCAAAGAATGGGTTAGAAATACTTTTATTTTTATTGGACCTTGTGCATTGCCTCCTAGCTAGGATGACAAAGCAATTTATCAAAATAAAAAATAGAGAATTACTATATATCAGTAATAAATTTATATAATTAAAACACTTGTCTCACTAAGTGATAGGTTGAGTGGGTATCAAAAACATATTCACACGTGCCCCACAATTGGTGCTAAAAACTATTACTGAAATATTTGGTACTTTGACAAATCTTATATTTATTAATATAGAAGGAGGCAAAAAGTCTCTCTTATTTTTGGTTGGGAGGTTCCCTTTATTTAAAATAGGAAAAAAATAAATAAACATATTCAAATTATTTATAGTTTGAATGGACTATTGGGTTTTACCACTTCAACAAAAATAAAAATAGAAAAAAGGAAGGTGAAGTGTCATGCATGAATGGGAATATATATATTTCATCCCTTACATGCCAAGAAATAATTCTAAAATTAATATGTTAATTTGAAACTAAAATAAGTAGTAATTTAAATGAGGGATATGTTTCAACATAATAAAAAAACACATCTACAAAGAAAAAACTTGACACAAAGTTATAGAATTTTCCTTGTGTTCCTCCTTAGAAGAATGAACACCAAGTTTTCTTTCTCCTTTCCTTTCAATAGAAAATAATTTGATCATCAAACTGCCCTTCTATAATATCCATTTATCCTATTTATAGATATAAGATGCAATGAGATGACCCATCATATTCCATTACGACCTTTTGTATTCTTAATTTTGTACTATTCCATTTTTTTAATTAATATTCAACTTTGTAAAAAATAAAAATAAAACCTTCTTGAAATAAAAAGAAGACAAAAATAAAAAAGTGGCTATAAGCATCGTAGGGAGCTCTTCCTAGAGTAGAAGCCAATTTGGATGGATATGGAGGTGGATGAGTTTCTTGATTGGTAATCTTCCCCTTGTCTATGGATGTTTTGAATATTCCAATTTTTATCACCCCTTATACAATTGATTTTCCCTCAGCAGCTACTACATATTTTCAGCGTGTTAGTCATCTATAAAATATTAGAAGCATTACATTTGTGACTTCTAAAAACTCAAACAACTGATAATTTAGTTCCTCAAGTGAGGCATGGATCTCACTAAGCACATTCATAGAGGCAACATTGAACACTCCTTTAAAAAAATACTTGATTATTTTTTAAAATTGTTCTTTGATTCCATTCATAGTGTATTGGCTATACCCATCTTCCCTAAACAAGTCATAATGCATGATTCCTATATTAGAGCAAATTTCATACTTTATTTCCCCTATAATATGAAATTATTTATTTATTTTTTCTATTTATATATTCAAAAATTATATTTTCTAAAGGATGCACTCCAACCAATCATAAGAGATATCATTCTCTTTTATCAAATTTTTTTCATCAATGGAAAACATTCCTTTAATATGTCCTTTCACACTTTTCCATAACTTCAGTTCCTTCTCATGGAAATAGTTTATTTATTTTTAATCAATTTTAACATTTTGTGAACTAATATTTTCATATAGTTTAATCATTTATTCAATATACTTTAGGCCATCCAAGAGCAATTGCTCAACCTAGTCTTCAAGTGTTTTCCCATAACTATTTATTTGCTTATGGTTGATATTTCCTACTTCTTGATGCATGAACCTATGTTGGAGTCTCTACTTAGGGAATTGTTGGTCCCTCGATAAGATTCAAAATATATTTGACATATAAATCCAAGTATTAGACTTAATCCTTTAAATTCTCCTCAATAAGTTCATCTTGTTCTGATATCTTGATTATATACTCAATTGTTTCTTGTAGGTTATGTATGTCTCTTTTCTTAGGTAGGCACACTTTATGATACAATTTTTAGAGTATAGTCTGACATTGTCATCTTTTCTTCATTCTTATTGATAATATCCATGAATTAAGATTTAGATGGATTTGAGACTAGCCTTTGTGTGGTTTTTACCTTCTTTGGTGGAGGAGTTTCAAGTAGGCTAGCTACTACATCAAAATTTGGAAACTCTACCTAGACCACCTTTTTATTTTTTCTTAATAAGGATTTCATCTATTGGAATGTTATTTTACTAAATTTTTCTAGTGGTGCACTTAAATATGGAAGAGAAGATTGTGTCAGTGGTGAAGATTGTGGCAGAGGTGGAGTTTTTAGAGAAGTTAGAGGGGAAAGAGATCCAGGTATGTGAGGTTTTAGGATGGTAATACTACTAGAAGATGATAGGAAAAATAAACTCACTTATTAAATTGACACAATCTAATAAATTTACATAAAACACGATAGATAATATCTAGAGGGGCAACCACTTGGTTTATTGGTTATACTATAATCATTAATTATCAATCTATGAGACGTAGTCTTTCTAAATTTTGACATTGTATGTGTGGCACTAGTCTTTCTTAAAATTAGGGGTCCTAATAATTGCATAATATAAACACACTTACAAAATGGAAATGATAAGAATTGAAATAACACTTGCATGAAATAAAAATTACATAAAGGAAAAGTGCATAAAGGAAATCATGACTATTTTGGAATTGAAATACAAATCTCTATTTTGGAAGATTCTCACACTTGATGAATTGAAATTATATAATGAAATATATTTATATACACATGAAATCAAACATGAAATATAATAAATATGAAATAATAAATACATGAATAAATAAATACATAAATAAAACTAATATGAATAGATTAAAAATTAGTCTACCAAATCTGTGTGAGTGGGCCTTTCCTCATTTAGACTGGAACTCGACTTCCATCCTATTCTATAACCTAGTTACTTCAACATTAATTTTATTTCATAATAATTTTGATATGGAAGATTTGTAGAAGTTCAAAAATATTTTATATCTTTCTAAATATCAACTTAAAATAATATCTATCAGTAATCCATGCTAACTCACCACCTACAACTTTACTCTTTATATAACGAAGGTTGGTGATTGATTTGTAAGTTATAATGAGATAGAATTTATAACCATAAATTATGGTTGTACCTAAAATACAAATAGTTACAACATGACCAATAATAAAACCATAGTATTACAAAAATACAAATAATATAATATTATGTTACAACCATAAAAGAAATAAGATGGAGGAGGATGGAATATTTTAGTTTCATTTATCCCTAAATGTATGGGATCATGCCTGCTCCCTAAATCTTGGGATGAATTCATCTCAAATGCACACTATCTATAATAGTTATAAATATGGTTACACAACTAGTTATTATAGGTACATTTCTAGGTAGTGATTATAGGTGTTTTCTGGGCAGTGGATATAGGTAGTCACATATAGTGGTTGAAGTTATTCCTAGACATTAGTTATAGGTGAGAAAATAATGGTTGAAGGCCATCATCAAATGTATATATATTTCATATAGTTGTGTTTCAGATATTTTGGTTTTCATTATTAGTAAATCCACACAATAAAAACATTAAAATATACTATTTTATTTAGAAATCATTAAATTGAATCACAATAATAAACATATGCAACATGGATGGAAATACAGATAAAGGTTTATGTGAAGGATATAACAATGACCAAAATAGAAGAATTTTATATGATAAAAATATGTGATATGAGTTATATTTCTTGGCCTTATCATACCCCTAAACTTAAACTATTAGACATCCTCATGCAACCACACTATGAACTTTAGAAACCATTGTTGTTGGTTTATACATATAAGCATAATGACTCAAATCACAAGAGTTTATTTCTCTTCAATAATTTTTCGCTATCTTGTCTTATTCTTCAAGTTTAGTTGAATGCTTTTTGATTCAACATTCTTATTCAACCTTATAAATCTCTCAAATAAGATAAATAACCAACATCATGAAGTATAATTGTAATGATTGAATTGTTCACAAGGACTCATATGATAATATGGTTATTTTAATCAAGAGGTAAGGCAATGATTGAAATACTATCATATTCTTTATTACATGCATAATAATCTAAAATCTCTCCCCCAAAATTTAAATTTTATTTCCATATCACCCTAAGGATATAAATATAATTAATTTACCTCTCCTTCCAATTAAAGGTGACACTTGTCCTCAAGTGGAATAAGATTGGAAAGAAAAGGTGGTAGGAGAGTGGCATGGTATGGGGAAAAACTGGAGTAGGATATGGGAAGTGGGATAATGGAATAGATAAGGGGAGATATGGAAGGGTATGGGAAGGGATTTAGGAAAAATGAAAGGTGATAAGAAGGAATTGAATAAATAAGAAAATGCTATCAAAGAGGTCTTATAGAGCTAGCCTACAACTATTAGGATTAGTCTAAAAGAACACATAAAATGATATAGTTTCATAATGTAATAAAAAGATAAAATAAATGGATATTAATGAAAAGTACAATTTTATGATTTTAGAATGTTTTACAAAAAGATCTAATGATTTGGTATAATATGCTAGTAGCAGATGCGTTAAAGTGGTAGAAAAAATTCCTCTAGGTAGTGACACAACTTGATGAAAAAAAAAGTATCCTAAAATAGTAGAACATATAGGATAATATAGAGTTGAAAAATGGGACTATCAGAGAAATCAAGAAACTTCAAAGTCTGAAAAAATCCATGTTATTTTTTGGGAATCTTCACTTAAATGAAAAAAATCCAATAGACTAACCAACATGTGCCTACAATGAAATAATATGCTTGCAGGGTGTCTTAGGACTAGAAAACAAACAAGCACATAAGCAACAAGAATATGTCAAGGTATAAAAATAGGTTATAAATTTTTTTGTAGAGGTTTCATGACCAAACTATAGTAATGGCTTACAAAATATGACTAGGCATTAGTGGCTGCAGGTGAAAAAAGAGAATTGGCAACCATTAGGCTAAGAGAATGATAAGTAATAATATAGATTTTCAATCTTAAAAATATTAAGACCAATCTATAGTATTTTAATTATAAACATAAAAAATGAAGATTATGGATCCTACAACACCAAAAACTAGTAATATTTATCATTTGCAACAATGATAGTGTTGCTACAAGAACCTGAAATAAATGAAAAAGTACTCCTAGAGTCTCAACATACTTTCAAAAAGTTAAAAATGGATAAAAAAATGAAAAATCCATGGCATATTGGTCTCTCATTATTTCTTCCTTTAATATTTTACCATTGATTAGCCAACAAACTAGATTTCTAATCAAGGCTCTTTATTTAGCAGTTGGTCAGCCACCAAGCTAGTTTTTTGAGCCGAGGTTGTTAACAACACCTAAAGGTTTTCAATGTTTTTTTTTAATTTGAAATTTTCAAATATTTGAGAAATGATAATAGGATGTTAGGGTTGGAAAGAATCTATACCATAACCTTTATAGCCTCTAAATTAACCCAAAAGTTTGAGTAACTACATAAAATTATGTATAATGATGTATTTGGAAAAGATTGGTACAAACAAACAAATAAATATTGATAAATAAAAAACACTAATTTCATGTCTAACTATCTAATATCCATACAAGTTGTCTTGAGCCAAATTATCTAGTGTTTAAGCTTCATTTTATTTGTGTATAAAAGTATGAAGCAATAATCAGTCTTTTAGTAGAGATCTTTTTGTTGAGTGAACCTATCATGCCATAAGATTATTAGTTGTTGAATGACCTATTGGGGATGTGAAGCTACTTAAAAATATCCATTAGAGCATGTGGTTTTCCCCACATGCCAAAATATATCATAGGGGTGGGTGTATTTTGTATTGGTATACAAAGAGCAAGAATAAGAGATATACTAAAAATATCTTCTTCATGCAACCGAGTTGTTAGTAATCTAGAAGCTCTCATAAAAAGCATACAAAATGTTCATTAGGCACCTTTAAAATTTTCTATCAAATTTTATTTTTGATTAAAACCTAAAATATAATTTTTCATTTTAATTTTAATCTAGGATGGATACATTGCATTCCTAATGAAATGAAATTTATATAATAGTGAATCTATTAAGATTTAGTCTTTGTTTGAGATACATAATAAGATGCATAAGAACATGAAATCTAGTAATGAAAAAAAAAATGATTAATACCATGTATAAGCATGAGGAATGCATTAAAATTTACCATATAATTGATATTTGTGCCATAAATATGACTTGCAAGTGGAGTATATGTCATAGTTCAACTATCCATCCATTCAATTAAGGACAATTCTTATTGAGAGTCAAGGATTTAAAAAAATGTCAATTTGATCCTTAAATGTCATAAAGGTGTCCTAAAAATCTTGAAATATCTTCTTAACATGCATTATATAAAATTAACATATTTAAAAATACAATAATATTGTTACAATTTTGGTCATATTCATCATTAAATACAAGTATGTACAAGGAAAATATGAACATCCTAAAGTATAGAACTATTTTTGGTCATACTTCCCTCAAATTCATTTTCTTATGGTCTTGTGGATGGTGTTTTATTTATTTATTTCATTTAAGACTTCGACTTGATGAGAATGTAAAATAATTATCTAAAAAAACATGCAATAATCTTGGTTAATACAATAATAGACTAAATTTTTATTTAAAATATGCCTAAGACATTATTAATGTGTAAAAAAATAGCATCCCAGATAGGATCCAAATATCCTGTAGTTCGGATAATTTATCTACGAGGACAAGAAATATATTGGAAAAAATGATAGAGATGGACTGATTTTGTTGAGATATTATATACCTAGATAAAAGTGAATGTGTCTATATCAGTGCTCATTAGTGTAGTCAATGGTGGGAATATATTAAGTATAATATTGGTCATTACCCTAGTTGTCTATCTAAAAAGGGTTTTGGTGTGTCCATGAGGGTTGGGTGGATGGGTAAACATTAAATTTGAATGTTGTATTCATTTTATTTTACCTCATATATAAATTTTATGTATGCTTATGTCCCATAAATATTTCTGGTACAACTCCATCTTAATATAAAACAAATTTACAAAATAGTTTGCAAAAAGATATAACAATGGCTATAGCTAGGCTACAATAGAGACTACATGTGAACTACAATAGTGATTGTACGTGACTACATAGTGGAAATATTAATGGGTATCTCCAAATGAGTAGTAGTATTATAATATTAAAATCATTCCCATGAATCCATTTAAACATATAGACACAAACATTTTTTAATTTATTTATAAAATCAATGTTTTTACAAAGGCTAATTTTTATGAGCATGCATTTTTGGTAGTATAACCTTATGAATGGATGGGAATCAAGGGTTGGCTTATTATGCATAGGGATTTTTTTATTATTGTTTTAAATAATTTATTGGGGTGGTATATTTATTATGACTAATGTGAAGTGGTTTTACAATCCTTACTTCAAGGTGGAACTCTATTGAGTCTACTTAGTATGTAGGGTGTATTATCATTTCATTATTACATACTAGGTGGGCTAGTTTGTTATTGGGTTATGTGTAGGTTGGGTATATAATTTTTAATATGTGGGGGAAGGTTTAGATGGGTTATTTATTATTTAGAGTGACATAACCTCTTATGGTTGTGGGTGTTGTGATTGATAGTGTTGGGTGGTGGTTTCCATGAGTGACCTTGAAACCTTAGCCATTAAATATGTTGCTAATTTTTACATAGATGATGTTGAGAAATGATGGAATTTTAAATATGAAATGGATATAAATTATGGACAACATAATAATAATGAAATAAAAAAGATCCAAAAGGCATAACTGGATTTATTTGTATTGGTGCCCAATGTTCTCTATGAGCTTCTTTCCCTTGAGTCTCATTTGTAGCTAGTGACCTTTGAGAAACCTTCTCTTTGTCTAGAATATGAAAAAACCCTTCATTTTTTACAACTTGTATCTCATCCTTTTGTGCAAAACTATCTTGACATATATACTCAACTTTATATTTATCTATTTTACCAACAAGTGCAAAGGTAATTTTTGTAGACTAGTTTTCTCTAATAGCTGCATGTTTTTTTGTTATTGCAGGCTAGTTTTATTAAACACATGCATGCTTTTTTGTTTCTTCAAGATGGTTTTATATAACAAGTACATGATTTTATATTGTTACAGGCTGGTTCTATTTAACAAGTGCATGTATTTATATTGATGATGGTTGGTTTTTTAATAAGTGTATGCTTTTATTATTGCTAAAGGCTAGTTTTCTTAAACAAGTGCATGCATTTTTGTTAACACAAGCTAGTTTTGTTCAACAAGTGCATGTTTTTATATTACTACAGGATAGTTTTATTTAATAAGTGCATGAATTTATATTACTATAGGCTAGTTTAATTTGTTAACAAATATATGAATTTTGCACATACAAACATATCTGCACAAGATTCCTCAATAATGTGTCATGCCTCACTTTAACTAAAGTTTGGAACATTTTTTATTATCATATACATTTTTTATCATATCCTTTAGAGCTATCATCTCTTGGTGTACAATATCCAAATATATATAATTGAAGATGTCCTACTTCATATCCTATAATAGATTGTTGAATTCCATCTTTGGGAGTCCATATTTAGAGAAGTTTATAGTCTTGTTTTTGTAGGTCTTTTTCATTATAAACCTTGATTATATTTTTTATATAAGGTTGATACTTTTAAATGATAATTTTGATACATCTCCTCTACACATGAAATATAAAGCTTCTAGGCATTCTTCGATTATTCCTTTTAATAATATCAACTTAATAGTCTTTTGGTCTATCTTGTTTTTTTAGACATTTGAAAGATAAAAATAATATATTTATGTATTATTTCAACAACTCAACTTAATTTTTAAACATCCAAAATATGTCATCTTGCATGGTATATATTTTTTGAAATAGTCTTGGTATTTGAAAAGTAGTTTCTTCTTCTTGTCCTCCCAATTAGTGATTGTATTCTTTCCCAACCTAATGAACCATTAGAGAGCTACATATTTAGATAGAATAATTATTTTTATTTTTACATATTTAATATATTTTAAATATGACACAAGATGTTAAACTCAAAAACAAAATTTGTCAGGGTCTTCATTCACCATTCCCCTAAAATTAGGTAATGTAGAAGGGTGACTATTCCTAATAGGAGCAACACATATGAAAATGTTAATGGGAAATTAAAAATCATAATATTCCCCGTGAAGGTCTCCCATGTTGCATACAATCACTCAATATTCATTATTATTTCTACCCTGCCCTACATAGAGTTGATTTTTTTTAAAATTTTTTCCTAATTAATACTATATCATGCAAAGATAAAACATAAGTATGATATTCCATAGTTTATATCTATAATTAAAATTAATAATTTATGACGTTTAATCTATAATTGCGTAGAAAATAATAAATTAACCTAGGAAAATAGTAAATTAATCTAGAAAGTAAGAATTTAAACTATGAAAGTGGGAAATTAATCTAGGTAAACATGAAATCTAACCTAGCCTTATAAATATCCTAATACTTGACATACCCTATAATGATGAAAAAATGACAAGAAAAATAAACTCCTCAATTAAATTGGCACATTATAATCATTATATGTACAACATGGTATATATGATCTAGAGGGGCAACTACTTAGTTTATTGACTATGCTAAACTAATTAATTATCAATCTAGGGGATGCAATGTTTCAATGTATCAGAATTATATGTGTGACACTAGTATATATTTAAAGTTTGTCTCCTAATCATTGCATAATATAAACACACTTACATGAAATATAAATTGCATAAAGGAAAAATGCATAGAAGAAATCAGGATAGTTTTGGAATTGAAATACAAATATTTATTTTGGATGCTTCCCACACTTGATGAATTACAATTACAAAATGGAAGACATTTATATACATATGTAATAAAATAAACAATATACTAAATATGAAATAAGAAATACATGAATAATTAAATACAAAAATAAAACTAATACTAATAGATGAGTGGGCCCCTCCTCATTTAGACTGAAGCTTGATTTACCTCTTATTGTACAATAGAGTTACTTCAACACAAATTTTATTTCATAATAATTTTTCTATGGAAGACTTAAATAAATATAACAATATTCTCTCACTTTTCAAATATCAACTAAAAGCAATATCTATCCCTACTCCAAGCTAACCCACCACCTACAACTCTACTCATTATATAGGGGAGGTAGGTGGTTTATTTATAAGTTACAAGAATATAGAAGTTACAACCAAAATTTTTGGTTTTATCCAAAATATAGTTGGTTACAACAATACTAATGACAAAATAATATTATTTCAATAATATGAATAATAGAATATTATATTACAACCATCTAATAAATATGATAGAGGAGGAATACATATTTTAGTTTCATTCATCCCTAAATTTATGGGATCATGTCTACTCCCTAAATAATGTGATGTTTTAAACTTAACTACACATATATATCAAAGTTATAAATATGGTTACTCAACTAGTTATTACAAGTTCTTTTCTAGGTTATGGTTGTAAGCGATTTCTAGGTAATGGTTATAGGTGGTCATAGACAATTATTATAGGTTGTCCTAGACAATGCCTATAGGTAGAATAAAAAATGGTTGCAGGGTATCAACAAATTTATATATCTTTCATTTAACTTGCTATTAGTAAAACATGGCTATAAAATTATAGCATATAATTATATGACATGTATGTGATTTACACTATTTTTTACATTGTATATATTTTTGTATGTATTCAACACCTAAATGCACATCAAGAGTCTATAGAATGTAAAAAGTCCCTCTTTTTTGTAGTGAAATGATGGAATATGAATTAATAGAGCCTTTGTAAGCTCTATATATAGTGCTAACTTATATTTTAAAAGGGTTTTGAAATATAGAGATCAATATAGAGATTTGATAATGGTTCTTATTTATGTCTACACTTTTTTTTTTATGTAATTATGCTTTTTTAATATAATATATTAATCATTTTAAATACTAAATGTTTTAGGTAAATTAAGTCTAAAAATTACGTTAATTCCTTTACAATCCTACACATAGTTTAACTTTAATTTTCCATTATAGTTTCCTTAAGCATATTTTGTATTTCACTTCCCATAAATAATCCTAATTAACATGATCTGATGAGTTTTATAGGAAACTATACTAACAGTGGTGTGGTGAGTGTGAAATATTGAAACATGTTGAGATGGTTCCCTAGATAGAGAGATTTGGAGTGGTGGCTAGATGAGAGAATTCATAATTTCACAAAAGAGGAGGAAAAAATAATAGGAACATCTGCATGAGAATTCATAAGTGGGCATATACATGGGGAGATATATAAAATATTTTGGTGTGAATTTCTTAGGTTTTTAGATACATGGGTGTCAAGAGTTGAGTATTATTGCTTCACATTGAAAGAAATAAAGAAATTTTTTTTTACTGAGGAAAAGGTAAAATAATTATAAAATCTGGACATTGATGGGATGCACACAATAGATCATTGGCTAAAGAATAACATTGACATATATGTTACCAAGTTTTTTTGTGAAATGGTATATCATTCTTGAAGATATGAATGATTTGTTTGTAAGAGGTACCTGAAGATTTTTTTTTACAATGAATACCTATCATGCTTCAAATGTTGGTTATGGAAAAGGCCATGGTGCCTATTCTAGATAACATGGAGTAGTTTCTTTTGGTGTTAGGGGGATGCATGTGATAATGAAATGAATGATGAATAATTGAGAAGAGAAACTTAAACCTAAACCTAGAAGATGGAGGACATAGAGAAGCAAAACAAAAAGTGAATTTTGGGACTAGAGTGAGATTTGTGACAATAGAGTAGATGGAAAAAATAGATTAATACTAATGTAGCTGCAAGTAGGAGTATAGTATAGAGTTTATAATATAAATAAGGAATGAGAAATTAAGGAAGAGCTAGAGATTATGAAGATGATGAATTGAGAGGAATCAAAAGAAAAGAAGGCACATATGAGATCACATAAAGGGAAAATGATTCGAAAAGGGATGTAGAATATATGGAAGAGAGTGAAAAGAGAGAAGAGGAGTAATTAGATCAATTAAAATGTAGTTTTAGATCAATATTACAAGGGAGGATATTGTTTATAAAAGAGAAGGAATGATATTTTAAATAAGTTATGTTAAGTCACATGATTAAATCAATTTCAAGTTCAAATGAAGCAAAAGTTACAGACATGGATCATTCATCTCAAGGATACACATCCCATGTGCCTAATTTATCAACAAAAAGAAAAATCAAAAGTGCAAAAGCTGGTAAATATAGTCTGTGGTTTGACTATTTTACGTATAAATTGGAAAAATATGGTGAAGACACCAAAAAAGTGTTGGATAGGAAGATATTGATTGAGGCTAGATTTCAAGTCATAGTAAATCTTAATACATTAGAAAAGTATAGTCCACAACAATCATTGGTTTCAAGTGTGAACATAAGAAGCATGACTCTTAATGTATATATATTTTTTCAATTTACCATAGTATGATGGGTCTACTAACCCCAAACAATATATATTAACCTATGAAATGAAATGTCTGGTTAAAAATGCAACTACAAATGATACAAAGAAGTACAAACTCATAGGATCCTTAATAATAAAATCTCTAGAGTTCATGTACAAAAGGGATGCTATAAAACTAGGCTTTCAAGATGTCAAAGATTTGATGATACGAGAATTTAAAATGAGGAAATATACAAGTTAGATAATACAAGATCTGAAAAAATTTGTCAAAAAGATTGAGAGTTAATATATGACTCTGATCATAGGTTATTTTATGTAATTAAAAGAGTATATTTTATGTTTCAAGATAAATATAAGGCCACATGGTTTATAGGTGGTTTGAAACCTCAGATTAGGTTTGTCATTTTACTCAAACCTAGTACATTGTCAAGGCTGATGCTAAAGCAACTACACTTCAGGTGGAGCAGATAAAAGACTATGAGGAAAGTATGTAGTCTACTATGAAATTTGGCATAATGCTAGGTGTTTTTTCTAACAAGATAGATGAGCTTCATTAAATTAATAATCCCAAATTAGGTTTTTGGTGTATATATTACAAAAAGAGGGGCACCATAAGAATGACTACCCAAAATTTAAAACATGATTTTGTGAGATTTATTAGGTAATAAGACATTCAACTATAAAGTGCCATTTATTACAATAGTATAACCAATAATTATATATTTTGTATTTCAATTTATACAAGTCACACAATCATGATGATAAATTTTTTATAGTTATCTAATAATTAAATGAAGAAATCACAAGAATGTATTTTTAGTAGCTGTATAATAGATCCATGTAGTGAAAAATAGGATTCCAAGCCCATATGTGGAAATGACCATTATGAATCCATATCAGCCTAAGATTTAATAGGTTAGAACTGACAATCTCTATAGTACTAAATAGGGTAGACTCTACCATCTCCATGATATGAACAATTATGGAACATTGCATTGACCCAACAATAACTGATAGGATGGACCCCATATTATCCTCAAGGGTCATATAGGGATATGATAGTCAATAGAAAAAGGGGTGGGGTTCACCACAGTGAGAAGGAGGATATGATGGTCAACAACATCAAGGTTGGGGTTTTTAGTAGAGATAATGGGGATATAGAGGAGGATCTTGAGGTAGATTCCAAGGAGGTAATCATTAATAAGATGAATACTAAGGGTATCAATTGATAATTTATTATTTTTGTGGAGAATAAAACCAATTTATACAAAATTTCCAAATTAATCTTTAGAGGTAGATGTACTACATTTATTATAGAATTTTGAGATAATAACACATTGAAATATTGTCTAGTATTTTAAAAATAGAGAAAAGAGAAACATGTGTGTAATTTAAACATGGTGAATTCACAACCAAGGTATCCTACATACATATAAGTAGTCACTCAATTCTATCATACATAAAAAAGATTACTACCCTTGGATATGCCGTAAGATCATAAAATTAGAAAGGTGTAGCAGGATAAATATCTTGATCCTATAAGAGAAAAGGGTAAGATGTATTAGGCAACCCAAATATTATAAAATATATAAGTCCAGATCACATCTAAAATGATGTTTTAATCATTGATGCACATATGTATGGTTAAATCATGTACATTATTAGGAAGGATGGAGTCGTTACTACTTTGATAGATCTACTTAAATTGGTAAGCACTATGTGAAATGAGGATATCTCACATTATCAAAAATATCCTACATAATTCTTAGGCTATGCATAAACAGGTAACAACACACTGATAAGGTGGTATGGTATGTAAAGACCAAGAAACCATGGGATGTCAACTCTCAAATGGATATCAAATTGGAAGGATATGATCTCCAAAATGTTATATTTAATTTTGGAAGCATAGTCAATATGATCCCTCAATCCACATGGGAAACTATTGAATGACTATTTATTAGTTATAGTCTAGTAATGCTAAGTGTTTTAGACTATGAGAGGGTAAAACCTATTGGTAACCTTGAGGATATGGAAATCAAATTTAATAACCTAATAATATGAGGCAATTTTTAATTAATGGACATGAAGACTAATTAAATGCACTGCCTATATTGATTGGTATGAAGTGTGCTTATTATTGTAAGATGACCATTAATACAATGAATAATTAGTTGGAGGTGCACAGAAGGGATAATTTTTTATTATACCCTTAAACAAATCTGAGAATAAGTTATACATCATACCTAATGAGCCAGATTCACCATATGAATACATAGATAATAATTAGTTCAAGGTTGGCACAAAATCTAAGCATAATACACTATGAGCTACATATCACTTTTTCCATCCAAAAATAAAGCCTCAATAACAAATACAACAAAAAAACAACTTTCATTTAGACTTGTGATAACAAAGGCAAAATTTCCATAGTTTCAGATAGGAGAATGTAAGTCACCTTTTGTGTGATTGCCAATAAGGTCCAAAGAAGTTTTGATGTATCATGTAGGTGCAAAAAACATGGATTACACCAAATCCATTCAAGAAGGTGTTCTATAGTGGGAAGCTACATCTTCTATGGGTGGGGATTTATATACTCATATGCTAAATTAGGTAATAGGAGATCATGAGGTCAGACCAATGTGAATGTTTTTCACTATAGAGTGATAATTACCTCAATATTTTTCAACCAAGGTTTAGGATAATTTATTTATATATTAAATCATGTTCCAAATATAGATCAATGAGTCAGTGCATTAAATTTTTCTCTAAAGGGCACTACTATAATATGGTGGGCAATACATAAGTCAAATAAAGTACACTAGGAATATATTTGAGAATTATTACAAGTTTAATTTTACATAACATGTGATCACAAATCAATGGCCATTTTTATTTTAATCACAATGTCTTAAAATGCATATTCATAAATGTGTAGGTGTGTGGTCTTTGTAGGGTGTAGAACCTATATACTAGGTGCATGTATTCAAGCATACCTTAACACCAATTGCAACAACATGGTACATGCATGAAGAGTGCAGAAGGGAGACTAAGAATTAGACACATGTCCAAAAAGAATTTATTTAAACATTTGACTTTGAAGATGAGAACCCCTTGGTATAATAAGCCCTTTAAAATGTAAATATATTATCAAACCATGGCTGAGTGGAGGTCTAAGTAACACACATAATTATGCTTCGTAGGAGGAATTAACTAATGACTTGAATGTAACTTTTCAAAACTACAAGGACAATAAACATAAATAAAAGTGGATAAAACCTTACAATAAAATTATTGATAATGGGGAATAGGTTGAATCTAATGATAGCGATGAAGAATTTGATTTGAAGGTATTTATTGAAACTAAGCAATAAATGGAAGAGCCTAGAGCCAAAATCATAGACCAAACCAAAGATCAACAACTATAATTTTTTAATATTTAGGATCAAGAAGGATAAAGAACATTGTAAGACTTAGTTTAATATAACTCCAAAAAATATAACATGAACCATTAAAGAGATGGGTAGGGAATATTGGGACAAATTTTGAACCAAAAATATGACTTTAGGAAACTACTAGACATAAAATGACATTTTAAAAGGATTACAATTACTGTAAGAATACCAAGATGTTTTTCTAACAAAGTTCAAAGAAATAAAATGTGTATATACTTCATTAGGGGAGATGGACATAGAGCTAAAGGAGTGTGCATGACCTATTAAAAATTTCCCATATAGATTAAAACATAACATGAAATTGAAGTTAATGGTTGAACTAGACTAGATATAAGAAGCAAAGATTATCTATCTAGTGGGAAAAGCATACTAGGTTAGTGTAATGGTAATGAAATCTTAAAAACATATATAAATTAGAGTATGTAGGGATTAGTGTGTGATAAATGATGATTGCATTAATGATCCATTCATAATCCCATTCATAGATGAAGTCTTGGAGTCAGTCACAATACATAAGTGTACTCCTTTACAATTAGGTTCAATGGCTACCATCAAATACCAATCCTAGTAGAATATCAAGATAAAACCACATTTGCAATATAATAGGAATATTTTGCATACAAGTTAATTCAATTTTCCTTGATAATTCTCATGTTGTATTCTCCAAGGTTGTGGTCACTAAATTTAAGACTTCATCCATGATTTCCTATAAGTCTATCTAAAGGATTGGGCTATTTTTTATTTATTCAAGAAGTTCCTGTCTAAGATGTAACTGATGTTGGAATTCTATCAAGATCTTTGTATTACATTGAACCTAAATAAGTGCTTGTTATTTACAAATTTTTGTGTCCTTTTGGTCATATAGTATGCAATAATGAAATTTTGGCCAACTAATCCAAAATCATAGTTATTTTGGGTATGTCACATCCTACAAGTTCTATAGAGGTGCAATCATTCTCAGGTCATACATGATACTATAGTAATTTCATAAAAGGTTATGTATCCATATCTACTCCCATGGATAATCTACTATGAAAAGACAACTTTTTAAAGGACTAATGAGTGCCAAAAAATGTTTTGGGATCTAAAGTAGAGTCTGGTAATAAATCTCATATTGGTTTTTCCTGACTGGAGCAAACCATTTCATTTTCATGTAGACACTTTAGGAACTATGGTAGGATCTATTTTAGCACAACCAAGAGACAAAGGATTGAAACATCTTATTCCTTTTAAAATTAAAAAAATCTTAGATGCTAAAATAAATTACACAACTATAGAATGAGAAACCCTGGAAATGGTGTTTGCACTCTAGTATTTTAAACACTACCTGCTAGTAATTCCATTTAAATTTTTTACTAGTGAATAGGCTCTACGATATCTAGTACATAAGCCCATGTAAGAAGGGATGATATCTAGGTGGATGATGTTATTTCAAGAATTTCAATTTAGAATCAATGTGAAGCATGGGAGAGAAAATGTTAAGCCAGACCATTTAAGCTAGATACATAATGGAGAAGAACTTGAAGAACTCCAAGATAAATCATTGGATGCCCATTTATTTCAAATATCTACGGTTACAGAAAGCATGGAATACATAGCCAATTTCATTGAAGAAGGAATTTTTCCCATGTACTATTTGGAAAGGGATACAAAGTAGTTGATGACAAGAACCTTTCCATTCCACATCATTAATGGATTTTTGTACAAAATGGGCAAAGATGACATATTGCACATAGTATATTTAGAGCATGAGATAACACAACTTATTCAAGAGGAACATCAAGGAATAATAGGTGGAAATTTTATAGGAGAATAAACTACGAGAAAAATATTTGAAAATGCCATGTGGTGGCCTACTATGTTTAAGGATACACATTGATTAGTAAAATATTGTGACATCTGTCACTAGATGGGAAGGCCTAATCATAGAGATTGAATTCCATTAAACCCCATATTAGTTGATTAATCATTTTAATGATGGGTAATTTAATTTTTTGGACCAATCAATATACCCAAAAAATAAAGTCATACAAGGTACATAATTAATGAGACATACTACTTCACTGAATGGGTAGAAGTTGCTATGAAACCAAGCTACAAAACTACGTGTTAGAACCCCACTAGGTTACATAATAAGTTACATAGTTTTTTTTAACCATATTTATCCCATATTCATTTTTAATAATTATCATTGTTTTTCACTATTTGACTACTAAATACATCTATAATAGTAATTGCCAAAAATATAATTAACCCACTAGTTAAGATGCGATCCATTTAGTTTTCAAACAATAAAAAAAATAGAAGATAATATTCCCCAAAATACATATCAAAGTGAAGAGTACATAGGTACATAAAAATAATCCACATTTACAAAAATACAAAAATATGTAACCTCTATTTTTTACAACATTCAAAAGTATGTATAATTTATACAACCAATATTATATTAAATAATCTTAAATTAGAATGTACAATTTATTGTATTTCATCACTAAATATTAAAGCACACATGATATGATGTACAATAGTACATTTCAACCTCATAAAATAGCTCAATATTCAATGTAAATAATTATGAGTATGATTCCCATATAGTTGATCAACTAAAGAGAGGGACAATATCATCAAGGTGTTTATCCTCCAACCACAGACCGTTGGTCTCCTGCACACCTCCCCACTAGGAGTGTCCCTTCCATTCATGAAGGGGTAGATAAAAATAGTATGGATATCAAGAATTAAATCATAACCCATGTTTTTTACAATCACTAATACATTCAACAATCACATAGACCATGGAAAACAATCCTCTATCTAATATGACATCACACATACACGTGTAAACTAGATAATATAATGGAATGACAATGTGTCAACTATAACATTACTTTATCCAAAGTTTTAATTATAGAATTTATATCTCTCATAGATATGAGTCGATTCCACACACACATACTCTCTGCTAGAGAATCCAAATTTGTCATATGATACTAGATGATAAATATATACATTTACATGATAATAACATCATATACCTATCACCTACTATCAAATGAATCATGCATGATAAAATATCATAAGCCAATTTCAAAGTATAATAACTATAGATTTGTATCATATAACCACTCATCAAATCAAGATATATCTTTACTTATTTGATTATTACAAGGTAAAAATATCCATTTAATATAGAGAAACCATAACACAACTATTATTGACACATCTCAAGATTCTAGGTTCATATCAATCAATAAGATTCAAAATTCCTAAATACAAGCTTAACCATATTCCTAGATCATAAAAATCCAAGTGATAAATACATTATTTTCATCTCAAGGAATTTCACACCTTTCATTTATTTTTAACATTTTACAAATCGTGTATTAAATTTAATAGAACATAAAATGGCTCATTTTCACATACCCAAGAATTATTTATTAATATCATACATGTTATTAATCCTCATGTCTACTTTTATACCAACTTTAAAACTTTATTTCCTATTTTGACACTTCTATAATCAGGTAAATATTATATTTTAACTATTATAAATTTACTATTCACACCCATACATATCACATGCACATTTTGGCATACAATTTTATAGCTTCAAAATAATCCTTATAAATAAATATGTACACTTGAAAGTATTCTTTAGTGTATAAAAGTTGTTCAAGTTTTCTTAACATTCTATTTCATTTACAACTAAAACACATTCAACTGAGCTATCTAATTTCCCACATATGTCAACACCAAATGGCACTGTATAAATTTTTGCTATATTTATAAAACTATGTATATATTCACTAGTAAATAAGTCTCTAAGATTAGTTGAATCATGATGGTATACAATCTATTCTCATATTACACACACACACACACACACACACACACACACACACACACACACACACACACACACACACACACACACACACACACACACACACACACACACACACACACACACACACACACACACACACACACATGTTTATGTCTTGTTCAAAACAATAATACCTTAAGTGCAGTCTACCTTACAACATAAATACATTACCATGCGAAAATATAACAAAATAGCATATAACTACATACTACATATACATTATAAATCTGCCAAGCACCTAAGTCAATTTTACAAATGTGTGTGTGTGTGTGTGTGTGTGTGTGTGTGTGTGTGTGTTTACTTGAATAAAATATAAAAACAAAAGTGTAATGTAGATTAATGATTGAATGCATTTCAAATAAGTTATATTCACAAAATAAGAACAAATACAAAGTAAATATATATATGAAATTATCAAAATAAACTTTCATATCTTTTAATGATTCATTCATGCATCTATACCTATGCAGTTTGTATCATTATTTTGCTAATATAGAGCTATATTTATCATGAGTTTAAAAAGACAACCAACTACCAATGTGTGCTTTGAGTTCTACCACTCACATTTATATTACATGTGTCTATTCAAATTTACATCAATAAACATGAATTACTACTTATGTGACATAAATATGGATGTGGCTAATTATTTATTACATAACAAATGCAACTTTAATTTATGTTCAATATAAACACATATAGGTAATAAATTTAAAAAAAAAACATCCTAAATTAGTTTTTAATCCACAAATTTTAATCAAAATAAATTTTGTCAATGTTTCACAACATTAAGGGCATCTTTTATTTTTCTATGTCATGTGCAGGCTATGCAATTGTATAGAGTATATTTCATAATGTCTCTATTGTCATTTTTATATGCCTATGGATGGAATCGAGTTCCATACCTAGGTATTAACTATGAAACCCTAAACTGAAGGATATACCAAAATATACATTTAGATGGGTTATACCCTAACCCAGGTAAGAAAATGTTCATTATTTTGCTCCCAAATAAAAACTAAGTCTACAAAGAAAAAACCCATACAATTTTCTATTTATAGATTCAAAGATTTAATTTCATGTTTATTTCAATGGACATTGTTCAAATGTAGGTGTTGGTATAATCTCTCCTTCTTGAAAATACCCCTTTATTCTTTCTTCATTCCCCCATTATTTTCTCTTCATTCCTCTTTTTTAATTTCCACACCTCCTCCACATTTTGCATCACCTAGAAGTTCTCCTACAACTCTATGAGTTCACTATAATGAAACATAAATTCATTAATACATGATATTCTCCTATTTCCATCAACTTTTAGTCCATAGCCTTAGTTTTTATCATGGTAGCTACATGTAAGACCCCCTCCTTTCACCAAATGGAGAAGTCAAACCAAAAACATAACAATAGAAAACCTAAATCCTTTTGATTTTTATTGTGCATGGAAACAAAGATATTATAACCTTCTATAACTAAAATCCATTTTTTATTAAGTTAAAAAACTTATTTAAGACAATTGCTTGGGTGTAATTTTTCTCTATTTTTTCCTCCCTAGGTCACCAAAGGGGGTATATAAGTCTAGCAACTTATACATGATTTAAATACAAAACATGATTTAATAAACACATAATACCTTATGGGTTGACATGCATAAAATAAGTCTACCAAAAGTCTAAATCAACAACCAATTTTATCCCATTTAATGGTTTCATGGAGATTTAAGCATCTAATGTATATTAATGAAATTGTATGCACCCTAAATTGGTCAAGCAACCACACATATCATGTATTTCATAGCCCTTTCACAGGAGACTCCGACTAGAGAATATTTGATTTGTTCACATTTGGCCATGTCTTTCATTTTATCCATTTGGTTTTGGTTATAATCTTGAGTCACCTTTTTACCCATTCCAAGTCACCCCAAACTTTCAAATGGTCATTCCACCTCAACTAGGCCAAGTTTCTCAGTTTATTCCATTGGATGGGTCTTACCCCTTTTCTTTGCTTCATTCTTAAGTTTTCTAATGTTGAAAAAATACAAATAAAGCTCCTAAATTTGAAATAACAAGTCTCCTATATAAAGGAATACACAAGGCATTTTATATCTAGCACTTACTACTTTGGCACACTAGACGTAATAAAAATTAGTCAATAATATAGCTCAGCTTCTGTACATCACACAAACTTGCATGCTTGATCAAGGAAGGGCTTAGGAGAAATTAATTCTTGCATCTATCATGCATGTTGATTATGCACATTCCCTAAGGGAGAACTACATTTGATCTGAGATGCTAGCTTGAGCATTAATATAGGCAACAGTTAGAATAGCAGGGGTTTGAGATCATGTAATTATTCTTCCCATAACCTAGTTTTCCCCCTTTTTATTTTTATGTATTCATTATTTACATGTGTGTAGATGTATATAGGTATTTAAGACTAAAACAAACCTATAACGATCTCTATTAACTTCCAACCCTTAAAATTTGGTACACAGGCTAACATTGACCCAACAAACAAATCCCAAAACGTTTAGATCTTGAGGATAATAGTTTTGGGGAAGGAATATAACATTGGACACTAGGGTGTCCTATTTTATCAATCTTTTCTAATCATAAAATGAAATCTAGGTTTAGATTCTTGATAGTGTCTCAGTTCTTCTTTCTAATTACCAGCTCTGGAATCATTCATTTTAGCTCGATCTAAGATAAGTTTATTATTCTTCCTCTTGAAAAATAACCTATTCAAAATCTATATTTTCTCCCATTTATATATATATATATATATATATATATATATATATATATATATAATTCTAGACCCTTAATATTTAGGATATAAACACTAGATTCCCAAAAATAATAAAACATTTTGGTGAACCCGACTTACTTAGAACAAACCTAAAATCCTAGCTAAAATTAGGGTTTTTCCTTCATATTTGTTTGCATTATTCCTATCCAAAATTTATTTTTAGAATTTAAAATTATTGCATAATTTTCAAAAATTCTAAAACACTAGCTAAAAACCCTAGATTTAAAAACTAGGTCCTTAAACCTCAAACCTTCCTTGCAAATTTTATAAAAGTTTTTAGAATTTTTGCAAATTGATTACTTTGTCAAAAATAATTTCAAAATTAGTAGTTTTCTTATACAAAAATTTAATTTCCAAATTCTGATTTTTTTATAATTTTTTGTGCATTATTCCTCTTCAAAATTATTTTTGGAATTTAAAATTATTGCATAATTTTCTAAAATTCTAAAACCCTAGCTAAAAACCCTAGATTTCAAAACTCAGTCCTCAAACCTCAAAATTTCCACCCTTACAATTTTTAGAAAAATAATTGGAATATTTTCAAATTGTCTGGATTATCAAAAGTAATTTCAAAATTTTGATAATAGTAGTTCTTTGTGCATGTATTTACTTCATAGTAATTTTCAAACTTTTCTTTGGTGAAAGAAATAAAATGGCCAAAAAGGCAATTCCTCCTTCTCATCCCAGAGATAAATTTCTAAAATTTTCTTATAATTATGACAATGATTGGACAAAATCGCATAATTGCACATTAGCTAAGAATGTAGAAAATTATTTCATTTACAGTGAAGATAATAACTAATGTTGTAATGAAGGATATGATGATATACATAATGATGAGGGTGAAGCAAAAATAGATGAATATTTTTCTCTAAAGCCCATCTATTTTTATTCCTTCTTCTAAAGAAAATAATTTTGATAAATGGGAAAGATACTTCTCACCTCATTCTCCTATGCACAATGCACTAAAGGAACAAATTAGTCATGCACTTCCAAGTGAACCTCTTATTGGTGATAATTTACTTCCATGTGAACATAATATCTATCTCTCTTTTGCTACTTCAATGTTCAAATTACAACAATATAAATGCAATAGAATCAAATTACCAATGCATAGTTCAAATGATACATCTCATTTTCTTAACTTTACTATATCAAAAGAATGTTCAAATGAAAAATCTCCTTCTCTTACTTCTCATATTGCACATGAAAATAATGCATGTCTTTCATCCATGGACAACATAGATGCACATTATATTCCAATTTCAAATGATAATTTATTGCATATGAGAAAAGAATTAAATTCTTCTCTTACACATCTCCCTAGTAATGATGGAAGTGATAATGAATATGATAGTGAGCATACCAATGAATATGAAAATGAGATTGATTATGAACAATATTAAATATATGATAATGATGATGATAATTATGCACATATTGAAGAAGAATATGCATCTAATGTTTCTAACTCTTCTCTCACTCCTCTCAGATATAATGCACTTCCAAATGCTATTTCTACTTCTATGAATGATTCTATTTCAAATAATGCACATATTAATGCTAATAACACATCTTCTATTTAATTAGAATGTGATTCATTAAAACATAAAGATACCAATGAATCTTCCAATCCACCCTCACTATAATAGAACCCAATTCTCACTCTTCACCTAAAGAGAATGGTAGCCCACATCCCTCTCGTAAGGTCCAAGTTACCATTACTCCTAAGGTTCAAGTAAGCACACCTCCTCTTTATGATCCAATTGATAAATGTAGCATTCCCATGGTTAAAATTAACAATCAAATTCAATGATTAAATGAACCACTTCAAGATACTAATGTACCATCCTAGGAGATAAGTTCTTTGATGCATGCAGTTGGTGAATTACAACACCAAGGACATCTCCTTATCTTAGAAAACAAAGCTTACAAGTCTTGGATGGATGCCAATGATATACATGATAACCATGTTCCAAAGACATTCATAAAAGCTTCATTAACTAAGCATTTATAGATACCATCATTACCTCATTTTGATGGAACTGGAGATCCATTTGTACACCTTTAGGCCTTTTGAAAGGTTTTTCCATCTCATGCGAGCCCATTGATTCTACTCAAGTTATTACAGTAGACATTAGTGGGGAAAACATAGAATTGGTTCTTTCATCTACTCCTCATTGGTTCATTACACACATATGATGACTTATAGGAGGCATTTCTTATATATTACATAGTAAACATGGGCCCTTGTGTTACATATGAAAAACTTGCCACACTACATCAAAATTCTTTAGAGCTAGTTAATGAGTATATCTTAAGATTCAAGGCTCATATGTTAAGATTGATATAAAAAATAACATATTTAGAGATTCAAAATATCTTTATTAAGGGGATTTACCAACCTCTACTCAAGCATATACATATCAAAGAGAGTCTTCTTTCAAACACATGTGTTATATAGTTTTATCTTTGAAAAGAAATTGGGAATGATTGAGGTAGATTCAATTGATCAGATTACTCTAGATTTCATATTATCATATTAATTTATATCTCTTAGCACTTAGCATCCACCATGTCCTAAACAAGATAGGAGACCACAACCAAAAAAGAAACTAGTCAAGAATAAAGAGCCAATTTATAGAGCACAACATATAGTATGAACTTTAGAGAACAACAAAAAGACACCACTATATTTTAATTCATAGGGGGATAACACATTTTCCATATTATCAACACTAATAGATAGGAGGTTAATTACACTACCTTCTACTCATCGATGACATCCATGTCTCTTACATAGATAGCTACATCAGCCCTTTTATAACTATCATCATATCTATGGACACATAGATAATGATTGTTATGGATTCAAAGATTGCATTACTAGATGTGTTGATAATGACATCATAGCATTCACATAGGGGGCATCGAGATCTCTTCCATCATGGAACCCTAGACCTCATTCTTCCATGAATGAGTCATCCTAAGACATTCTTTTGCAGGAATCATTGATCATTGATCATGAGCACAATACATGTTTTAGGATATAATCTTATAGGATATCTCATAGTCCACTACCTTGGAAGGTTTGGAAACTAGTATAATGAGAATAGCCTACATATAGCATCGTAGTCTACATAATACATAGTGAAGTTCCATATACATATCCAACAAAGCCATAGGCATTGTAGCAGAGTCCTACTAATGAGAAATATTTACTATGAGTAGATTTTATGGGTCCTATCTCATGTAAAAATCCACTATGGTTAAGATTAAATGACCCCACACTAAAAAGTACTACTCATGATAAATATTCATTATATTCAGATTTTTTGGGTCTTATCTCATGCAACAACCCATTATGATTAAGATTAAATGATCCCTCATCATAGGTTTCAAATCCATCTCGATATATTTCTCAATTATATACATCACAATAGAAGCCACAGGGTATTTAGTTACAGACATATGAGCCTTAATCACAACACATAATTTCATTTGCATGACCAATAAAGTTAAATTTTGGAAAATCTTCACACATAGTTATAGTGAGCACACAAAAGATAACATCAGATATAGAGCACATTATCACACATCATGAGTAGTATGGACACTTATTCAGTTCACTGACATGGTTTAGATAGTGATACAACACTTAATAATACAACATATAGTTACACCAATTTTAGTTCATAAGCTTCACTTAGCAGGGCAATAATGGAGCCAAAGGTCTAGCTAACCTTTGTATTATTCTCGAGCCACTTTTGGGGAGGTAATATGCACACAGTGTTATTTTGCATCCCCCCTAACTAACAATTAATATTATTGATTCCAAATATCCATCCCTAGCCAAACCAACTTATCCAAATCTAGAACTTACCAATATCCTACTTTTTCTAATTCCAAACCAATTCACTCTACCAAATCAATTTTACAAATTACAAAACCCACAAAATTTTGCTTACATATAATCAAAAATCAAACCTAAATAACACATCCAAACATATCATAAATAATCAAATTGCATCCCAAAGGCTATCTTACCAAACATATGAAAACAATCAAGCCACATATCCCAAATCCTATTTTACCAAGCATATGCAAATTTAAAATCAATACTAGATCGACTACTTCTAATCATCAAATTACACCAAATTTAACAATATGTTTCACATACCTTAACATAGTATGCATGATTCAAAACCAAAAACTAGCATCCATTAAAGTGAGATTGAGAGTGAGGGCATGATGCCCATTCAAGATTGATTGTATTTGATATAGTGTATATGTATTTGAAAACTTTGTTATATATATATATATAACAAAGTTTTCAAATACATATACACTATATCAAATACAATCAATCTTGAATGGGCATCATGCCCTCACTCTCAATCTCACTTTCTCCTCTAGTACTAGTCCCATGATCTAGTCCTGTGCTCAACATCCCTGCACCTCCTCAAGCTCTCAAATGCCTCTTACATTGACTATCTCACTTTAGTAACTGACCATGCTCCTCACACAAGTCCACATACCACCTTTGTAAATATATATACTCATCCATAATCTACATACTCACCAATCCATAATCAAGAGGAACCATCCTATGCCTATCTAACTTAGCCCTTAGCTCATCTCTCTCTCCTACTACCTTAACATATGTAGTTATAGCTATATCAACTTTATCAAAAAAATGAGCATAAATACTAGCTATAACTATCACTCACTTTGTCAAACCCTCCTCCATAACATCATCAAGAACATGCCATGTGAGCTCATGAAGTGTAGACTCAATGTTGGTCTCCCAAAACCCATCATCTCCACCTCCTACCCCAGCTTTTTGCTTCATCTTGAGCACCTTCCACTCCATCTGCATGCAAAAGTACAATGTTAAGTTAGACATATATTTTCAAAACAAGCTAAAATATGTGTAAACTTGAACTTGTACACAACTTAAATATAAATGATACTTACCTCCCATCATCTAGATTAGAGTTGGGTTCTTATAATCAAGGGCATCCCCTCCACTAATAGGATATAATGGAGCCCATCGATGCCTTACCCACTAAGTGGAAAATCACTCTATGCATCTAACATCATCTAAATTAGGAATATCTATATATGTATCTTGTGTATCCAAAGGTAATGGCACTAACTCAGCCTCAGTAGGCCTACCACAAGCTCTTGCTCTCCTTGGTTCCCATGAACTCTTCACCCACACCCATTCTCTTGAGGGCACATCCTATGGAAACCCAAATTATCTAGTCACATGATCATACTAAAATTGCTCATATAATCCAATCCAATGGTCATGTAATCAACAACTAAACCTAATATAATGCAACTGCACTCCATCCTTAGGCCACCTAGGAAATATTCTATAGGGCCTCCATATGATATCTTGGCCACCAATCTATCTAACACTCATCCATAGTGATCCATCCCAAGAGACTTGATAGCTAATGAACTCATCCACTACTTCCCATATGGTTATGGAGGTACCCACCTCTCGCTTGATAATCCCAATGGCTACACAACTACTATATGTGTGTAGGCCCAATAATGCAATAACATAGCCTCACATAGACCACCATTGAAAGTCTCCTGAGTAATTTTATATAGATATCTATATAAGTGGGCAAGCATAGTCCTAACCCATGAAAACATAGTGCCTTATACCTATACACTACATACAATCCTATGCATCCTATATGTAATTGATACACCACTCCCATCCACTGCAACAAAATAATCCAACCACTTTTATAGATGTGGAACACTAGATTGAACAATAACTGACAATATTAAATTTATAGCATTACCTCTCTTATATATACCTGAGGGCACATGAGTAAAGTACAAAGATGCACAATCTATGGCATCTGCACCCATATCATCTTTTAAAGTCACACACCATCCACTAACTAGAAAATGTAAAATATGGTACACATCCTCTAGAGTAATAATCATCTCTATAGTAGGGTAATCTCTCCACAAGCTTAAATCACATGTTTTGGCTACTCTCTAGGGTAACTTCTCCACCAACTTCAATCTGGGCTACCAACTGCTCAAACTAGGTCATGGTAGGTGCTCGCATCCTTGGCATATCTTCTACTATAGAGCTCCAAATCTCAAACTAGTTAATACACAAATGAATCAAGAATCAATCCAAATTTTCCTATATCAAATGTCTTTTCACTCAAATAAAAATACCATTTTGCCCATAACTTGAACCCTGTAGCTCCATTTTACAAACTATTTTATTCCATAGAACCATAACAATAATGCCTTCAATATCCAACAAACCTCAATCTCTTATTACATTATTTGAATACTATGGCACACATATATCTATACCTATTTCATACCTAGACATACAACTTGGTCCTCACCAATAACAACTTTCTCAACTTTTATACAACTTGGTCCTCACCAATCAAAGCTCATTCAACTTTCAAATAACTCAATCTAGATAATCAATCAACTTTTCAAATCAATCTAGACTATACCAACCTTGTTCCTAGCATTATGCCACTAGTCATCAACCTCCTCTATTATGAATTTGTCCCTCTCCCCAAAATGGGGGCATCATTCCTAATATTCTTATTTCTACAATTACCCAGCACACCTATCCACTCTCATAGTTGGGTACACCATGGTTCTTACACCTTTAATAGTTAAAATTTCAAATTCACCTTAGATTGATTGAAATATACAATGATTTAGACTACATGGGTCACTTAGCATGGTTCTTACACCTCCAATAGTCAAAATAATCAAATTCAACTCAGATTGGTTCAACCTCCTCTATTACAAATTTTGTCCCTCTCCCCAAAAGGGGGGCATCATTCCTAATATTCTTATTTCTACATTTACCCAACACACCTATCCACTCTCATAGTTGGATACACCATGGTTCTTACACCTTTAATAGTTAGAATTATTAAATTCACCTTAAATTGATTGAAATATACAATGATTCAGACTACATGGGTCACTTATCATGGTTCTTACACCTCCAGTATTCAAAATAATCAAATTCAACTTAGATTGGTTAATATATATAGTGATTCAAATTACATGGGTCATTCAACATTACTCAAGACATTTAGAGGGACATACCTTTAATTTAAAAATACATAGATTACTCTAATACATAGTGGTTCATATCATATGGATTGATAGTGACTTCGATACAAATTTAGACCAGATATCATATTTAAGGGCATGCACATCACTACATGTCTCACACATACAACTTTATACAACATGATGAAATTTTAGACCAGATAGCAAATTATAGGCATAGTGTAAACCACATGGTTTTGATATCTATTTTTTACACATGGGACATGACATGATATCTCATTTCACATGTGGTTATATAGATTACTAGACTATATAGATACATCACTCATATACCATATTTGGGGGCATGGCATAGATGTTCATGTTCTTCATCATCTAGGATTATATAGATTAGAATGATAAGACATGCCATTTTATTTTTACATATTTACCAGAGTTTTAGATTATACCTAGGTATACCTAGGTTATATCCAAATTAGACCATATAAACATCTACAATGATTGGTCCATAGCATTACTTAGACTCAAGAGTTTATGCAAGATAGAGGGCAGACATTGGTTTTAGACCTCTGAACACTTCTCATTTCTAATTTAGATTATTCAGAGTGGGGGAATGATAGATCTTGCTCTTCACAACATACAAATTCTATACACACATTTCATATTACATGAGTCTATGTGGGACAGAGGGTAGACATTAGTTTTTGGCCTCTGAGCATTTCACATTTTTTATCCAAATTCAGTACAAGGGGCATCCATTTTAGGGATTTCTTCTTTCTCCAAGCACTATTCAGATTTAGTATAGGGGTATCTATTTTAGGGATTCCTTCTTTCTCCAATAATAATTTATTTCTTTATTCACTTCCCTGGTTAGGAAATTGGACCATTTTTCATCACACTTATCTCCACATAGGTAAGTTTAGGTACACATCTTCTTTCTTTCTTTTACTCTAGTACTTCATTTCATTGCATCACTAGAATAAAAGGGGGGGGGGGAAATGTATAAACCCTAAATTGGTCAAGAAACAATATCATGTCTTTTCACAATCCTTTCATATGAGACTCTGACTAGAGAATATTAGCTTTGGTCACATTTAGCCATGTCTTTTATTTTATCTATTTGGGTCTGGTTCTAAGCTTGAGTCACCTTTTTCCCCATTCCAAATCACCCTAAGCCTTTCAAATGGTCAATACACCTCAGCTAGGTTAGGTTTCCCATGTTCATTCCATCCCCTTTGATCCCTAGCCTATAGGATAGGAGTGTTAGGATTCGACTATAGCACTAAAACCTAGGGTGTCTAGTTTCTAGCATTTTTGTCCAAAGCCAGTTTGAGCCTAAATGACCAATTTATTCCATTGGATGGGTCTTAACCCTTTTCTTTGATTCATTCTTAAGTTTTCTAATGTTGACCAAATGCAAATAAATCTCCCAAATTCAAAATAATGAGTCTCCTATATAAAGGATTACCCAAGGCATTTTATATCTAATACTTACTACTTTGGCACATTAGACATAATAAAAATTAGTCAATAGTATAGCTCAGCTTCTTTTCATCACACATATACTTGCATGCTTTATCAAGGAAGGGCCTAGGTGGAAGTCATTCTTACATCTATCATAATTGTTGATTATGTACATTCCCTAAGAGAGAACTACATTTGATCTGAGACCCTAGCTTAAGGGTTAATATAGGTAGTGGTCAAAATAATAGGGGTTCTAGATCATGCAATCATTCTTCCCCTAACCCAATTTTCCCCTTTTTTCTTTTGATGTATTAATTATTTACATGTGTGTATATGGATACATGTATTGAAGACTAAAACAAACTTACAATGAGCTTTGTTAACTTTCAATCCCTAAAATTTGGTACATAAGATCAAACTAACATGACGAACAAAACCTAAAAATATTAGATCTTGAGGATAATAATGTTGTGGAGGGACTATATCACTAGACACCAAGGTATCCAATTCTAGTACTCCTTTCCAATAAGAAAATGAAACCCAGGTTCAGATTCCTGATAGTGTCTCAGTCCTACTTTCTAATTACCAACTCTAAAATCATTCATTTTTGCTCAATTTAAGATAATTTTATTATTCATCCTCTTACAAAATTACTTATTTAAAATATATATTTTCCCCCATTAAACTATATTTTTTCTATCATTCCAAACCCTTACTATTTAGGATCTAAAAACTAGATTCCCAAAATTAATAAAACAATAATTAATGTACTATTTTAATCAAGAGCATCTGAGACAAATAATCAACTCAGAATCAATGTGAGCATGCAATATTAACCATAAAGACATCTAAAAAATCAAACACTCAACATATTCATAAAACACTATTAGTATAAAATTTATTTAAGAAGTCAAGAGTGTAAGTGTGTGTGTGTAGGTTTGGTTTCACTCTTTTAATCCCCAATGATGATATCTTCATCCTCCCCATATAATACTCTCCTTATTTTCCACTCTATGTAGTTTGGATAGTCCTATAAACATCTTGGTCAACAAAAGGTATTTATTCTGAGCTTATAATAGAATAATACAATACTTAGTATATATGTACATCTATAAATTGTAATTCAACTTTGTAAGTGAAATCACATCTATATAAGATTCCAAAACATATAAATATAATATATCAAAATACACATGGGAGTATCATATAATCATAATTTAGCATGAAATAAAATAATACAACTATCAACTATAAAACATAAATGTCCAAATCTAACATAAGAATTAGAAACTACTAATTACAAGTTACACTTATCTAACTAATACTAATGCAGTTTTTTTTTAAAGAGTGGGATGGGATGTGACACTATGTATGCAACAACATTTTTATATGATAATATTAAAAATATATTTAGATGTACTATGAAGCTGTTTAGAGGCAAAGGAACACACTTCCTAAATAATACCATTAAGAATATAACAAAGGAGTTTATGATATTGCACCATAAAAACACATCATATAACTCACAAGCCAATAGGCAGGCAAAAACATCAAATAAAGTCATTGGATAGATGCTAAAAAAAATATGTAATGTGAAAATAGATGTTTGGGAGGATCAAATTCATGCAATCCTATGTGCATATATGATAAAATATAAATGTGCTCTAGGTTGCATTCCATTTTATCTAGTTTATTGATTAGAAACAGTCATGCCAATATAATACATAATCCCTAGTCTAAGAATTGAAATGATCATGCAAATAGGAGATAAGGACTCTATTTATGCAAGATTCATGGATTTAACTCAGATGAAAAAAACTAAGACAATATCACAATGAACACAAGAAGTTAGTTAGCAAATTTAAAAAGCATGGCATGATCACAATTTATGATCTTTTTTTTTTTTTTTATCAAGAACAAGAAGTATTACTCTATGATATAAAATTTAAATAATTTATAGGGAAGCTACAAATCTAATGGAAAGGACCTTACATCATCCATAAATTATCATAACAAGGTATACCAAAGCTAAGAGAACAATCTGTTTAATTTTCCACAATAATATTAGAACAAGTTAAATTTTTTGGACTATGCTTTCGAAGATGGCTTGATCACTAGACTATGCACTACCTTAAGTTTGAGTGAAATACTACGTGATGGTATTTCAAAATATTTTAATCTTGTTAATTTATGATAAATAATGATTTTGGGATTAGTCAAAGATGAGAGAATTTTTAATGCATTTTCATTTTTAAAGTCAAAGTTAAGAAACAAGCTTGACAAGAATTTGGAGATTGCTTGAGGACATATACAACTAGATACAATGTCCTTGATTTTTCATTTGATAGAGATCTAAAAATTTGGTAGTCTACATCTGAAAGAATAAGATTGGCTAATAATTCTTCAAATACTACAGTTCCACAATACTAGATTTGTGTCCAATTTTTTTTCAAGAGAATACAAATAAAATTTATCAAGAACAAAATGAATAAAATTGGCATGTTGAAATTTGAAATTTGGGCATTTTAAATATGCCAATATATTGCATAAATGACTAGAAAAATAAATAAAACCATCTCATATGTATCAAGAAACTTCTATTAATCCCACAGGGGATGTGTTGGACCAAAATTAAATTTTATCTTGACCCTTCAATATGCCAACACCAATTCAATAAAAAATTGGGCAAGATCTCAAACTCGATCCATGTAGATTTAACTCCACCTACACCACATTCAATGCTAGAAATAAAATAAACATTAGGTTTGAGAATTTGGGATGTGAAGTCATTTATGTCATTAACCTCTTTTAACATTGCCTAGTCTTTTAAGCCTTGAAGAAATAATAATTTAAACTTATAGGTTTATAATTATATTTTTAGTTATTTATTATTAAGTTTTTTAGTCATTAAAAATATATAGAAGTAAGACCATGTTTATTTTTGTTACATCCCAATTCCTCGCTAGCAAATATACTTGATTATCTATGGATTTATATGGTTGAAAATTTGATTTGATTATTATATGATTAAGCTGTAAGTCATATGTTATTATTGTACAATTAGATGTTGCTTTGATTTCATGATTGCATTGTTATGAGTTAGTTGTATTGAATATTCTTACATTATGATAATGTTGATTTATTATTTCAGTAGTATTTTATGATATATATCATGATGCTTTGGACTACCTTCTTGTCATGAGTTGGATGTAGGAGAGATTAATCCTTCAGATCATGATGAAGAGAGAGCATCATCAGAGAGGTTTATGTATATGGAGGTGTTGGGGGATGATAAATGAATATCTATAAACCATGCACACACCACATTAGCTAGTACACATTATATTCATAGTTTGAATTATTAACATTAGTACATTTTTTATATTGTTTGCATTTAGATAATTATTTAAGCATGTTAGTTTATATTTATACTTGTGTGAAATTAATCTCATGTGATTGCATTATTGTTATTTTAAGTAGATTTGGATGTATAATGTTATTGTGTGCTTATGCCATGATTATTAATGTTTTCAAGAACATAAATTTGTAGAACTAGTATCAGGTTACTATGGCATATAGACTAATCATAATGTCCTTACAATGTTTTTAAACATTAGTTTGTTATCATATTATATTCAATAATATCAATATACACCTTAATATATGAGGATAACAAAAGTTTGGTATTTCAAATTAGTGTTGATGTGTATTTAAGTCCACTAATTATTACATTAGCTCTAAATAACATGTATTAAGTTCATAAAGAGAATAATATTCACTATATTACTTAGTATTATGCTAATCCTATAATCATACTAATCTTGGTATTAGTATAAACTCTAAAATAATTACATGTGGTATGAAATATATTTACCAAAAATATATAATCAATAATATATATTTACATAAACTAATAACTAGATTGACACTATGCTAATACTTTGTATAATCACATAGTAATGACAGGTATGCCAATCTAGCTTTATTATTATATACTAAAAGTTTAGAGGTATTATCATATTAAGGGAACATCAATACTCTATGCTGTTTTTGATAGTTATTTGTTATAATTAGAAAATAAAACTTAGATTAAAACATGATTTTTTTTTGGGGAGGGGGTGAATTAGAAGAAAAATAAATAAAGCAATGATTTTGGAAAGAAATTAGAAAGGAAAGTTGGTGAATTCATAAATTTTTTAGAAAAATATATTAAAAAAAAAAGAAAGAAGAGGCATGACTTATGAAATCTTGGAAAACAATAATAATATAAAAACTATGACTTTTTACTTGCATAAGAGTAGTGATAAAGAGGTGAGTTGGAGGAGGGTAGTGGAGGGAGGAGCATGGAGTAGAAAAGGATAAAGAGTAGAGAATTGAGGAGGAAAGAGAAAAAATTGAGCAAAAGACCTCTAAATTATGTCATTCCAGTATATATGCTTTTATAAGGTAGGTGGCATCTTAAATTTCATTATGAAGTTCGTGAAATCTAATATATAGTTATATATTTTTTTACACCTAAGTTTTACTCAAAATTTTTTATATTATCAAGTTGTGTGAGTAAAATATAAACTAAATAAAGATCATTGATACAATATAAACTAAAAACTTGCATATGCATATATGAAGTGCCTTGCTCTATAAAATTGTATAAAGACCTTGTGTATATTTTGTATAATATGAAGTTTGTAACTCTGAGCTTTAACTTGGTCATATTAATAAACCTACCCTATAGTTTTAGATTTGATCCTTGCTAGCCTAGATTAAGACACCATATACACTACTGCCTAGATTCAGTCTCCACCTTAGCTAAATATATGAACAAAAAAAATCACAAGTCCATCAAAAACCATTGTGTTTTCCAAATCATAGCCTACTTGTTTGATAATAAAATACAAGTAAAAAATACACCTAAATGAAGTGCTTACATATATTTGTTCTATTATTCATTTATTTAACTGGTGATGATGTTTATTATACATATAAATTTTGGTAAATTCTCAGTCAATCTCAATAAACTTCATATTATACATATTTTGTATAATATGAAGTTTGTAACTCTGAGCTTTAACTTGGTCATATTAATAACCCTACCCTATAGTCTGAGCTTTGATCCTTGCCAGCCTAGATTAAGACACCAGATACACTACTGCCTAGATTCAGTCTCCACCTTAGCTACATATATGAACAAAAAAAAAGCACAAGTCCATCAAAAACCATTGTGTTTTCCAAATTATAGCCTGCTTGTTTGATAATAAAATATAAGTAGAAAATACACCTAAATGAAGTGCTTACATACATTTGTTCTATTATTCATTTATTTAATTGGTGATGATGTTTATTATACATATAAATTTTGGTAAATGCTCAATCAATCTCAACAAGCTCTCTTTTTAAGAGATGTGTTTACCAATCCAGATGTAATTACCAACTTTTCACTATGGTGGCAGAGGAATGATTCTCTTTCCTAAATCTAAAAATACAAATTCTCCATCTTTTCATAAATATCCTTATCTTTTGAACATTATCCCACTTCTACATAGATGTCTAACATAAGAACATAAGGCACATCATTTTTAGGATCTAGATTTAAAATGAGAGTTGTTGTAAATGCTCCTAGCTCTATATTCTTATTCAATCTATCACATCCACTAAACCTGCATGGTGACATGCAAATAAAATAAAATTTAAGCTTACATGGTTGTTGATATATATTATTATTTGAATGAACTGAGAAATTTCATGTTGAATATAATTAAGCTTACATGGGTTTTTATTTATCTGAGTAAATTACATGGTTTGTGTCATTACCTAGAGTGGCTATTTATGTTGATCTATGTGTTTGTTATATATGTATTCTGATGTAAATTATATTCATAAACATGAAACATCCATCTAAAAAAAATATGCTTTCAATTATTCTTTGATTGAACTTTGTACCATGTTTCAAGGTTACCATAAGCTAGATCAACTATGTGGTAGCAAATTGGCAAATAATCGATTATATTACCATTAGAGTGACAACAAATCAAAGCTATATTATCTAATATAGTTTTATTTTATTGGAACCTATGAATTATTTTCAAATGAGCATATTAATATATCTTATATTATGGATCCTAAGTCAATCTTATGAGAATATACTGGTACTGAGAGTTCATGAATGGGGAGTTATAATAGTTAAAGTTTTTGGTTAAGAATTATAAATGATTATTAACATTTAGATATTGTTTTTAACTATTGTTTGAGTATTTATATACAATAGTATTATGAATATAGTTAATATGTACAAGGGTATATATAAGAAATATATCTATCTACAGATTTAAGTATGCATATAGATATATAACATAAATTGGTGTATTGGGTCATGTGACCATAATTTTTTTGACTGCTAAAATTAAGATATAGGATTTTGAGGGAACATGAAACTATAAATATATGAATGTAATATATTAAAAATATGATAAGTTGTTTAAATGAAAGAGTACGTTTTTATGAGAATTATGACTTTTTATTTTTATTATGGTTGGCTATTAAAATTGAGTAGTGTGTACATAAAAATGGTGGACTGTGATATTATTGATTGACATTGATTGTACTATATATATGTATATAATTACAAAATTTATATTATGCAGTATAAATATAGATTATACCTAGTTGGTATGAGCTATACTTATATAACAAATAATATTATAAATATTCATTCATATGTTTGATGGACTAAATGTATGCATTTTGATTATTTCTGTGTTTAGCATGTTTTATCCTTGCTAATAAGAATTAATCTATATGAATATGTTGGTTATATTTATATTAACCAAATCTTGTATTGTTTGTACTAAGTAAGTAGTGAGATGGAATTCACTAGCTTACTAGTATCATCAATGCTAAATGAAGGTAATCCGATCAAGTGGTGTGTATTAATTTGACTAATCCTAGAGATCAATAACTATTGAAAACTTTGGACAAAGTAATTTTAGTTAGAATTTATCATTTCATTGGTATGATTTACATGTTTATATGATATCATGTTAGAATGTATTTATTTATGGTATATTTCATATTCTTAAAAATCATATAGCACATAGGTACTAGCCTATCTCTCTTGATTCCCACATCATCACTATATAATCATCCATGAATGGAGGTATATTACCTAATTAGGGATTATGAGAGGGATAATGTTCCATGGTTAGTGTATAAAAGTACTCAGATGATGCTCTCCCTCCCCAAAATATTACTTATTTAGAGACTACACTTGAGATTATCATAGATACTAGAGTTTGAGAATTCATGATCTATAGAACCTTATATTTTGTATTTTATTTATTATTATTGAAACATTATACCTGATGAAATGTAATTATTAACTTATTGTACCATGACAATAGTGGTTGCATGTTTTTACCATTTATGGATAGAAACCTATAATTACTTTTTATATTTAGTTATGTTTTGTTTCATCTGATGATAGTGATAAATGATAGATATATGTTACATGATTATTTTATAGTTAACATGCTTAGCATGTTATGCTTGGATCACTAATTATATTCTCATGGTGAATTATAATGAAAGAATAATTTGGTTATTATTATTTTTTTAAATCATATTTTTCTAAGTAAATCTTAGTGGGGATGATATATGTGGTATCATAGTTACAACTCAACCTATAGGACTTAATGATTCCACTAACATTTTCATATCCTTATGTTTACTAAAAAATATAATGGTGAAATCTAGAGTATCTAGAGAGGGTCCTTCAAATATCAATGATAATAACCCTCCATTTGATCCTAATCAATTTACCGCTAAGAAAACAACAAAGTTAGATCAGATTTTCACAACCATGAATGAAACTAGAGACCAAATTTTAGTACTAGAGTAGGAAGTTCATGGCCATGAAGAGGAAGAACATTAGGATATACCTGAAGAGAATATTGCTAAGAAGAAAAACCTTCAGGAAGTGAGATCTTAGGTAGATATGGAATTGACTAGAGATATGAAAAAAGTGAATCCACCTAAGTTTGATAGAACTATTTGGGGTGATAGAGCTTAAGCATGGTTGACTAAGATGGAGAATTATTTTGATATTTGAAACTACTTTGAGGTCAATAAAGTAGTTTGGGGATCTTACTAATTGGCTAGTGAATTATCTACATGGTGGGCCAATAAGAAGTTGGAAATAAATCTTAACTCAATCACTGCTACATGGGATCAATTTTTGACATTATTCAAATCACGGTGGATTACAAAGATATACTTTGACCAGAAGCTTATAGATTTTTAAAATCTAAAGCAAGGAGATTTATTAGTGAATGAATACAAGGAGTAGTTCACTACACTTATAAAGTATGTACCTTAGTACTAGGTAGATGAGAGGTTTAGAATTAGGAATTTTATCATGGGTTTGAAACCCTAGATTGGTAGAGAGGTGGATGTTTATGGACCATCTACCATAGACTAAGTCTTTGAGAAGGTGGTCAAGTAAGAACATAAGTTTAAATCTCTTGCTCAGGCCGGGGACAAGTCTAAGATTTTTTTTGGATGTTATAAACCAAATTTTAAAAAGAATAACTAAAAGTAAAGGAGTGGAGACTCCAAGAGTTAGTTCAAAAATCATAATGTTATATTCAATAATGGTTCATGTAACAAGAAACTGGGCAACGATTTCAAAGGTGGTTTCAAGGGAAACCAATAGGTTGATAGAAAAGGACCATCTAGAGGTTGATTCATTTTTAGAGGTGAATATTATTCTTGTGAGTGTACCCAAGATAAGGTGAATAACAAAGGTTCTACTCCTCAATAGGGAACTTTTCAACAAAATATTCATGCAATAATTGATAATCAGTAAGCTAAATTTCAAGCTTCACCCATAGACCTATCAAGTATTTTGTTTGAATATATAGTTTCTATTTTGATAGATATATGAGGTACAAAATATTTTATAGATCCTAAAATGCTTAGTAAGCTATCTAGAAGAGTTGGAGTAATGGCAAATACATGGCTGGTATAATATGAGAATGATTCAAAAGTTAAAAGTTGACAAGTGTTTAGTTGAATTAGAGATCATGTTGCCCAAATTAACAATAATAGTGGATCTTTATGTAGCACAATTATGGTCATATTATGTGATCCTAGGAGTCAACTAGCTTGCAAAGCATAGGGCCAAGGTTGAGTGTCTAGATGATTTTGAAAATCAGACATAAATTTAGGATGAGAAAAGGGAGCTAAGGCTAAAGTAGATTTATGCTATACAACTCAAAAAGACCCAAGTAAAAGGATTCCAAGCATCTATTTTCAAAATAAATGAGATGGAGGAATCTAAGGAACCATATCTTGAAGATTATTCTTTTTTTAAGAATTTTCATCATGTGTTTCTAGAGGAATTACCAGGATTTCTTCCTAAACATAAATTTTATTTCTCTATCAATATCATACCTAGATCATAACCACAGTATAAAACACCATATATGATGACAATCATTGAATTGGTTAAATTTAAAGGTTCAAATCCAGGATTTTTTGTCAAAGGGGTTGATTAGGCCAAGCGTATCATCATGGGGTGCACCAGTTATCTTTGTCAAGAAAAATAATGGCACTCTTCAGCTTTGCATAGACTATAGAATGTTGAATAAATAAATTATCAAAAATAGGTATACACTACCTTTTATAAATGATTTTTTCAATCATATGTGAGGGGTAATGGTATTTTATAAGATTGACTTTAGATCAATATATCATCAGTTGAGGATAAGGGATGAGGATATTCCAAAAACAATGTTTAAAACTTGATATGGGCACCATGAGTTCACAATGTTACCATTTAGATTGAAAAATGCTCCAACAACATTTATGAATCTCATGAATAGTGTGTTCATCTATTATCTACATCATTTTGTTTTGGTCTTTCTTGATGACATTCTTATATACTCTAATAATGAAGAGGAGTATTTACAACATCTATAAATGGTTCTAAAACAATTACGAAAGCACAAATTATATGTCAAGTTGTCTAAGTACATATTTTTCTAGGATAAAGTGTAGTATCTAGGATATATTATCTTTGTGGGTGGTATTTCAATTGATCTGGTAAAGACAAGAGCCATTATGGAGTGGCCAACACTAAATAATATGCGTGAGGTAAGAAGTTTCATGGGATTAATAGATTATTACACGAAGTTCATTTAAAAAAAAATTAAGTTAGCTAATCTGATTATCTCTATGCAGTGTAATAACTAATGTTTTATCTGGTTAGATAAATGTGAAGTAGTTTTTTAGGAATTGAAAAAGAGGCTTACTTTAGCACCAGTGCTAAGATTTTATGATCCCAATGGCCAAATTTTGGTGATATAAGATGTATCTTAAGATGGACTTATGCAAGATGGTGAAATAGTAGCTTATGAATCAAGGAAGATGAAGCCTTATGAGGTAAAGTATGCCCCACATGACTTATAACTTGCACCAATTATGCATGTTTTACAAGTTTGGAGGCATTATTCATTGGGAAAACTATTTGAACTCAAGACTGATAACTTGGACTCAAGTACATCTTCACCCAACCAAATTTAAATGCTCATCAGAGACACTAGCTAGATTTCTTATTTGATTATGATTTTGATATCAATTATAGCAAAGGCAAGGAAAATAGATTAGTTGATGCCCTAAGTTATAAAAGGTACATAGTAGTTGGGGCTACTATTAAGAGTATTTTTAGGGATTGATTTATTGAATTATCACTAGGAGATGAATTATATGATCAAATTAGTGAAATATTATTTGAGAATGCTTAGAATCCTAGGTATAAAAGATTCATATTAGAGAATTATGGTATTTTGAAATATAATAGAAGGATGTATGTGCTAGATTAAGAGAATATAAGGAGAATAATGCTAAAATAATTGCACAATAACCTATATTCAGGACATCTACGAGTAACAAATTCCATGGTAGATCTTAGACCACTTTATTTCTAGAAGGGAATAAACAAAGATGTAGTGAACTTTGTGTCACATTGTCTAAAATGTCAATGAGTGAAAGATGAACATGTGTATTGAGTTAGGTTATTATATTTACATGATATATTAGAATGGAAGTGGAAATTGATTAGTATGGACTTTGTCCAAAGTTTACCATTGTCACAAAATAGGCATGACATTATTTTAGTTGTAGTTGACAAACTAACCAAGATGGCTCATTTTATATTAGGAAATTTAACAGATAATGTACTTACTCTTGTGAAGAGGTTTGTAAAGGAATTATATTGATTGCATGGATTTAAAGAGATCATTTTGGATCATGATATGAATATAACTTATAGGTTTTGGGTAACTTTGAATTTAGCTTTAGGTATGTAATTAAACTTCAACACTATATATCACCTAGAGACGGATGGCCAAACTAAGTGAGTTAATAAAATATTAAAAGATTTTCTTCTTATGTATTGATAGATAAATAATAAAAGTGGGAAGATTATCTTCTATTAGTTGAGTTTTCTTACAATAAATTATACCAATCAACTTTAAAGATGGCACCATTTGAAGCTTTGTATGAAAAATGGTGTAGGACACCAATCAGTTGGGATAGGTTACAAGATAAGGTAGTCTTTAGATCTAAAACACTTTCAAAAATGGAAGATCAAGTTATATCCATTAGGCAAATATTGATTGAGGATAATGATAGGCAGAAGAGTTATGTTGATTTCAAGAGAATAAATAGGCAATTTTCACTAGGTGATAAAGTGTTCTTATTAGTTAAGTCACACAAGAGCTCGACTAAATTTGTGAAGTTAGTGAAACTTTCACTGAGATATGCAAGACCCTTTAAGGTGTTATAAGTGGTCAATCATATAGTGTATAAGATTGTATTACCACCAATCCTAGCTTTATTGCATAATGTCTTCCATGTTTTTTATCTTAAAAAAGTATATAACTGATCCTTCCCATGTCTTGGATTGGAATGATTTTTAAGGTCTAGATCTTGGGTTGGTCATATGGTAAAACCAATCAAATTAATTGATACTCATAAAATTAGTTTGTGTAATAGAGATATGTCATAGTGCAAGGTCTTGTGGGACTAATACTTTAAGGATAGTGTCACTTAGGAAGACTATGATGAGTACTATAGTAGATTTTCATATTTGTTTGCTTGATTTGATGCTTCATACTATGTTATTTTTCTATTAAATAATGTTTTTAATTCAAAACTAATGTTTGAATAAGTGTTATTGGGAGGATGACCATATTTAGGGAGGAAAGATGTTACATCTCGATTCCTCGCTAAGCAAATTTACTTATTTATCCATGGATTTATATGGTTGAAAATTTGATTTGATTATTATTTGATTAAGTTGTAAGTCATATGTTGTTATGGGATAGTTTTATGTTGCTTTGATTTAATGATTACATTGCTATGAGTTATCTGTATTGAATATTCTTAAACTATGATCATGTTGATTTATTTATCAATAATATTTTATGATATATGTTATGATGTTGTGGACTAAATACCTTCTTGTCATGAGTTAAGTGTAGTATAGATTCATACCTCAAAGCATTACAAATGGATAACATCATTAGAGAGGGTGACATAAATGGAGGAATTGGTGGACGATAGAGGAACAACTAGAACCCATGTACATACCACGTTAGCTAATACACATTATATGCATAGTTTGAATTATTAATGTTAGTATGTTTTTGATGTTGTTTGGATTTAGATAATTGTTTGAGCATGTTAGTTGTGTGTTAGTTCAAATTTATGCTTATGTGTAATTAATATTATGTCATTGTATTATGGTTGTTATAAGTAGATTTAGATGTAAAATGTTATTATGTGCCTATGTCATGATTATTAATGTTTTTGAGAATGTAAATCTGCTTATATAGTATCAAGTTACTATGGTATATAGACTAATCATAATGTCTTTGAATTTTTTTTAAACATTAGCTTATTATCATATAATATTTAAGAATATCAATATACACCTTAATATATGGGGATAACAAAAGATAGATATTTCAAATTAGTATCGATGTGTATTAAGTCCACTAACTCTTCTATTAGCTCTGAATAACATTTATTAAGTCTATAAAGAGAATAGTAATCACTAGATTACTTAATATTATGCTAATATTTTAATCATACTAATCTTAGTATTAGCCTAAAATCTAAAATAACTACATGTGGTATGAATATATTTACCAAAAATATATAATCAATAATATATATTTATACAAACTAATATTATATATTAGAGTGAGAATTAGAGATAGACATAGTAAACTGAAATATATTAATACTAGATTGACATTATGCTAATACTTTGTATAATCACATAGTAATCATAGGTATGCCAATATCTTTATTATTATACACAAGGTTTAGAGGTATAAGCATAGTAAGGTAATATCAATATACTATGCTATTTCTGATAGTTATTTGTTATAATTAGAAAAAAAAACTTAGATTAAAACATGATTTGGAGGGGAAGTGAATTATAATAAAAATAAATAAAGCAATGATAAAGAGGTATAACTTATGAAATCTTGGAAAATAATAATAATAATAATAATAATAATAATAAAACTATGGATTTTTGCTTGCATAAGAGTAGTGATAAAGAGGTGAATTGGATGAGGGTAGTGGAGGGAGGAAAACATAATAGAGAAGGATAAAAACCAGAGTGTTGAGGAGGAAAGATAAAAAAATGAGTAAAAGACTTCTAGATTGTGCCATTCCAGTTTAAATGCTTTTACAAGGTAGGTGGCATCTTAAATTTCATTGTGAAGTTTGTGAAATCTAAGATATAGTTATATATATATTTTACATCTAAGTTTTTCTCAAAACTATGTATATTATCAAGTCATGTTATTAAAATAAGAATTAATTAAAAATTATTGATATAATATAAACTATAAACTTACATATGCATAGACGGCATGCCTTGCTTTATAAAACTATATAAATACCTTGTGTATATTTTTTATAATATGAAGTCTATAAATTTGAGATTTAACTTTGTCATATTAATAACCCTAACCTAAAGTTTGAGCTTTGAGCCTTACTAGCCTAGTTTAAGACACCAGATGCACTATTATCTAGATTTAGTCTCTACCTCGGCTGCATATAGAAACACATAAAAAGTACAAGTCCATCAACAACCATTGTATTTTCCAATTTGTAGCCTATTTATTTGATAATAAAATACAAGCAGACATTACACCTAAATTAAGTTCTTACATTCATTTGTTCTATTGTTCATTTATTTAACCAGTGGTAATGTTTCCTATACATTTAAATTTTGGTAAATGCCCAATCAATCTCAATAAGCTCTCTTTCTAGGAGATGCATTTACCAATTCAAATATAATCACCAACTTCTCACTATGGTGGTAAAGGAATGATTATCTTTCCTAAATCTAAAAATACAAATTCTCTAGCTTTTCATAAATCTCCTTATCTTTTGAACATCATCCCACTTCTACATAAATGTCTGAAAGAAGAACATAAGGTGCATCATTTTTAAGATCTAGCTTTAAAATGAGAGTTATTGTAAATACTTCTAGCCCTATATTCTTATTTAATCTATCACATCCACTAAAACTACATGGAAACATGCAAATAAAACAAAAATTAAGCTTACATGGTTGTTGATCTATATTATTCTTTGAATAAATTGAGAAATTTCATGCTAAATATAATTAAGCTTATAGGGTTTTTGATCTATGTAAGTAAATTACATGGTTTGTGTCATTCCCTAGAGTGGCTATTTATGTTGATCTATGTGTTTGTTATATATGTATTCTAGTTAAAATTATATTCATAAACATGCAACATCCATTTGATAAAAATATGATTTCAATTATTCTTTGATGGAACTTCGTACCATGTTCGAAGGTTACCATAAGTTGGATCAACTATGTGGTAGCATATTTTTGAATGATTAGTTATATTGCTATTAGATTGATAATAGTTCAGAGCTATATTATCCAATATAATCTTATTTTATCAGAACCTATGATTTATTTTAAAATGATCCTATTAATATAACTTATATTATGGATCCTAAGTCAATCCTATTAGAATATAATGGTACTGATAGTTCATGAATGGGAAGTTATAATGGTTAAAGTCTTTGGTTAAGAATTATAAATGATTATTGATATTTAGATACCATATTTAAATATTGTTTGAGTACTTATATGAGATACATATTATGAATATAGTTAATGTGTATAAGGGTATATACAAGAAATATATCTATATACATATTTAAGTATTCATATAGATATATAACATAAATTAGTGTATTGGGTCATGTGACCATAACCATAGATTTATTGACTATTAAAAATAAGATATAGGATTCTAAGGGAACATGAAACTATAACTTTATGAATGTTTTCTACTAAAAATATAACAAGTTTAAACAAAAGAGTATGTTGTTGTGAGAATTATGACTGGCTATTGAAATTGAGTAGTGTGTACATAAAAATAGACTATGATATTATTGCTTGACATAAAATGTACTATATATTTGTATCTACTTATAGAATTTAGAATATGTAGTCTAAATATAGAATATACCTGGTTGATATGAATTTTACTTGTTATGCTTATTATTTGTATAATAAATAATATCGTGGAGATTCATTCATATGTTTGACAAACTAAATGTATGCATTTTGATTATTCATATGTTTAACATGTTTTATGCCTGCTAATAGGAAGTACTCTATATAAATATATTGGTTATAGTTATATTAACCAAATTTTGTATTGTTGGTACTAAGTAAGTAGTGATATGGACTTCACTAGCTTACTAGCATCACCAATGCCGTATGAAGGTAACCTGATCAAACGGTGTGTATGAATTTGATTGATCTTATAGATCAATAACTATTAAAAATTTTGGCCAAAATAATTATAGTTAGATATTTTTATTTTATAAGTTTTAATTATATGTTTGTGCAATATCATGTTAGAATGTATTTCTTTATAGTACACTTCATGTTCTTAGAAATCATACAGCACATGGGCACTAGCTTATCTCTCTAGATTATCATACTATCACTATCTAATCATCCATGAAGGGAATTATATTATCTAATGAAGGATTTTATAGGGGATCAATGTTCTATGATTGGTGTGGAATATTGCTCAGATGATGCTCTCCCTCCCCACAATAGTACTTATTTGGAGACTACACTTGAGATTACCATAGATACTAGAGTTCAAAAACCCGTGCTCCATGGAGCCTTGTATCTTTTTATCTTGTATTGTAGTTATTATTATTGAAAAATTATATATGATGAGATGTAATTATTAACTTATTGTACTATAACAACAGTGATTGCACATTTATACCAGTCATGGTTAGAAACCTGTAACTACTTTTTATACTCAGTTATATTTTGTTTCATCTAATGATAGTGATCAGTGATAGATAAATGTTACATTCTTATTTTATATTTAACATGCTTAGTGTGTTATGATTGGGTCACTAATTAATATATTATTATGGTGAATTTTAATGAAATAATACATTAATTTTTTTTTTTAAATTACATTTTTCTAAGTAGATCTTAATGGGGATGTTACAGTTTTATTCATTTTTTTAAATGCGTTAAGGACCACTTATGACGTAAGACATAATAATCTTAAGTTAATAATTATACTTTGATTGGCATGGTTTATTTATTGAAATAAAAACATATTTGTAATTTTATTATTCATTATGGATACAGTTAAGACATTTTGGCATACCTTATTTTATAATTTATATATCAATTATCAAATATATGTATATGTGAGTCAGATTTCAAATAATATAATCTAACCTATCCAATAGATTAAAGCATATAGAAGAGGCAATCTATTCAAGGAAATATTTTTGATTCTATCAAAGTGTTTTACCAATCTCTTGATATCTCTATTGCTGAAAAGAGGGAAAAATAAATGAAATGAAAGAAACCAAGAGAGAAAGAAATAGAAACATAAATGAGAATAGAATAATGAAAAATAAAATATAATAACTCTTCTAGCTAAGAGCAAATAAAACAAAAAACTATCATACTCATAATTCAATGTTAAATATCATAATTTAATGGTCGATCTTAGATTAGTCTTTTGAGAGACTTATAGAGGTATTTACTCAATGTATACTAAGTATTGCACATGATCTTACCATGTGCACTACAAAAAAAGAGACTTAGAGAACCATATTTTTGGGTCATGAAAGATAAAAAAAGGAAACATTATTGATTTCAAATTATCCCTTAGGATCATCTTAAATCTTGATCATGTTACATACATTTATTTATTGATTTTGGCAAGGTTGAAACATGATCCACTATAGAGAAACAACTTAAAAATTTTATTATATTAAAATAAAATTAATTACTAAAACATTAAAATCCATGTGTATTTTCATAATTTTTTGTAAACCATTCAAACATATTATTCTGTAGGAAATAAAACACTACCTTGTATATATAAAAACTACCAAAAGTAATATCAACATACTTAAAAATATCATGACAATATTTCTTAAGTACCAAGTATCAACAGAAGTTTCAACATAAGAATTTAACTAGAGTTTGCATCAGAAACTAAATCTATCAAAGGGGCACCCTTATTAGTCAAGTACTTATTATAATCCATTGAATTAGTGAGAAGTTCCATCAAGCAGGTCAGGGTGCCTTCAGAATCATCTACCTCCAACTTAACCTTTTTTAACATTTTAACTTTCATAAGTTGTGTTATAGGGTTGCTAACACATTTTCTGCTAGAAGAAGCAGGTATTTCATGCTCAAGGGATGGAATATTAGTGTCAAGTAGAACAATTGCATTAAGATACAATTTTTTAATTACTTCAATAATATTTTTAGGTGGCTTGAGAAATGAAACATTATGCTCATCAAGCTGAAAGGCAGTATGCATGTGTTGAGAGGGCTCACTTGGAGTGCCTCATCTATGAGAATGTCTCCTCCTATATCCTCCCCTTCATCCTTTATTTATATTAAATTCAAAGTGTTATTAGGCAAATAGTTGAGAACATTTCAAAAATTAGGGTCAATGGCATCAAA